>CM046343.1:22905996-23238077 GCA_025403435.1 Artocarpus heterophyllus
TTTTTCTTCAAACTCTAATAAAAGTTCTCTGTTTACAAAATTATGGACACAAGATGAGAAAGTTTCATCAATTTTAATGTACGTATATTCTCATTCTTTATTCTTCCTTTATATTAATTTTTTCCCCTAATTTTCACATGTTATGTTCAGGAAATTTTAGCAATTTCATATAAAGGGTAGCGTTTTTTCGTTGTCAATTCTACATTCTCTATACATTCAACTTTGAGAATCTAATTGCTAGTTGAATTTCCATTTAACCTTACTCTTCTTCTTCACCTTTTTTTTTTGCCTGAAAGAAGGTTTGATCTTATTATTTTATTATACACTATGTATGCAATAAACATTTTTTTTATTGAAATTGTTCTTAAAGTATTTTGTTTTTTAATTATAGTTTTGCAGGATGAAAAAATGCAGTAATAATTTTTGCTCGCCCAAAACTATTGACTACATTCATGTGCTTGCTACAGAAATGGTATAATAAATGGATAAGTTTTTTTTTTTCTTTTACTATTTGTAATTGTTTAATTGTTATCTATATGTTTTTGGCGCCTATGTAGGTTTTCAAATCTGAGAATCTCTCATTGAACGGACTAGAGATAAAGAAAAAGAACAAGGAATAGTTATTCTGGTTAAGAGGTCTGATTCGAGTCATAATGGAAAACCAAGAATTAAATTTGCTTGCGAAAGAAGTGGTAGTTAGCAAGAACATGTAAAAAAAAACAAAAAACAAAACAAACAAAAAGCAAAAAAAAACAAAAAACAAAAAACAAAAAAACAAACCTGATGGAGAAGAGAACAAACAATTGAGACAAACATTAACAAAGAAGTGTGCCTTTGTGTTTTTGTTAAGTGGGCAAAAATTAGCAAATCAAATGATTGGATTCTCAAAGATGAATATAAGATGCATAATCATTCAACTGCAAAACATCTTGAGGGTCATTCTAGTTGGGAGATTGACTACTAAAAGAAACAAAAATATTGGTTGTCATATCAAAGAGCAATATCAAACCGAGAGAAATTCTGTCCATGCTCAAAGTAAGAGATAAAAAGAATGTCTCAACAATGACAGTGTACAACGCAAAGAAAAAGCAAAAAGACATGGAAAAAGCAGGAAGATCGCAAATACAACTATTAATGAGTAAGTTGACTGAACATAACTACTGTTAAACTATAGTGACCCGAATTCTCTTGGTGTGATAAATTGTGGTGAAAAATAAAAGTAAGATTTTTCATAAGATTTGTGGTGGTAGCACCGATCCCTTAGCCCACCATTGATCTCGCCGGGGGTGCAGGGGCTTCGCCCCCGCGGTACGAACCTTTGTTGTTGGGCTGTTTAGTTTATGTTTTCGGGCCCATAGGGTTTTGCCTACACTTATATATATATGATGTATTACGTTAGGGCTTAATCATTAGTGAATTTTGAGTCTCTCTAGCGCCTCCGTTGTAATCTTCACGAGTTTAGTGATTTTCTTCTACTCTGCCCGTGGTTTTCCCGTTTTAAGTTTCCACGTAAATTTTCTGCGTGTTTTTGATTTTTGTTTCTGTCGCATTAATTTCGCAACAACTGCGTTGAGTGGCAGAGAAGTAATGGTGATACAGATACTATTAGAGATTTATTTTGAGCAAGTCTTGTTAGATTGGACTTATTTCGGACGTTTTCTCGTGTATTGCTCATGGATTGCACAAGACTAATATGTATTGCCTTCCTCTTTTAGAGATTATTGAGTATGAGCAAGAGGATAGCTTTCTATGGGCATTGGAGAGATTGAAAAGTATCATAGATATTATTCCAGATGTTATTGTAACTGATAGAGATTTTGCTTTAATTTCAAAAACACTAACCTGCTACAAAAAGTCTTCTATGCCGATGGCATATTTCTAAGAAAGAGTTGGCTAAATGTGTCAAGTATTTTGACATAAACGATGATTGCAATAGATTTGTTTCTGGTTAGAACACACTAGCTTTATCATCTTCAAAGGTTGAGTACAACACAAGATTAAAAGGACTTGAAGAAAATTTTGAAAAATACTCTGAAGCACTTGCTTATGTTAAAGATCGATGTGTGGATGAGCAAATTCAATGAAAAATTTATTGCTGCATGGATGAATTCAAAAATGCATTTTGGCACAGTTACCATTGGCAAGTATATATCTTATTACACTTGGTAATTTATGTTTTTCCTTTGTTTGATTAATACAAATTCATAGGGGTTTAACTTTGTTTTTATTATATACAAAGTAGAAAGTGCACATTCGAAGTTAAAGAGGCATTTGCGCTCGTCACAATTAGATTTTGAGACGTCATGGTCTATAATTCTTGATTAATAAGGGCTTCAACACACAGAAATAAAGGCATTCTTTGAGAAGAGCTTGACAACCGTTTGTTCTTTTTCAAGAATTGAGAGCATTTGTTTTTAAAAATGCTCCTAATGAGGTACTTGAAGGGAGGTAAAAATATTGGTTTTAATGCGCAGGCTTGTGGGTGTGTTATTCGGCATACACATGGATTGCCATGCGCACATAAAATCAATATATATGCAATGAAAAGAGAGCCTATTCCATTAGCATGCATGGTTTCTCATTGGAGGAAGCTTGACTTCATGACAGCTTCAAATCATTCAATTGAAGAAATAAGTTGTACTGTAGAGGTTGAACCTTTTGTTGAGCGGTTTCAAGTAGTTGATCATACTACTAAGTTCCAATTGTTAAGAAAGCTAAGAGGGTTGGCAAATCCATCAACAACTTTTCTCATCGAGCCTAAAGTAGAGACAAAAACACGCGGCCAACCGTCTTCAAAGCTTGATACTTCTACTCGGCGCAACCCATTTGCTTTTGAGTATGTTTCTCATGAAGATAGTCAATTGTCTGCGTCTTAATTAAAAAGAAAAGCAAATCAAAGCATGTTACAATCTTCACAATCATATATGTCTATCCTTGGTAAAAGATGTGGCGTAAGATGGAAATTGTGGCTTTCGAGCTATTGTAGATTTATTGGGTAGGGGTGAGGACAATTGGCTATAAGTTAGGAAGGATTTGATTGGTGACTTGGCTCATAGAAACGACTATATTTAGTGCAGACAGGGTTGGTCAATTACATCATGCTCTATCATATTTTGATACCTATCCAGCTCGTATCTATATTGGATGTGCATGCCTGACATGGGACATCTTATTGCTTCATGGTATTGTGGGATCTAAATCTAATATATGGGCTAATATATTAAATAAATGTGAATTAAAGGTTATCAAATAAGGTTGCCCAATTAAAAGTGATCAATTTAGGTTTTAAGCTTTTAATACATCATTAAGTGTGGGCCTGCTATGTGTAGAGACCAAAATATAATTACTGATTTTATGATGGGCTAAATTGGTAATTAAAGATAACTGTTAGGGTTTAACAGTTATAAAAAAGGGTTGTGGTCTTCAAGTCAGTACGTACGTTATTTTTCTATTCCCCATCTATAGAGAAGTTACAGAGACATTCTTTGAAGGAAAACTTACGTACTAGATTTGGAAGATCCTCAACCTACAGACTTTGAAATCACATCACATCTATAGATTTAGGATAGCTTCCGCATCTTATTAATTTTCTTCATAATTTGACATGAATGATCCTGGATGATGATAGTTTTCCTCACAATATTTTGTTCTAACAAGTATAATATCGTTTTAGTACACTTGTCTATACAGCATTGTCTTACATTTCTCCCACTTAGACCAAATCCGTTGCCAATCGCCTCACGTAAACTTATTGCCATGGGTTTCTTAATGGGGACCATTTTGTAAGGTATTTAACTTAAAATTCTAGTAAATAACTCATCTAGCAATATTTATGATACTATTTTCACTTTGACTTTATTGATCATATATAATTTGATGTGTTTTTTTTTTTTTTTTTTTCTTTTGAAAACAAGTTTTCATGTTTGTTTCTTGGTTGTCCAATACCTCCTATTGCTAATAATTGGTTTAAGCACTGCACATTATGTGCAAGTGAATGGGAGACTCCTTATGCAGCAGGTATCAAAGTAGTTCTTGATTTGGTTGCAGAAGAAGTTGTTACACAAGAGGCTATTGAACTTCTTTTTTTAAAGGACAGTCGATTTTGTTTCAGAATTTTTTTTCCTAAATAATTGTTCAATAAGTATTGTTAGCACTTTTCTCTTGGTTTTAAAAAATAAGATATCATTTTTTAAAATTTTTTTAGTGCTTTTGTGGATCCAACATTGGTTCCTCATTTTCCTACTTTTTAGATATATTCTGCAAGAAGCTATGTACGTACATGAATATTGAACCTTAGTACTTTAGGCATAAAATTAAAAAAAAAATGAAGAAGAAAAAAAGAAGGAAAGTCATAAACTCGTTGAAGTCTGCATCAATTCATTAATTTAAATGATCCAAAAAAAACCTTTGACAATTAAGAAAAAAGAAGAAGAAAAGAACCACGTTAATCTTAAACATAATATACCAGCTTTAGAATGTCCTTGAATCTTTATCATGACGCACCTCAATCGGGATTACGATCAAAACTAAAAAATGTTTCTTTAGTATCTATGATTTAGATTTAAGGCGAGCATATTCATGTGGGGAACTTCTGATGTCTGTTGGTACTACCAAATTTGTTTGAGATTTAATTGGCAACTGGTAAATAATATGTAGCTTCTAATTAAGATTGTCTTTTATTTTAGGGTTATTTATCTTTTTTAGTTTAGATTTATTCAAACACTATCCATTCAGTTTTAGATCTCATTGAATTTATACTTTCAAATTAGATTTAATATACAAATTTATATCTTACTTCAGTTAATAGTTGATTTTCACCTTTAAAATGACCAAATTATCGTAAATAAAAAAAATAGAGAAAAATTAAAACTTTCAAAAAATAAAAAAAAACACACACATAACACTTTTTTTGAGTGGATCCAATACATTTTTGAAGTCGAAAACTTTAGTATAATTTTTTAAAAAATTTGTAAATATCTTTTATTTTTTAATTTGAGGGTATTTTGGTAATTTTTTAGGTTAAAATTGAATATTAATTAGCAAAAGTATAAATTAATGTATTAAATTAAATTTAAAGGTATAAATTCGATCAGATCTAAAATAAAAAATATAGTATTTGAATAAATCTAAAATATAGGGTATAAAGAGGTAAAAATTTTTTTATTTTAATTGGTTTTATTTCTCAAACACAGAGGACGCCCAACTCTAATGTCAAGCCCGCGTCAACACTCACGGATCCTATTGCGGTATGCATTTTCCTCACCTTCCTATTATGCCAATAATTGTTTTTGCTACTATTATTTTATTGCATTCTAACATCACACCCCCTGTTTGGCATCGTGGTGGGGTTCCCACCACAAACTCAGTTATAAACAGTGTAAAGCTCTCACATGTTACAGTAACAATTTAAAAAATTGCTACAGTGTAAAGCTTTCACATGCTACAGTAAAAGTGGTTCCCACCACCGATTCCCACCACCTTCCAAACACCCCCACATATACGTTTTTGAGAAATAAAACATGACTCTCTTTTGCTTCTTACCAACTCCTGTGACCTGTTACAGGGTCAGAATTTTTAATGGAAAGTCATTTGAGTCTAAAAAATGAAATGACTTCTTACCAACCACACCAATTTTCAAATTCAAACACTTTCTAAATTTCACCTACATACCTCATAGTTCCATTAATCCACACCACACAACTCCATTCTTCAATTTTCTAATTTCTCTCAAATTTTGAAATTGGCGTGGTTGATAAGAAGCTCATAGGGGTGGTAAAACGGGTTGGCGTGTCGGGTTCGTGTCGGGTTGGAGTTAATTTTTACAAAATTAGGTCGACACTAACCCGACCCGTGACCCGAACGGGTTGAGAATTCTCAACCCTAACCCGACCCGTTTTGACACGGGTTGACACTAACCCGACCCGTGTCAACCCGTTTCTTATGCACAGTGTCAAAAAATAATAACCCGTGACCCGATTTTGACCCGTAACCCGATTATGACCTGCAACCCGTCTCTAACCCGCTCACATTAATATATAAAATATTAAAAAAAAATAAAATTAGAAGAGTTTCATACCACCTCAACAAGAAGATGAGTGATAAGAGAGGTAAGGTTTGATATTTTAAGAGCTTATGAAATAATATTAATTTTTTAAAAGCTAATTAATTAAACACGGGTCAGAAACGGGTCATTTTCGTGTCAGACGGGTTGACCCGAACACGACCCGTTTTTTGACGTGTCAGTTTCGGGTCGACACTAAAATGACCCGTGGTCAAATTTTCCGACACTAACCCGCAAAAAATCGTGTCGGATTCGTGTCGTGTCGTCGTGTCGCAACCCGTATTGCCGGCCCTAGAAGCTCACGTGAAGGAATATATATATATATATATATATATATATATTATTTTAACTGCAAGTTTGAACGTCTTTTAAATTAAAAAAATTAAGTAAAAAAAAAAGTCGCAGACATGATAAGATAAATTTGGGTTTTGAATCTTTGATGGTGAAGGAAAAAGAAAAGAAAAGAAAAAAAGTATGTTACTAAAAATATGGGAATGGATTTGAATTTATTGGGGTGTACAATTGGGGTATTTTAGAAATATAGTAGGTTCAAATAACAAAAACAATTTTAAATTTTAAATATAATATTTTTTTAATTTGAGCTGCCTTTAAAAATATTTGAGGTGTGAATAAAATTTCTCATATTTGCATTTGCATTATATCTCCCCACTTTTTATTTTTCTTAATTTTTTTTCACTTTGTAAATTTCACCTACATACCTCACGGTTCCATTAATCCACACCAGACAACTCCATTATTGAATTTTCAAATTTCTCCCAAATCTCAATTCTCACATCACCAAAACTATGAACTTTATGTCTCCAACACTTTGACCTTCTACAGTCTAGATTCAACAATTGCTTCTGAAAATCAAGGTTTTCCGAAAGAACAGACTGAGTTCTTTTCATATGAACTTGATTCTTGGTAGCGTCTATTAAATCATCCATGAACAAACCATCTAGGTTACTTAACAATAAAGTATTTTTTTTTTCAATTATTTTTGAAATTGGTAGGACTTGACCGGGCTCTTAGCTCGCTAGGCTCGGAGGCCGAGATGGCCTACCGTATTCTCTTCTTAGCAAAGGCAGCCCATTTACTACTTTTACCCACATGGTGGGGGTGGAGGTCCCAGATTGACACCATTATAGGCCGTCATTGCTGACTAGTCCTAAGAGAGTAATATGATTGGCAATCACTGATAATCTACCAAATTATTTTGACTTTTGCAACAAGCATCATTTGTCTTCTCCAGCTCCACTGAGTAGGGGTGAGTAGGGGTGAACAAAGAACCCGACAATCCAACGAATGCAATTAATTAACCCAACTTAGTCTAAGAAAAACCTGACAAACCGGATGAGTAATCAACCTAACCTAACCTAACTCGAGGTGTCATTGAATGGTTTGGATTTGGATTTTTCTAATCCATCTTAACTCGAACACATCTAATCTATTTATATATATATATGTATATATATATATATATAAAATATTCATATCATATATTTAAAAGTTTAATGTATATGTTGCACATACACAAAGCTGAAAAATGCATTTTGACGTGTATTATTTTTAGCATCCGTATATCATTTTAGTTCTTCTTACTTTTAAATTTTTTTAGTAAATGCTCTTGTTTGCATCTATAAGAAGTTGACAAATGCATTTTGACAAAAAGTTTACCCATATTATTTGTTTTATATTTACATTAATAAATAGAACCTCATTATGTTTTATTTCAGGTGATATATTGAGACAATTTTAAGCCTTTATAAGATTAATATCTTATGAATTTTATTTTTTATTCATTTTGGGTTAAATTGTTAGCTTTGATTTTTCTTTCTCTTTATATTACTCAACCTGACCAACCCACCTAAAATTTAGGTGGGTTAGTTTTGAACTTTGGATTGATTGAGTGGGTTAAATTTAAAGTCAATCCACCTAAACTTTGATTGGGTGGGTTGAGATTTTCAAAAAACTCACCAAACTCACCCGATGTTAGCCCCTACTAACGAGCTTTAATATGATAGATTAAGCCTCGGTTTGGGATTGATATGTTTATAGGAGAAGCACCCTTTTTTGCTTAAAGCAAAGTAAAAGCAAAAGCGGAATCCAAAAACTACAAGTTTTAGCTTATTCAAATAGCTTAAAAAATGTATTAATTTTTATACAAAATGCTTTTGTGTAAACTTTTACCAAACATGAAAATTGCATCGATTTTTGCACAAAATGCTTTTAAGAGTTCTAAAAGCAATGTAAAAATAAGCCTAAGACTAGCCACTGTAAAATATTACTTTGACTTTTTACACAAATATCATAAGTATTAATAGACCATATCACGCTCTGACGATCACCGGTGGTTTCTATTGATTCTGACAACATTTGACAGATTATCGGTGATAATCTTATAGATTAACTTTAATTGGCAGGGACACTTTTTGTTGAACACATGTTGTTAAATTAGGGCTGGCAATTCGTGCTCGTGTTTGATGTTTGTATTAGCACAATTACAATACGATACATTAGGTTGAACACGAACACGACACGATTAATAAATGTACTTGAAATGCAAACACGAACACGAAAACCTATGGCATGTGTAACACAGCACGACACGATTAACACGATTATTAAACAGACCGTGATAGGTTGACACGATAAAAACATGCATATGGCACGTTTATGACCTAGTAAGCTAAATTTTTTTTTAAAAAAACCCAATAAAAAAATTAAGAAAGATACAATATCTAATTAACACTCATCTACTACAAATATTTCAAATATTTTTATTTTTAAGTTTAAATGTGCATAAACAGGCGGCTCGTGTCATGTCGTGTCGACACGTTTACAGCCTGTTTAATTAAACGTGTTAAAGTGTGTTAAACGTGCTAGCACGGATCCAGCTTGTTTATTTTTGTGATATTCATGCCAACCAATTTATAGCCCAATTAATAAACTTACGGTCTAAATCTATTTATTTCGTATCGTTTTCATATCGTATCATTGTGTTGTGTTTGAAATTACTGACCTTATGTTAAACATTGACTTATTTTTGGAGCCATAGAAATTATTACATGCCGATCTCGTGATAGAAACATAAAATAATCCTTTCTTTTTTAAAATTTATTGGGATTTGTGTTTGGCCATGCTAAGCCTGCAGGAAATAGAGCTGCATATTGCTTGATGATGAACTAAATTTATTTAGTTGGAGGAGTTCCGCGACCATTAAGGTCTACCGTGCTTTATCTTAATAAATAACCTTTATACAGTCTAACTTGACGGCCACTCTACGATATTAAAATACAAAAAGAGGAAAAAAGTAAATTTTTTATATTGCAAAAGATTGGGAAAAAAACATGAATATGTACCTTTTTGACCTATAAAATTTTTTAAAATATCAAAAATAACATTACTAACATGTGGAATGTGCTTAAGCCTAAACTGGTATCGTTTTGGAATGTGTAAATAATGGGCTTAAGCTTTTGCCCATGTTAATTTTCTGTAACCTCTGGAATCTAAATGCTTTCGTAAGGAACGGCTTGTCGGTTGGAGAATTATTTAAGAAAGCACGTGTAGTGTATCTCACAAAATAATATACTTAAATTCGACTCGTCATTAACATTCTTTCACCGTCAATATGATATATTTTTATATCTAAAAAAAAAAAGTTCGATATCTTTGTTGGAGAATATAACTTTGTTCATGTGGTCTTGTAATACTTAATTTGTTCACATACAATTTATAATATTGCATGTGTTATATATGAACAACTTATGCGTTTATGAATAGAGTTACATTTTTTTTTAAAAAAAGTTACAATTATCAGACTATTCTGGTGCCAGAACTGAAGACTTCCTATGTTTTAAAGCTATCCTTTTATAATCTTGAATAAAGTGTTTTTTACGCATATTCCAAGAGGCATAAATTTTTGCACACCTCTTCCATTCTTCTACTATAATAACAATATAAACACCCTTCGAATCATAGAATTTAATATAAATTTGAATTTTTTGAGAAAAAAATACTACTAATAAAAAGATTTGAATAATCAAAGAGGATCTTAATTCTAACACCTCCAATTTTTGGAAGATGGCAAGAAATTATCACAGCCACAAATCAAGGCTGTTTCGCTCTATTTTTCAGCACGAGGGACACACAATCATATCCTTAATAATGACAATGCATCACTAGAATGCGTGAACGACCTAATTATTATCCTTTACCAAGGTACCTCGCCAAAAGTAGAATCATGATCTTCTTCACTCAGTATGTAACCAAATTGTCTGCCAAATAAGAACTTTAGGAAATCTTTTCATTCCTTCGTTATCTTTTTTCTATGATTGCATACACAAAGGCCCATTTGGGATTGCTTTTTAATCAGCAGAAGAAATATAAGTTAAAGCTTTTTAATTAGTGTTTAGATAACATATGAAAAATATTTTTTAATTTTAAATTTTTTTTGAATATTTAGTGAGAGCATCTCTAATGTAATGTTAAATTGATGTCTCAATAACAAATTTTAACATTTGAGTGTACGAAACACATGTTAATACAGCGCCATTTGTTTACCAAATTTACCTATGCTAAACTTAATGACAAATTTGTTACAAATATAGTAGAATAAAAAATTTGACATTTGATTACTATTGAATGATACATTATTTTTTTCTTTTCAATCATCACAACATTGTGACCCTTTAAATTATTTTTACTTTAGAAGTTTACAATTTTTTTGGGGGTAAAAATTTACATATGTCAAGATACTATAATTACGACAAAAGATAAATATAGATAGCATTGTCATTATACTTAAAACAAAAACAAAAAAAAGAGCACATCCAGCATGTTATTTCACACTTAGTGTTAGCACTTGTATCAAAGATGGTCTTTAATAAGTCAAAAACTCTTATTGTTATAAAAAAAGGCATGAAATTTAAGGATATAGATGGAATTTATAAATTGTCAATCAATCACAAATAAAAGTTAAGAAATGAATAAAGAAACATTTCATAAGCACTAAAGAAAACATTTGTTCTAAAAATGTTCATAAAAATCAAAAGCTCAATCACTTTGTTCATCTAAACATGGTTAAAACTAATTTTTGGACTATGTAAGTCGAAAACGACTACTTTAAGCCTTTGCCAAAGTTGCTTACAAAACTAAATAAATTAAATACTAATAATAAAAATACTAGCAATATATACACACACACACACACAAACCCACACATGCACGTATAAATAGGCTTTTTTATGGCTATTTAAACCGACTGTACACTTGCAAAGCTTAAAAATCGAGTTACTCTAAGGATTTATATGTATGCAATATATAATCGTGTAACAAGAATTTACACGTGTATGACATAAAAATGTTGGGAAATTTATTTGATTTAAAAATTACTTTCGAAAAGATATAACAATAGCAATGAATACACTTGTTACATGTTATTATCACACCAAAAAAAAAAAAAAAAAGAAAAGGTAATGCATAACGACCTTTACAAGTTACATAAATGAGATTCTATTTTTGAAAAATGAACCTTAAAATATACAAACAAAGACGATTTACACGTCGACTCAGCATAGGTACACATGATACCCATAAAGGCGGTCAGGATGCAACGGCGATGGGAGCTTTGCAGAAGCGTTAAAAGATTTTTTTTTTTTTTTTGTCATTTAAGTCCGTTTGTTTTGTATCTCTTTTAGACTCAATAAACTTAAATTTTACTTTTAGTATAAAATATTTTTTAGATACGTATTTATTTTCCTCAAAATCTAAATTAGATGAGTATCAAGAATCTAAGTTTTTAAAGTTTTGACTTCCCTTATACTCTTGATATTCAATATCTTTGTTATAGTAAAATCTGTAATTCTTTATTTTATGTTTAAGAAAAAAATCATAACTTTTTCATTTGATATCCAAATAAGATGATTCTTTTTTCATTATGTCTTTAGTGAAGGCATATTTTTTAGGATAATTAACATTAAGATTTTATCAGACTTGTTAATAAATCAAAAAACTTTTTTCATTACCTCTCTAAACACAAATTCTAATTTTATTCTATACTCAGATTAAAATTTAAATGCACTTCCAAACATCAATTTAGATAACAATTCAAATCACTAACTCAAATCCCAATATAAATCACATAACTCAAATCCTAATCACTAAATTCGAATTCATTTACCAAACGGACCCTAGTCTTATTAAAGTTTAAAATTATTTTTTTTTCTTTTTGCAGCTAAACAATGCATTACGAAACTCCACACAAAAACATAAGAGGCAAAATAGTAGCTAATTTGGCCCTTAAGCTTGATTACATCCACAACTTAAAAAGATGTCTAACAATTAACTCAATTATGATGGTGACTTGGATACATCGATCCAAAGCAAAATTGAAGGAACTAATTAAGAGTCGATGTCTTTTATTATGAAATATATAACACGATTAGTGAGTAGTAGTCCATAATTGGACAACAAATTGATGGTGTCAATTTTTGCTAATCAGTTTCATTTAAATTGCCAAAAATGTTATGACACTGCATAAAAGTTTATAGGTGAATTAATGAGGCTCGGGCCCTTTGCAAAGTGGTCTTTTTACATATAACAATTTCTCTTATAATTTTCAAAGAGGTCTTACTATAGAAAACTTATCGTTTTTGTTTTGTAATTTGACGTAAAACGTCATTTTTCTCTTTTAGTAACTTTTGTTTCTATTTGAATTGGGATTCTAATTTAGAGGCGCATTTACTCTTTTTTTTTTTTTTTTTTTTTTTTGTGCTAGAGGGGCACATTTACTCTACTTTTTTTTTTTTTTTGTTAGAGTGGCGCATTTTCTTTAGTTAGAGAAAAAGAAAAGTAACGAGTGATTTAATAATGTGTTTATTTACTAATAATGAGAGTTTTGTAGACCTCACAAAATATATAAAATGAGAGAAAAAAGGTGCTCTTTATGGTTATGTCACAAAAAAAATATTGAATTGATTTATGCTCAAAAATTGCAAAAAATATCACGTCATATCATCATGCTATATTAAAAATACCAAATATATCCTCAAGCTTTCGGCATATCCGTTATTGTTACTAACCGGTGTTGTCACGTCCCGGAGTACGGGAGGTAACGTAGCGGATTATTTAAATTAATTAAAAGAGAATTTAATTAAAATCCAGAGTTTAAGGGGTTGAATTAAGTATAAAATGTGAGGTTCATTAAAACACTTTATAAAGAGTTCATGTACATTAGGCAATTTAAAACATTAAATGAATAATAATTAAAACAATAAAGCCGCGAGTTTGGGTCCTACAGACCCACAACTTGTGCACACACATAGTACTGACAATATCATAAATACAATCACAGTCCAAGATACAAATAAAGTTAAAATCTTACATGCCTTAATTAAATGGTACAAAAGATAAATTAATCCTTCTATTGCTCCTGAGTTCGGTCCGAAGAATCCTCTCCAAACCTAAATGGAAAACCACCTAGAGGGGGGAAATTTAAAACAAATAAAATGTAAGCGAAAGGCTCAGTAGGACTAAGTTTTATAAAATAATTTAATTTAAAGAAACATGACATTATTTAGGAGTTAATCAAAAGAAACTTTGAGTAAATAAATAAATAAGCAAATTTAAGTAAAACCATTCTTACTCAGAACAGTTTACTTGGACAACCAAAAATACCATTTTCTTTTTCCTAGGCAAACCATAATAATATCACCACCGTAGTGGCCCAGCTGGATTTCGGGACCTGCCCCCAAGGTCGATCGCTACACGACCCGATCTCTGATATGGCATCATGCCTATATGTTTATTATCATTATCATTCAAACCCAATTACCGAGTGTTGTCGTTTACATTCATTATGAAGTTCGTTTCAGTTCACGGTATACTAAAATATAACCGATAAATTCATTTTTCAAACAACCGTTGAAAACATTTTAATAGAAATCCTTTTCAAAGCCAAATCATTTCAAAACCAGGCTACCAAAGAAATGGGGTAGAAGTCCTACCTCAATACTCGTGCCGATGCCCCACACCGTAATCCCGGTCCGCTATACGTTAGCTCCGTGGAACCACAAACGATCCTAGATACAAACTAAGTCGATCAATATCTAGTTCGAGACATTCTATGTTACTAAACCACTTCCCGATGTCCTAGTGTGCCATTTGTACCTTTAAAATCATTCTATAAGGTTGCAATTTAAATCAGGGTTCAAAACAATGAAAACGGGTGAAAATCACAAAATTTTCCATGCCTCGGCCGGCCTGCTGAACTCCCTGCTTCGGCTGGCCGAAAGCCAGGTCTGGTCGGCCGGTCATTTCCCCAAGTTCGGCCTGTCGGACGGAAGAACACCGGCCTGTCGATCCCTATTCTGGCCTACCAAACACGTGATCCGGCCTGCCGAACTGGAAAAACCCAGAAATCCAGCCACGGGTTTCTCGATCCCCAAAACACAAATCTTGATTTTAACTTGTTTTTCTCAAATCCCAGGCATAGAAAATAATCATAGTTGATAGAAAAACATACTTAGAACATATTTGGACTCATTTAAACAAGATTTAAACTCAAAAATCTCAAAAATCCAAAAATGAGAAAATAGGGAGAAAAATGAAAAATCTTGAATTCAATATGTTTTTCTTCAATCTAAGCTTAGATTCTAGTTGTTCTATGTTTATTTAACTCAAATCCAAGGGTTTTCTAGGCTTAAACAAACCTAGATTTCAAAAAAATGCACAAAATTGAAAATTTTGAAAAAGTTTAGAAATTTCAAAAACTAACCTCGAATCGAAGCTTCAATTCACGTCCTCGGTTGCTAAATCACGTCCTCGAGCTTCCTCCTTGCTAACCCGAAGCTTGGATTCGCATTTGATTTCAAAAATTTGAGAAATTAAGAGAGAGAGAGAGAGAGAGATGGATCACGGGAGAGAAAGAGAGGAGAGAGAGTGATCAGGGAGAGTGAGAGAAAGAGGGTGAGAGAGAGGAAATAAATAGAGCAAAACGTTGGGCGGTTTTACTGTGCGAAAACTATATGCCGCCCATGGTTTTGCAAAACGGAATATTTTTAACATTTTACAAATTGTTGTGTTTTAAAACTCAAAACATCATTTTAAAACAATAAGAAATCATTTGGATTCATCAAATTAACAAAACAACCAAAAATTCAAAATCCAACCAAATAGTCTAATTAATGTTAAAACATTAATTATGGCACACTAATTCATCATTTATATTACATTAACATTAAATAAATTTTGGAGCGTTACAACTCTCCACCCCTAAAAGAAATTTCGCCCTTGAAATTTACATCTCATTTCAGAAACAAAACAAATGCTGATACAATTCTCGCATACTCGACTCTAGTTCCCAAGTGGCTTCATCAACCCCATGATGCTGCCATACGACCTTTACCAACGGTATCTCACGACGACGCAAACTAATCACTTTCCGGTCGATAATATGAATCGGCACTTCTTTGTACGTCGTATCTTCTTGAACCTGTACATTGCGAAGCGAAACTATCTTACCCTGCTCAGGTGGACACTTCCTAAGCATCGACACATGAAACACATAGTGCACATGAGAAAGTTCGGGTGGAAGATCAAGCCGATAAGCGACCACACCAACACGCTGAGTGATCTCGAATGGCCCAATATACCTCGGCGCGAGCTTCCCACTCACTCCGAACCGCATAGTTTTCTTACGAGGCGATACCTTCAAGAGAACGAAATCTCCAACCGCGAACTCTAAGGGTCTACGTCTCCTATCCGTGTAACTCTTCTGTCGCCTCTGAGTTGCCCTCAATCGATCTCGAATCACCGTGACTTTCTCGTTGCTATCACGGATCTCATCCGGCCCAAGAATAACCCTATCTTCTGGCTCGGCCCAACACACAGGTGACCGACACGGTCGCCCATACAACGCCTCAAACGGTGCCATACCAATACTCGCCTGATAACTATTGTTATATGCGAACTCCGCCAGATGCAAACATTGCTTCTAATTTTCGTCGAAGTCCAACGCACAGGCACGCAACATATCCTCGAGAATCTGAATAACCCGCTCAGACTGCCCATCAGTCTGAGGATGAAATGCCATACTGAAGTTCAAATCCGTACCTAAAACTTCCTGAAAACTCCTCCAGTACTTAGCATTAAACCTGGTGTCTCGATCAGAGGTGATGGACAAAGGAACTCCATGCAACCTCACAATGTTCTGCATATACAACTCCCCGAGAACCTTCCTCGAACACATCGACCTAAACGAAATGAAATGCGTCGATTTCGTCAACCTGTCGACCACAACCCAAACCGCATCATGCCGCTGCTCCGTCCTCGACAAACCTGTGAGAAAATCCATCGTCACATGCTCCCATTTCCACCCTGGAATAGGAAGCGGCTGAAGCTGACCTGCAGGTTTCTGATGCTTGGCTTTCACCTAAAGACACGTCGAACACTTGGCCATGTACTCTCGAACATCTTTCTTCATGCCTCTCCACCAATACTGCCTCTTCAAATCGCGATACATCTTTGTGCTCCCCGGATGAATAGCAAACTGAGACCTATGAGCTTCGTCTAAAACGGCTTTCGTCACTTCAGCGATAGCTGGAACTACAAGACGCTCTTGGAAGTACAACGATCCATCCGCATGCACGCTCCATTCTTCAAACTGCTCCCCGTTCTGAATCCGCGACCAAATCTCCTGCAAATGTCGATCCTGCCACTGACTTTGCTTGACCATCCGAACAAGAGCTGGGGTCGCTTCCACATGATATACCGAAACTCGATCACAGTCTTCATGATACAGTAGCCTAAACTCGCTCACTGTCGCATCCCTGCTCCAGTCCTCAAAAGCCAAACAAGCGAGAATCCCTAAAGACTTCCTGCTAAGCGCGTCCGTGACCACATCATCTTTCTCGGGATGATACTGCAACGTAAAATCATAATCATCCATATACTCGATCCATCTACGCTGCCTCAAGTTAAGATCCCTTTGAGCGAACAAATATCTCAAACTCTTGTGATCAGAGAAGACCTGAAACGACGCTCCATACAAGTAACACCTCCAAATCTTCAGCGCGTGAATCACCGCCGCGAGCTCTAAATCATGAGTAGGATAATTCCGCTCGTGAGGTCGTAGCTGTCTCGATCCGTACGCAACCACACGTCCATGCTACATCAACACGCATCCAAGTCTGCGCCCTGAAGCATCTGCATAAACCTCATACGGCTCGTCACTGCTAGGAATAACCAACACTGGAGCTGAAGTTAACCGGTTCTTCAATTCCTGAAAAGCAAGCTCACAATCTTCA
Source organism: Artocarpus heterophyllus (assembly GCA_025403435.1). Classification (NCBI taxonomy): domain Eukaryota; kingdom Viridiplantae; phylum Streptophyta; class Magnoliopsida; order Rosales; family Moraceae; genus Artocarpus; species Artocarpus heterophyllus. Next base: position 22,923,364 of record CM046343.1, read on the forward strand.
TTCCACTCAAACCTGACATTTTTCTTGATCAATCTCGTCAACGGAGCTACAATCTTTGAAAAATCCTTTACAAATTTCCTATAATAACCTGCAAGACCTAAGAAACTACGAATCTCTGCTACATTCCTTGGTCGTTCCCACTCCAATATAACTTCAATCTTGGACGGATCCACAGAATACCATGCTCTGAGATAACATGACCCAGAAACTTGACCTCAGTCAACCAAAACTCGCATTTTTCCCTTTTAGCATACAACTGGTGCTCCCGTAGAGTCTGAAGCACAATCCGAAGATGCTGCTCATGCTCCTCCCAAGTCTTAGAATACACAAGAATATCATCGATGAACACGGTCACGAACTGATCCAGACACGGCCTAAATATCCTGTTCATCAAATCTATGAAAGCTGTCAAAGCATTCGTCAACCCAAACGACATAACCAGAAACTCAAAGTGCCCATACCGAGTCCTAAAAGCTATTTTGGGAATGTCCTCTTCCTTGATCCTAAGCTAATGATAACCCGACCGCAAATCAATCTTTAAGAAGTACCGCGAACCTCCCAACTGATCAAACAACTCATCAATCCTAGGCAAGGGATACTTGTTCTTCACTGTAACACGATTCAGCTGTCGATAATCCACACATAACCTGAGAGTCCCATCATGCTTCTTAGCAAATAAAACCGGTGCTCCCCAAGGAGATGTGCTGTTTCGAATATACCCCTTATCAGCAAGCTCCTGAAGTTGCTTCCTCAATTCTTTCATTTCTGCCGGCGCCATCCGATAAGGTGCCATAGAAATCGATGATGTCCCTGGAAACAACTCGATACTAAACTCAATCTCCCGATGCGGTGGTAATCCTGGCAACTCGTCGGGAAAGACATCCTCGAACTCATCAACCACCGGAATCGCTACACTGCCTCTCAAGGCATAGGGCTCGCAGTCTAGATTGGCAAGAAAAGCACAACAACCTAGATTCATTCGCCCTCCTAGACACGACTTCATGAGACGCTCACTCATTAACCAATCACCACCACCCTGGTAAGTGATCATCGTCCCCCTATCAGACACTAGGGTCACTTTTCTAAGTTGGCAGTCGTATACCTGGACAATCAGTCGATCCCTAGAATTACATCATAGGAGCTCATGGGGAGTATAATCAAATCACTTTTCAAAACCTCATCCCTAATCTTTATCTTACAGGATTTACACATACAATTTACACACACCCGCCCCAAGGGAGAAGTTATGACTAGGGGTTCATTAAACTCTTCTACCTCTAATCCCAAGGCATGTACAAAAGAACTCGAAATCAGAGAATGAGAGGCACCGGTATCGAATAAAACACGAGCTAAAGACCTAGAAACCAAGATCATACAATCGACAACCGCGTTACCAACATGAGAATTTGACCCTCCAGATGCCATCGCATGGACCTGCACTGGCGCATTTCCTTTCCCTCTACCGACATTGCTGGGTCCTGGATTACTCGGCCGATGCTGCTGGGATGGAGACGACTGCACACTACCTGCACTCGTTGCTCGATACTGAGGAACACTGCGCTGAAAATGCGGTGGCTGCTGCCCCCATGTCGGATATGAGAATTGCTGAGGAGAAAACTGGGGATACTGCAACTGCGGGTACTGCGGAGGCGGAGGTAGGGTCTGAGGCTGAGACTGACGACTGGCATCCTCCCTGGTCTGAGATCCAAGACGAGCACTCCTGATCGGGCAATTCCTCTTGATGTGTCCGGGCTACTGACAGAAATGACAATGGAAGCTGTAGGGATTGCTGCGCTCGCTGCCAGATGAATTGCTGCTACCACTGGTCGTGCCACTTTGCCTGCCTTTCCCCAGAGCTGGACGATTACTGGTGCTCTTCCTGCCACTCCTCTGCAGTCCTCCTAAAGCCTTGGCTCGGTCCTCACAATACTGCACATAATCATTCTCCACGGAGATCGCCGATAACACAAGCTCTCCAAAACTCCTAAGCCGCAGAGCAACCAACTGCCGCCAAATAGGAGCCTTGAGCCCTTCCTGAAACTTAATACATTTCTCATGCTCCGATGCCACCGCTGATGGAGCAAACCTAGCCAACTCATTAAACTTTGCCTCATACTTCCGAACTGACAGATCACCCTGTTGCAACCTGTAGAACTTAGCTGCCTTCTGATCTCTAAACCCCTGCGAAAAATACCGATCATAGAACAGCTCCTCAAACCTGTCCCAACTGATATCACCATCGCGCTCCAGACGCTTAGCCTGTTTCCACGAAGTGTTAGCGCCACCCTCGAGCTTATACACAACAAATTCCACACGATACTCCTCAAGCACACCAAGAGTATCCAAATGCTTCAAGATCAAATCCAACCAATACTCTGCTAACTGCGGATCCCCATTGCCATCAAAAGTTAGAACTGACGCATGCCGGAACTCCTTAAAATACGCATGCTGACTACCAACATCAGAATCTCCTGGACTAGCCCTGGCTGCCATTTGCCGGAAAGCCGCAAACATAGACCTCATCATGCTCTCATCATTCCTGAACTCGGCGTCAGCTGTCGAACGACGTCTAGGTGCCACTCTCTCACTTCTGAAAACAAAATTTGGACTGTTAGAGGTATTTTATTGTCAAACCTATGTGTGCACAATTCCCAAGGTTCATAACCTTGAGCTCTGATACCATTCTGTCACGCCCCGGAGTACGGGAGGTAACGTGACAGATTATTTAAATTAATTAAAAGAGAATTTAATTAAAATTCAGAGTTTAAGGGGTTGAATTAAGTATAAAATGTGAAGTTCATTAAAACACTTTATAAAAAATTCATGTACATTAGGCAATTTAAAACATTAAATGAATAATAATTAAAACAATAAAGCCGCGAGTATGGGTCCTACAGACCCACAACTTGTGCACACACATGGTACTGACAATATCATAAATACAATCACAGTCTAAGATACAAATAAAGTTAAAATCTTACATGCCTTAATTAAATGGTATAAAAGCTAAATTAATCCTTCTATTGCTCATGAGTTCGGTCCGAAGAATCCTCTCCAAACCTAAATGGAAAACCACCTAGAGGGGGGAAATTTAAAACAAATAAAACGTGAGCGAAAGGCTCAGTAGGACTAAGTTTTATAAAATAATTTAATTTAAAGAAACATGACATTATTCAGGAGTTAATCAAAAGAAACTTTGAGTAAATAAATAAATACGCAAATTTAAGTAAAACCATCCTTACTTAGAACAGTTTACTTGGACAACAAAAAATACCATTTTCTTTTTCCTAGGCAAACCATAATAATATCACCACCGTAGTGGCCCAGCTGAGTTTCGGGACCTGCCTCCAACGTCGATCGCTACACGACCCGATCTCTGATATGACATCATGCCTATATGTTTATTATCATTATCATTCAAACCCAATTACCGAGTGTTGTCATTTACATTCATTATGAAGTTCATTTCAGTTCACGATATATTAAAATATAACCGATAAATTCATTTTTCAAACAACCGTTGAAAACATTTTAATAGAAATCCTTTTCAAAGCCAAATCATTTCAAAACCAGGCTACCAAAGAAATGGGGTAGAAGTCCTACCTCAATACTCGTGCTGGTCCCCAGACCGTAATCCCGGTCCGCTATACGTTAGCTCCGCGGAACCACGAACGATCCTAGATACAAACTAAATCGATCAATATCTTGTTCGAGACATTCTATGTTACTAAACCACTTCATGATGTCCTAGTGTGCCATTTGTACCTTTAAAATCACTCTATAAGGTTGAAATTTAAATCAGGGTTCAAAACAGTGAAAACGGGTGAAAATCACAAAATTTTTCATGCCTCGGCCGGCCTGCCGAACTCCCTGCTTCGGCCCGCCAAACTGTACAGTTCGGCCTGCCGAAAGCCAGGTCCGGTCGGCCGGTCATTTCCCCAAGTTCGGCCTGCCGGACGAAAGAACACCGGCCTGCCGATCCCTATTTCGGCCTGCTGAACACGTGATCCGACCTGTCGAACTGGAAAAACCCAAAAATCCAGCCACGGGTTTCTCGATCCCCAAAACACAAATCTTGATTTTAACTTGTTTTTCACAAATTTCTGGCATAGAAAATAATCATAGTTGATAGAAAAACATACTTAGAACACATTTGGACTCATTTAAATAAGATTTAAACTCAAAAATCTCAAAAATTTGAAAATGAGAAAATAGGGAGAAAAATAAAAAATCTTGAATTCAATCCGTTTTTCTTCAATGTAAGCTTAGATTCTAGTTGTTCTAAGTTCATTTAACTCAAATCCAAGGGTTTTCTAGGCTTAAACAAACCTAGATTTCAAAAAAATGCACAAAATTGAAAATTTTGAAAAAGTTTAGAAATTTCAAAAACTAACCTCGAATCGAAGCTTCAATCCGCGTCCTCAGTTGCTAAATCACATCCCTGAGCTTCCTCCTTGCTAACCCGAAGCTTGGATTCGAATTTGATTTCAAAAATTTGAGAAATTGAGAGAGAGAGAGAGAGTGAGAGATGGATCATGGGAGAGAAAGAGAGGAGAGAGAGTGATCAGGGAGAGTGAGAGAAAAAGGGTGAGAGAGAGGAAATAAATAGAGGAAAACAGTGGGCGATTTTACTGTGCGAAAACCATGTGCCGCCCACGGTTTTGCAAAACGGAATATTTTAAACATTTTACAAATTGTTGTGTTTTAAAACTCAAAACATCATTTTAAAACAATAAGAAATCATTTGGATTCATCAAATTAACAAAACAACAAAAAATTCAAAATGCAACCAAATAGTCTAATTAATGTTAAAACATTAATTATGACATACTAATTCATCATTTATATTATATTAATATTAAATAAATTTCGGGGCGTTACAGGTGTCCAATATCCGTCATGAACACCTGTTAGTACCCATCGAGATACCGACCACTATCCACTGGAAAACATCATCTTCGACGACGGCAGCCAACACAACACAAGAAAAAAACATTAAAAAAAAACACACACAAGTTAATAAGTGTATCTTTGTTATATCTCCATATTTTTATGTGTAAAAAATTTATGAGGGATAAAATTAAAATAAAATTTTTAAATTCATAACATACCTTTATAAAAATAACTAAAACTAAGAGATATACTTAACTATTTTTTTTTCTCTCTATACTCCTAGTTACGATCGTAGAATATATATATATGTATATATATATATATACATACAGTGTCATGGCTCAAGCCTTAAAAAGAAAAAAGAAAAAAGAAAACAAAAAGAGAAAGAAAAGAAAAGAAAGGTAGAGCATGCGTATGTTGGACATTATTTTTGAGTTCATGGAAAAAGCATTTTCAAAGTTTCGTCCCCACACGTTGATCTTGTGCAATACAGTCCTACTCATTGTGGCCGCTCGTGTATTTACCTATGTACAGCCCCCTTCCTCTCTCCCTCCCTTCCATTCATAATTTATTCTAGTGATTTCTTCTTTAATATAAAAAATGCTTAAATTTTAATATATATATCCTAATCCTATATTTATATATAGGAGCTTAGTGGTACAAGTGACCCAATATCACTCTCTGTCCCTGGTTGCAAATCTTCTCTCAACACCTTTCTCTCACTCTCTCTCTCTCTCTCTCTCTCTCTCTCTCTAAAACACAAAGGCTATAGAGAACAATAAGTTTGGCAAGTGCTACTAATATTACCATTTGGCAATATTGGTGTGTTGGTTAAGAGTGATTTGGTCGGTCCTGATGGTGCAAAGAACTGGTTCAGATGGTGATGGTGCCGGCGTAGGGGTTGTTACCCTAGGCCGTGAAGCAGCAGATCAGGGTGGTGCGGGTCACGGCGGTGACTGTGCAGTTGTGGAAGTTTCGAAGGCGGAGAGTACTGTCACTCCCAATAAGCCACCTATCCAGTGTGACGGCGGTGACCAGGTACGTAACCTTAATATTTTCTCAACATTTCTTACCTTTTACACTCTCTTTAGTCAAGTTTGTTATTCAATAATTTATTCATTCGGTTGAAATGCTCCATTTTTCATATCAGTTATATCAATGGGACTGTCATGTCTCTTTAAAGCTTATATATTAAAAAGCATTGGAAAGAGATATAGATATATTCCATTTCTCAAAAGGGTTGTATTGTTATTTTAAAATTACTTATGCAAAAACCAAAAATAAAAAAAATAAATTAAATTAAAACGCTCAAAGGCCAGCATGATATTTACGTATGTTGTACTGTGGTTTCTCTTTTGTCGGGGGATGAAATAGTATATGTGCAGATCAGGCACGTGGGCATATATAGCAGTCAAATGAATTAAATGTTTTTGACAAAATAATTGAAAATCTGATTTTTGATCGGGACGTGTTTTGAAATTTGCCAACAAGTAACGACTGATATCCAGTGCACATGGGAGATATGGACAATGATGTGATAATTTTTTCTTGTCAATTCATGAATCTTCTTAAATAAATATTAATATTTAAACGATATATGTGCAATACTCTTAAATAAATATTAAATTCATTCTCAATTAATTAATGACTCCACATTTTAGGCTGAGTAGGCAATCCTATTTGGACCGCAATTTTAAAGTTAACACACATTCGTATCAAAGTTTAACTCAAAATACTATAAGGATTAAAATTTTAAGATAAATATATTGTAATAAAATTAGTTTGAACCAATTTTTTGTTTGAACCTATATTTTTAAACAAGTTGATAATTTTCTATAAATGTAATCATGTAACATAATAAACATAAAAATATGAAAAAGTTTAAAAGCGCTACACAAAGGAACACAACCTTAACTTATGAGAAGTTTTTAATAGCTAGAGCTTTCTTGTAACGTGATAAACAACTTATTTTGCTTTTGCTTAGAAATTAGATTATCAATTTGTACTTTTCTACTTTTCAAAAAGGAAAATATGGAAAGAAAAAGAAAAGACAAAAACTTTATGCCTGGTCCTAATGTCATCCTGACATGGACTACAATCTAGTTTAGGGATACGTGATTCTGTTTTTTTGGTGAGATAAAGTTGTTAAAAGAGAGATCATTTTGGGATAAAACCCCACTTAGTGTTCTTCCTACGTCCTAGAATTCGACGAACTTAATTATCCAAGACACATAAATAATTGAACTAAGTTCCACGCGATCACCATTAGTATTAAAGGTTTTGTTTTTATGGTATAGGACTTTCGTGTGTATGGCCCATTGGGACAAAAGGGCTAGGGGGCTTTCACAAAATTTGTAATTTAGGGTTATTTTTATTTTTATACTCTATATTTTTAAACTATCAAAAAATCGTATAGCATATTTTAAACTTTAACACTTTTACATTTTAAATTATATCAGATTCTTACATTTGTTTAGGTCAAAGTTTGATTTTGACTATATAAAATACTTAAATGTTTTTCATATTTTGAAAATTTTAGCCTTGTCTCATTTTTCAGTTTTTCTTTGATTGCGTTTTGTTCTTTTATGGTCAAAATTAACTATTTGACCGAGAAATGGTTAAAAAGTGCTTAGATTCAAAATTTAAATGTATAAATATGATAAAGTTAAAAATACATGGTATAAAGTTTTGATAACGTTGAAAGACTGGGTATAAAAACAAAAATGACCCTTTTTTCTTCTTTAGGTCCCCTAATTTCTAATAATTTCAAACAGCCCCTAAATTAAAGTGACTTCATTTTAAGTTTTCTAAAATTTTTTAATTTATTCTCTACTTCTTCTTATTTAATCTCCCTAATTTTTTTTTTATAGTTTAAATTTTATGCAAATATTTCTTAAATTCCATTCACACTCTCATTTTACTTATAAATTATATGTATTATGTCAATTTTTTTCTTTATCCGTGATAAGTTCAAATATAAAATCCAAATAAACAACATATTATTAAAAACAACTTAATTTTATATATTTGGAAAAAGAAACAAAAAAAATCATCAATTCATAGAAAAGAAAAATAAAGAAAAAAAAGTCAAAAATGAGACTTCTAATATTTATTATATTGCATATTTTGTTAACTTTAGTTTAACTCAAGCCCTCCTAAGCAAAATTTATGGCTATCATAGCGAGTAGTTTAAAATTGTCATGCGCAAAGATAATTGATTATTAGTGTTACTCCTCAAAAAGTCATTGATTAGTGTAATTAATTGTATTAGTGCAAAGCAATGGTAACATATAGAGCCAACCACTTGAAAGATTATTCTGTCTCATATACTCATTTACACTTTGGAAGCTGCGAGTAATTGTCTTCATTCTCTACTTCTTAGCTTTGGGGAAAAAACTCTCCTCCTTAGCAATGGCAAAATCCAGTAATTTTCATTAGCAAAAAATAATTAATCAATAAAGAAATTAAAAAGGTCTTTTTTCAGTAGAAATCTTACCGATTAGATATTACTTTTGATCATTAAATATAGTCAAAACTATTTGTTTTCTACATATTATATCTAGCAGTTAAACCAGAAATACCAGTTAATAGGTTATTTTTCAGTTCCCGAAAAAGAAATTGCTAAAAATAAAGCTAAAACATTACTTTCCACACCCGTGCGATTGAGAGTGGCCTACATGTTCTTTGGTCTGAGAAAAGCCAGCCAAAATGAGGCTGTTTTGAACAGCTTGAGTAGCAATTATGCTCACTTGAAACTTAAGTAATGATTATTTTTCCTAATCAATAAAAACATTTAAAAGTAATGCTCATATGTCCGAAATTTCGAATGTTCTTTTATGATACCTTACCACTTAACGATTACTATAAGTGGCTCACCTGGCTATATTTGATTTCTTTCCAAGTCTTGGGGTGAAAAGTAATGATAAGGAGACAAAAAAGTCAAAAGAGGGGGGGAAGAAGAAGAAGAAGAAGAAAAGATATAGTAAAAGGGAATAAACAAAATAATACATACATACACAAAAAATGAAATGAGCTGTTTTACTATTTGTATTAACTTTAATAATATAAAATTATAATAAATCATTAATTATAAAAAATTGTATTAAATTATGATGTTATTGTTTAATAATACACATGAACGAAGCCATTTAAGGCTTAGTGCTTTCAAAAGGAGAAAAAAAATTGTAACTTCAAATTTTATGCTGAATGCTTTAAAAAGTTTCATTGATGCCCTTAAGTTTGATATAAAGTGCATTAATTTTTTTCTCTAAAATTTTTAATTTGATTTTAATGCAAAATATTTTAAAAAGTTTTATTTACAACCTTATTTTTTTTTTACTTGTAATTCTATTTCATTACATATTAAGTTTAGTTTAAAGTTTTGATTTATCTCAAGTCCTAACACAAAGAAAAAAAAAGGTTAAAATTTTTAATTGGTCATATTTTAGTTGTGAAAAATTCAGTGAGAGCTTTGAGTGAGTCATGGATGGCTCTCTCAATGCTTTGAGTGTTGAGAGAAAAGTAGAGAGAGGAAAGAAAGAAAGAAAGAAAACGAGTCAGGGAAGATGGGAGAAAAAGACAATGGTGAGAGAGATAATTAATTTACAACAAAGAGTACCATTTTTCTTTTTTGGCTGTTAATATTTTAAGTGAGTGGGATGATGTGTCAATTATTTAGAGGGTGTTCTGTAGCATGTGAGAGCTTTATACTGTAGTAATTTTTTTTATTATTACTGTAGCATGTGAGAATTTTATACTATTTACACTGTTTATAACTGAATTTATAGTTAGTTCCTACCACTCAGCGAAACAACCTATAAACGACGGACAAGGAAATAGACGGGAATTTTGAATAACGGATAAGGGTTCCTACCTGCCACTTGAGACTCCATTCATTATTGGGAATAACAAATTAGTGCAAGCATATGGCGGATATTCTAATAATACATGCCCTTCACGTTTCTTATCTGCCAAAATAAATGGAAACAACAAACCAACCGATTGTTTTAAGCTTTTAAAAGATATTATAGTAAATAGTATTTTTTAAAAATTTATTGAAGTAAATAAGTGGTTTTGAAAAAAATTTAATATAAATAGTAGTGAATTAAAATTCACTAGGTATTTTTTTTACTAATTTATTTACTATGACAATTTTTTTACTCGTGAAATTTTTTACTGTTATTTAATATATATTTTCAAAACCTACCATATGCTTCAAAAATTTGTTGTTTCCTTTATTCTTCTAGTAATAAAAAATAATGATAACTAGTAATAATATTTAATGACAAAATTAATTAATAACAACTAATATTGATAAAGAATTTGAACTTTAAATTAATTAATGACAACTGATAATGATAATTAACTAATATTGATAAAATACTTTACGAGACTAAGATTTTACATTCAATCTCATTTTGAGGTAAAAAAAAAAAAGCAGCTTAGATGATGATGATGATGATAATAATAATAATAATAATAATAATAATAATGATGATGCTATTTTCTGAGTCTTTTTATGCAAAGCACAACTATTATCTCACTTTATCAAAACTTTAGGGTTTTTTTTAAAATTTATGCAGCAAATTTGGGTGCTAATCTAACAAAAAAAATTAATTTCACAGATTAGAAATAACAATTTATTTTTCAACTTGATACAAAAAAAAACAGATATTTCCCAATTCTTAACCTATCGCTGTTTTTTTGTTAAAAAAAATAAAATTAAAAGTAAATTTCAAAATGAAAATCAATCATAAAGCAATTTAATCGCTTGTGGAGAAAAAAAAAACAAAAGAAAGAAAAAAAAGAAAGACCAAGAAGAATAATAATAAGAATTAGCTTCTCCAACTAGCTTTTCGTTTTTGACGAATATGTGCCGCTTCTGACTCCACCAGGCGGTCTCTGGTGTGAGCTGAGGTGTAATCTCACATTCACAAACACGATAAGAGCTTTTCCTTTCTTTCCTCTGCTTGGGCTCTCTCGCACTACATCTACAATGGCGGAGAATCAGATCTCTTACCCACTTTCAGCCTTGATTTTCGCCCTTTTTTCATGGTTTGTCAATAACCCATTTCTTATGACACGCTTCTCGCTCTCTCTGATTTTTTTTCCCATCATTTTTCTTCTCTCCTCTTGTTGTTTCCTTTCCATCAATTTGCAATGATGAACCGCTCTTTTTTTCTTTGGAAAATATGTTCATGCAATTATTTTTTTTCATATCAGTCACCTATTCTGTTTGTTGGATTTTTTTTTTCTGAGTGCCCATATTGCTACAATTTTTTACCCATTTTCTTCCTTTTTGCTTTGTTATTTACCGTGATTCGGATTCAGGAATTTAGATTAATGTTACGAGCGAACCCCAATATATTTTTTTAAAAAATTACAATACGTGTCTAAATTATTGTTATAAAATTAAAATCTAACACAATTTTTAAAATACCTTAAAAATGTCTTTAATAATATAATAATTATCTTAATGATATTACATAATGTAGTATATAATTACATATAAATTATTTTAATGATATCATTATGAGACATTTATAGAATTTTTATAAATGAGAATCATATTTTAATTCAATAAATGTAATTAGGCTAATTATCTCATTAACCCTTATTTTTTTGGGTTAATTTTGGTTAGAGTTGTCAAAGGGGACCAGGCCTAGTAGACGGTATGAGTACCACACATTAAAAAGTAGGTACAATATGGCACGACATGATAGGTTAACGAGATATGTGGCTCTTTTTTATTTGTAGAGTTAAAATATGTCTTCAATTTATGAATATTCTTTATATATCCCAATGCATATGTATAAAAACATTAATAACCTAAATAATGATATTGTTAATTTTAATTTATTTTTTTAGAATAATTAGAATATATGTATATAAGGTTTTAAACGGATTATAATATCATTATATTTAAAAACAATATATGAAATTAGACTATTTGTTGTTTAAATGCAAATTGTGATCCAAAATAATGATTTAAAATTCCTTCAACTAAAAGATAGAATTTTTTTATAGAATCACGATGTTACTCACAAATTGAAATTAGGATGTTGTAATTAATTAATGATATAGTATTTATTAAGTCTTTTTCTGTGTTTTATAGGTTATATAATTAACACATCATTAAGTTAATGATATATAATCATATTCATTTTTTAACACTTCAAGTGATAATGACATTTCCTTTTTTTGGTGATAGGTAATTAAATTAATAAAATAGTATTTATTAAGTCCTTTTGTCTATCTTATAGGTTACATATTTGATATATCATTAAGTTAGTGATACATAATGTAATGATATTTAATGACATTTATTTTCTAAGATTTCAAGTGATAATAATATTTCTTATTTAGGGTGTGTTAATGTTATTGATTGGTAATACAAACAATATTACATTAAGTTAATGATATTCATTTTTTATTGCTTCTTGTATTTTTTTTTCAAATTCTATTGTAAGTAATTTAATGACAGATGATTTTTTGTTGTTATTTAAGTTACATTGTAATTAATTAAATATATCTGTATTTCTCTAATATCATTTTTTAATGACTCAACAATGAGAAAAATAGGAAGATTTGTTAAAAAAATAAAAATAAATACATGATAAAGTCTACTTAAAGGGTATTTTTGGATTCTCAATATATGTAAGTTAAAAAAGAGATATATAAGTGATATTTGTAAAACAAAAATAAATTTTAATTCACTTCTTATAAAAGAGCCACATTTGTAATTTTTACCGACACGATTATTAAATGGTCCTTGTCTGTCTCGCTTATTAAATGGGTTGGCTTAGTACAATTTTTGGACACAGAGTATGTTAAGGGCATGACATAGTAAGGGTCCGACACAAGCACGAGCACGTTAAAAGCACGATTAGGGTCTAATTATAAACACGATTAAAATATACAATTTAAAACTAATTTTACATATTTATTTTATATTTTATAAATATTTTTTTTTATAAAAAGTTCTAAATTTCTAATAGTTTTTGATAAAAAAAGAAAAAAAAGATCAAATAGGTTCTTTGTTGTTGGTAAATTGTCAATTGTTAATATATACTTAAGCTATTTGATTTATATAAAAAACTAAATAATGGAACCGCATCGTACAAGATTCTACAATGTTATTGTCCTCTAAAAAAAGATTTTTTTTATCAATAATGCACTTTCTTTTGTTGCGATTCAGTGTTTTCATTTTTTTTGTAAATTTAACATTAAACATGATAAAAATACATTAAAGCACGATCATCGATATAGGTACAAGCATGACTCAAGCACTTTTTAGGCTGAGGTTAACATCATAAAAATTAACTAGATTAAGTCGAGCATCATATGATAAATAAATAGGCATTCAGACATAAAGTAAGGCACACTTAAGCTTAAATTAAATGGGCCGGACAAGGCTAGGCCATAATCTCTAATTTTGGTAAAAATTGTGTGTTTTAGCAGAGTTTTGTCCTTGTCAATATAAATCCCTTCTTTACTGTAGTTATACTTTGCTACAATGGTAGAGGCAAATCCCCAAGTCTCTGTCGTGTTGAATTCAGTACTTAATTAGAAATTCAGAAGTGGATGATAAAAACTTGATTTTATACGCAGAAACTGAGAAACCCAGTGAGTGGGCAAGCTTCTATTCCAATGGGAGATAGTAACGGTGCTGAATATGTCTCAGTTGGAGAAATACGTTCCCCTAGAAGTGGCAGTAATGTCAAGAAAGTTTCACTTGTGCCTTTGGTTTTCCTGATATTCTATGAGGTGTCCGGAGGCCCGTTCGGCGTTGAGGACAGTGTCGGGGCGGCCGGTCCGCTCCTAGCTCTTGCCGGGTTTTTAGTGTTCCCAATAATATGGAGCATCCCAGAGGCTTTAATTACTGCAGAGATGGGTACCATGTTTCCTGAGAATGGTGGTTACGTGGTTTGGGTATCCTCCGCTTTAAAACCCTTTTGGGGTTTTCAGCAAGGTTGGATGAAATGGCTGAGTGGTGTTATAGATAATGCTCTGTATCCAGTTCTGTTTCTGGACTATTTAAAGTCGGCGTTCCCCGTTTTAGGCGGCGGCTTACCGAGAATCATAGCGGTGTTGGTTTTGACAGTGGTCCTCACTTACATGAACTATAGGGGTTTGACGATAGTGGGATGGGTGGCTGTAGTCTTGGGGATCTTTTCCATCCTTCCTTTTGTGGTCATGGGACTTGTTGCAATCCCCAAGTTGGAGCCTTCAAGATGGTTAGAGGTAGATCTTCACAATGTGAACTGGAACTTGTATCTGAACACATTATTTTGGAATCTAAACTATTGGGATTCGATAAGTACACTTGCAGGAGAAGTAGATAACCCGAAGAAAACTTTGCCAAAATCTTTATTTTTCGCTTTGATTTTGGTGGTTCTAGCCTACTTCTTTCCCCTCTTAATGGGTACTGGGGCTGTTCCGGTCAATCGAGAATTGTGGACTGATGGGTACTTCTCGGATATTGCTAAAATCCTTGGAGGAGTTTGGTTGAGATGGTGGATCCAAGGTGCTGCGGCAATGTCAAATATGGGGATGTTTGTGGCTGAGATGAGCAGCGACTCTTTTCAACTTCTTGGAATGGCAGAAAGAGGGATGCTTCCTGAGTTCTTTGCTCAAAGGTCTCGTCATGGAACCCCGCTGGTTGGCATTTTGTTGTCGGCTTCGGGTGTTCTTTTGCTATCTTGGTTGAGCTTTCAAGAGATTGTAGCTGCTGAAAACTTCCTGTACTGCTTTGGAATGATTTTGGAGTTCATAGCATTTGTATGGTTAAGGGTGAAATATCCAAATGCAGTTCGGCCTTACAAGGTACCCATCGGAACCGTCGGAGCCATTTTGATGTGTACTCCTCCAACCATCTTGATTTGTGTTGTCTTGGCTCTCTCTTCACTCAAGATCTTTGTGGTAAGCATTGGAGCTATAGCTCTCGGCTTTATGATCAACCCCTTGTTGAAACATGCAGAGAAAAAGAAATGGATGAAGTTCTCTACCAACACTGACCTCCCAGATCTCAATGGTACTCATCGGGAGGGTGGCTCCTTAATAGAGTAGCCAGTCCTTAGAGCGTGAAAATGCAATATCCCTCGCATGCTGTCTCACTTTCCCCTGCCAGACATCTCGGGCTACTTTGCCTTCTATTGATCAGGTTAGCATCCAAGGTAAACTAGCATGGCGTGAGCTCCTAAGACAAAGCTGTTTGTCATCTTAGCCTTTTTACATGATAAATGGAAATATTCAGATATTTGCACCGTTGATCTGGTCATCAATTATGTGAGCTTGGTTTCTGTAGATCTTAATGTTGTGCCTTGTATCAAGGATGTATATCAGACTTTGCACTTTAGTTGAAAATAACATTTTTTTTTCACTCTTGGTTAAAAGCTTATTATTGGATTCTAACTCTACATTTCCGAAATATGTTTCTTTTGGAGATGACTTGAGCTCAGCAAACGATATATGAACAAGAATGTCACCAATAGATCCCAAAATGTCAACAGGAATATCACCAATAGATCCCAAAATGTCATCTTTACCTGGAGAGGTGTCTGCGGTTTATTATGCCATTAAAATTGTTATTTGATTTTGAGGTTTAAACACCTTGTTTTCAACTCTTTGGGTAGAAGTTTCTCTTTGCATTCTTGACATTTCCAAAAATGTCCTTTTGTTTATTTCCATAATCTTGGACAGGGCCACATGCTGATGAATAGATCCAACATGTTATCTTCGCTTGAAAAGGCATAAAAGCCGTACAAGACAACGTAAAGCAATGTGATTTGGAACAATTGTCGCTTTTTTCCCCGCATTCGCTTTTGTACGAGTACCAACCATCAGCCTTCTAAGCAAAACTAGTTTTGGGAAGTGCTCATGCACTTCTTTGCATCACGTGTTATTAATGTATGGATATCAAATGGCATTAGTTAATTTTAGTCAACTTTTCAGTTAAAAATAGTGTAAAACTCTCATATATTATAGTAAAAGTAAAAATAGTTGTTACAGTGTAAAGCTCTCACATGTTACTGTATTTATAGTTCTAACCAATAGTTCTAACCACTGACCAAACACCTTAATACCTGATTTTATAGTAGATCAAAAACACAAGTATAGTTGATTAGGGAAAAAGAAACAGTGCCAGCATAAGGATGCAAAAATGTACCTTTTTTTTTTTGGTTTGGTCTATGGCTAATATGTACATGTTCAGAAGGGATATAAAGTTCAAATACACAAGTACAACTGATTAGAAAAATATACACAAGTTTAGGGCACCAAATGTACTTGGTTTTTTTTTTTGGTTAGGAGAAGTATGCAGGTAGTTTTGTATTTTATGTGCAGTGCTATAAAATTACAATTGCAAATTTGAAATTCCTTTTGCGTATATCTTTATTATATTTAACACACATTGATATAGGGCCAGTATTTTTGGACACGACACGATGACACGATACTAAAACGACACGAGATAAACGAAATTGGACTGTACATTTATTAATTGGGCCATAAATAGGTTGGCACGAATAACACGAAAATAAACAAGCTGGATTCGTGCTAACACGTCTAACATGCCTTAACACGTTTAATTAAATGGGCTGTAAACGTGTCGACACAACACGACGCGACCCGTCTGTTTATAACACATTTAAACTTAAAAATAAAAATATTTAAAATATTTGTAGTAGGTTAGTATTAATTAGATATTGTGTTTTTGTTAATTTTCTTTATTGGCTTTGTTTTAATTTTTTTTTTTAAATTTTTAGTTAACTGGGTCATAAACGTGCTATATGCGTGTTGTTATCGTATCAACCCATCACGGCCCGCTTAGTAATCGTGTTAATCGTGTCGTGCCGTGTTACGCGTGCCATAAGCAAGTCGTGTTCGTATTTGCATTTCTGGCCCGGAGTACGGGAGGTGACGTGACGGATTATTTAAGTTAATTTAAAAGAGAATTTAATTAAAATCTAAAGTTTAAAAGTTGAGTTAAATATAAAATATGAAAAATTAAATAATAAACATAGCGAATATGGGTCCCACAGACCCACAATTTGTGCACACACATGGTACTGACAATATCATAAATACAATTACAGTCCAAGATACAAATAAAGTTAAGATTCTTACATGCCTTGATTTAAATAATCCTTCTATTGCTCCTGAGTTCGGTCCAAAGAATCCTCTCCAAACCTAAATGGGAAACCACCTAGAGGGGGAAATTTAAAACAAATAAAACGTGAGCGAAAGGCTCAGTAGGACTATGTTTTACAAAATAATTTAATTCTAAAGAAACATTTCATTGTTTAGGAGTACACAAAAGAATCCTTAAATAAATAAATAAATAAGTAAATAAATAATTTTGAGTAGAACCGTCCTGACCCAGAACAGTCTACTCGCACAATCAGAAATACCATTTTTCTTTTCCTAGGCAAACCATGATATCACCACCGTAGTGGCCCAGCTGGGTTTCGGGACCTGCCCCTAAGGTCGATCGCTACACGACCCGATCTCTGATATGGCATCATGCCTATATGTTCATTATCATTATCATTCAAAACCCAATTATCGAGTGTTGTCATTTACGTTCATTATGGAGTTCATTTCAGACCATAGTATATCAAAATATAACCGGTAAATTTATTTTTCAAATAACCGTTGAAATCATTTTAATAGAAATCCTTTTTAAAGCTAAATCATTTCAAAACCAGGCTACCAAAGAAATAGGATAGAAGTCCTACCTCAATACTCGTGCCGGTGCCCCACACCGTAATCCCGGTCCGCTATACGTTAGCTCCGCGGAACCACGAACGATCCTAGATACAAACTAAGTCGATCAATATCTAGTTCAAGACATCCTATGTCACTAAATCATTTCATGATGTCCTAGTGTGCCATTTGTACCTTTAAAATCATTCTATAAGGATGGGATTTAAATCAGGGTTCAAAACAGTGAAAACGGGTGAAAATCATAAAAATTTCCATGCCTCGGTTGGCCTACCGGACTCCCTGCTTCGGCAGGACGAACTGCACAGTTCGGCCTGCCGGAAGCCAGGTCTGGTCGGCCGGTCATTTCCCCAGGTTCGGCCTGCCGGACGAAAGAACACCGGCCTGCCGATCCATGTTCCGGCCTGCCGAACACGTGATCCGGCCTGCCGAACTGGGAAAACCCAGAAATCCAGTCACGGGTTTCTCGATCCCCAAAACACAAATCTTGATTTTAACCTGTTTTTCTCAAATCTCAGGCATAGAAAATAATCATAGTTGATAGAAAAACATCCTAGAACACATTCGGACTCATTTAAACAAGATTCAAACACAAAAATCCTGAAAATCCGAAAATAGGAAAAATTGAGAAAAAATGAAAAATCTTGAATTTAATCCGTTTTTCTTCAATCTAAGCTTAGATTCTAGGTGTTCTAAGTTCATTTAACTCAAATCCAAGGTTTTCTAAGCTTAAACAAACCTAGATTTCAAAAATGTACAAAATTGAAAATTTTGTAAAAAGTTTAGAAATTTCAAATCCAACATCGAATCGAAACTTCAATCTGCGTTCTCGGTTGCTAAATCACGTCCCCGAGCTTCCTCCTTACTAACTCGAAGCTTGGATTCGAATTTGATTCAAAATTTTGAGAGAAAATTTGAGAGAGAGAAGAGGAAACCGAGAGGGAAGAGGAGAGAGGGAATGCACGGGCAAGAGAAGAGAGACAGAGCTGAGTGAGGAGAGAGGGAAAGAGAGAATAAATAGAGAAAATCGGTGGGCGGTTTTACTGTGCGAAAACCATGTGCCGCCCACGGTTTTGTAAAACGGAGTATTTTTAACATTTTACAAATTGTTGTGTTTTAAAACTTAAAACATTATTTTAAAATAATACGAAATCATTTGAATTAATCAAATTAACAAAACAACCAAAAATTAAAAATCCAACCAAGTAATCAAATTAATGTTAAAACATTAATTATGGCACACTAATTCATCATTTATATTACATTAACATTAAATAAATTTCGGGGCGTTACACGTTTACTGCTAACCCTACATAGATATAAAAGCAAAATTATTATTATAAATTTGAATGTACTTTCAAATTCAGTTTCGAAGGTATAAAAATTACATATTTCTTAAGGAGAATCACTTATTGTTATAGTTATTCTCCCTCAACGTAACAAAAACCCTTCTAACTTATGGAAGAATATTTTTGCATTACAATATCGACAAACTATCGGCGAGCTTAGAACATTTGCTTCATTTGGTATGTTTTCTAATATACTTGGCGGCTCAATTTCTATTCCTCCGATAAACGTCTGCATCAAAAATTAAAAAGTAAACATGCAAAGAAAAGAAAAAAATTCTAAATGAAAAACGTCGAAAGCATATTGTTAAAGGTATATGGATCATATGTAGAAAATCGCAAATGAAAAACTAAAAATTAGAACTAAGAAACATATGTCAATCATTGACATCGTAAATTTCTTGCCTCCTAGTTCGTTAGAGATGAACCTATTGATTTTACAAGTCCTTTTCCACTTTGAAGTTCACGAATTAGATTTTGCAAATTTAAGATCGATTCGCAGTCTAATCCAAAGCTTTCGGATTAAAAAAATCTCAATATGCAATCTGATCTAAAACTTTCAAATTAGATTCATGAATTCACAAATTAAAGTATGAACTTTTAAAATATGAATATTGAAGTCAAGTTGTTCAACCTCAAATGTTAAAATAAACAATCTATGACATAAAATAACTAAATAAAGTTAAATTTGTTACAAAAAATCGTTAAGACAAATTAGCTTTAATAAAACTTAAAATTAAGTTTTCTAAGAAAAAATTATTGTTCATTCATGAACAACACTTAAAACTTCAAAGCACTTCAACTTCAATAACATGTGTTAGAGTTTCTTATTTTTAACTTGGGCTAGGCTTTTTAAGCACAACTTGATAATAATTACTTGGCAAAAAACATTGGGAATTTTTTTAGAAGAAAGGAAAATGATTTATTTAAAAATATTATCAAAATTATAATATATATATATATATATATAGGGTTTCGAATTGAGGGATTGGATTGATTCAGAATTACTCAATCCATAATCCGATTTAAAACCTTCGGATTTGGATTTTCATAATCCAGAACCAATTCAAAACTCTTCCCAATCCAATCCAAGGCGGATTCACAGATTTTGTAAACGCCTTTATCTTGAAGTCTCAGCTAAATAGCATGTAAATTTTATCAGCATTAAAATAAATTGTTTCACAGACAGATTGATATATTTTGTCTCACCAATTTCAAAAGTAGAAAAGATAGTTGTTTGTCTTTTTTATTTCTCACTTGTTAAATATAATTGCCATTTCCAGAGAATAGGTATATCATTAAAAAGAAAACAACATCACTAATACAAATAGTATAAATTTGAAAATAACAATAACTACCTATACTATTTGGAGCTCACATGGTACCTAAATTAATGAGAAATGAAGAAAGCTTTATCTGATAAAAATGAAAATCAAAAGCAGAGAGCTATAATCAAAATAGGACAGCTAGCACATTATTACCTACATCTATCATATATTAAACTCATCATTTATGAGATTTGCAATCACAAGTACCCTTTTCTTTTGCCCTATTCTAGGAAAATTAAACCCCCAGTGAGTAAGATAGAATCATATCTACCACACAGAATAAGCAAATCACAACTAATGCAATTACTCATCATCATGTTGTCTTGAAAAATTGTCAGACGTCATATAGAACTAATGGAGCCATACTTTCTTCAATTCCAAAGCACGTAAATAAAAGCATAACAAGTTGTAATCAGAAACTGAGCTACCAATGTTATCCAGTCTCAATTTATGTCATTTCCAGTTATTTGCATTCTCCAAGCTTCTCCAGTGGCATACCCACTCTCAACTCTTCTAAAGTTGGAAAATATCCCGAAAACTGAGCTAGAAATGTTGTTGAAGAAAAATTGATAACTTGAAAACCAAAAAAGAACACAAATTTAGATGTTAGCAAAGATTCCAGGGTTATGAACTCTGGTGAGATGGATGTGGCATTAGGGGCGGAGTTACACGCAGACAAGAATAGGCGGCCATCGTTTGAACTTTTTTTTTTTCCTTTTCAATATCATATATAAAATTTTATAAAAATTATAATCCGTCCCTTAAAATTGTATTCCGTCCCTCTTAAAATTGTATTTCATTCCTCTTAAAGTTCTATATCTTTTTCATTTAATTTTTTTGATAATGTTAACATATACGCCGCTCCTCCTGATTAATTTTTTTTGACTCCACACCTATGTGGTGCTGCTCTGGACTACAGCAACAGATCTGCTTGATGCTGCTGATCAAGTCCTTATCTCTTAGCTATGTCTTTCCCCTTTCCTACTTTACAAAAATCTGGGAAAAAGAAAAAGGGCATCATTTTTCAAGTTATTTTTGCCTCCAGATATCAAAGTCACAGTCACACATCTGCAACTTTAAGAAAAAAAGGCAACACAAATATTAGTTTAAATATTAATTAATACCATATAATATAATATTAAATTGAACAATCCAATATGACGTAGACACAACAAAACTACAGATATGGCTTTTCACGTCTTTCACTAAACAGGTAGTATGCAACGAAAGCATCATGAAAAAAAAAAAACACTAATTTTAGTACGAGAGAGAGAAGAGACAGAAAGTAGAATGTAATTGAAACTGATCTATGAAGAAGAAAAACAACATGCATGAATAATTGGAAGGTAAATAGGAGGAAGAGGAACCACGAGAAAAAAGAGAAAAAAAACAATATTGGCATGAAAGCAACAGGGAGATAAATTAGTACCAATTAATTAGTATCATCCTCTATAGCCAATTCCCTAATCAAGCCAAACACGGAAGAGTAGGAGAAACCAAAGAGGCAGAAAGGAGAATTAGAGACGAATGGAAATCAAATTTTTTTTCCCCCTAAGTGCCAAGTAGAACTCGGTTTTTTTCTATATTGCTACAACTGTATCAAAAAGCTCAAAGATTAGGTAGCTGCATTGTTCATGTTTCATTTGGAATTTAAAAATTTTCACAAGCCAAAAATTACCTTGCTCCGATTACAAATGTAGATACTTAAAGACAATTATGCCCTTGCTTCAAGTTCAAAAGACATGTATCTTTGTAAGTTATTTGACAAGGATGGCTAAAACTAACTTTTTTGTTCAAAAAGACTGTAGCATATGACAACTTTATACTGTAACAATTTTTTACTTTTTTTAGTAACATGTGAGAGTTTTACACTATTTGGTAACCAAAAAGTTGGTTCTAACCATACTTGTCAAACACCCTGTTAGTTGAAGGACAAAGATGGAGAAGCTCGTTTGCCTCTTCAACTACTTGGGATGTTCTTCGGTCCCTTTGTGTCCAAAGGAGGGACTGTCCCTCCTCTTTTTCACAACCGTTTAGATGCAATCTGACGGTGTGTAATGAGAGGAGGATATTGGGCTGGAATTTTTTAAAATGTGGTGACCAAGAAATCATTTTCTTAATCTTAACTTATCGTAAAGTACAGAAATTACAAAATATTTAAAAACATAACTCTAATTACTTAAATCAGTTTCTTAAAAACATTCCTTAATTAAAGTAAATTTTTTAAAACATTTCTTAAGCTAAACATTAATATAATTAATTTTTTAAAACTTTTTATTTATATATGTTGCAGCATAATAGTCTTGAAGTAATATAGACAAAGGCTGCATGGTTACAACCTCAATTTCAAACCCTACATGCATAAAATACATACATATGTATTCATTTTAAACCTATCGTGGAAGATACATTTTTAAGCAGTATTTATACCTATCTCTACCATCTGTCCACAGCTCGCTAGTGTTCATCATTAGTTGCTGATTGGTTACATACCTATAACATAAATATGTTTGAGTGATCTTTCTCTTAGCAAGTAGGAAACATATACTCGCAAACAAAGCTAAAAATATTTATCAAAAACATGCATGAGCAAATTATGCTTCATTATAAACATGTCTTATGTATCTAACCTATCATAATTAATGGGCCCTAGCATGTACATACCCGTTGTGCTCGATTATTGGGAAGTTAGGGTTCATGAAGTTCTCCAATCATCTTAAACCATAAAATAATCTAAATTGAATGCCTTCCCATATGTCGAAGGGTCTTAACTTAATTTATCATATTTATTACACTCGTCTTATTATGTGCATGCAGTATGGCACGTTACTATATATCATCTCATAACATAAGTTATAATTATTCTTAACCGAAGGTTGATATGCAATATGATTTTTGTATGGCATACATCACATACAATGCACAACATAACATAAGCATGGCATGATGTAACATAAGTGAATAAATTTATCTTATTTTCTATATAAATTTTGAAATATTTATATTAATTCTATAAATCCTTTGGTAATAAAATCACACATGATATTTTTTAGGAAAAATCATTGACTAAAACATGTAAATTACATTGTTTAGATTCTAGGATTTTCTCGATCATTACACATTCACTCTAATCATAGAATCGTAGAATTTCACAAATCTTTATGTAAAATATATATTGTTCAGGTCTTAAAAAAATCCTTTACTTGAATATTTGCTATATGTATAACCGATCAAATGCTTAATCATCAGATCGAAATCCTACTTAGTTCTATTAAGGAAATGTTGACTTGTCTCAAGTCAACATTTCTCTTAAACTATGCACTCTTTCTTACCCGTTCAAATTATTATCTATTTCTTTGGTTTACCGCTAAGCTTTCTAGCAAAATGTTCACGGTTATTCCTAAACTGGTTCCACAAACATAGTACGAATAAGTTTATCATATTGTTGTTATCTTATAATTCTTATCGAGACATGTGCTCATAAACTCTAAACTTATGCTTCTTACAATGTAATGATACAATTATGAAAAAATCCTTAATTAATTTTACGTATTAATTACTTGGATTTTTTCAGACATTACAGATTGAATTAGTACCCAGCATGGGTTTGTTACTACTTTCATTACTTTGTTAAAATTAAATATTAAAATTAATGTTAGGGTCAATAAATGTCAAAGGCATTTGGTACATAAATTTGAGCTGTTTTGAACCTGTGAATAGGTTTGAATGTTCATTTGCTATGTGGAATAAACAAATAGTTGAAAACGATGAGAATGTTTTAAAATTGACAAAATTGTCAACATTAAGAACTTGACCCCTCAAATTCTAACCGTTTTAAACCATTCTATACGCTAAAACCCTTCATATTCTTGTTTTCTTTTATAAATCACAATTTTTCAAATACCAATTCTTTGATATGATGCTTTATTATTGTTTTGAAGCTTCAATTCTAAATATCGGTTTAAAGCCACTATTTAAACTACATAAGTTTAAAACTATCAATTCAAACAAGAAATTCAAAACCATACTATTTTGAACCCCAAAAACCATAAAGACTGAATTTTACAATTCATTTAAAAATTGAATTGTAAGCTAAATACATTTCTCTTCAAAAAAACCAAAATGGATTATTAAAAAAAAATCATTATACCTCAAAAACTATAT
Source organism: Artocarpus heterophyllus (assembly GCA_025403435.1). Classification (NCBI taxonomy): domain Eukaryota; kingdom Viridiplantae; phylum Streptophyta; class Magnoliopsida; order Rosales; family Moraceae; genus Artocarpus; species Artocarpus heterophyllus. The sequence continues at coordinate 22,947,818 of CM046343.1, forward strand.
CTTTGACTGATGTTGCAAGCTACAACCCACATGAGTTCTCCAAGCGTGGCGTACATCCATGGAGCAAGACTGTCGGAGCTGCTGGTCGAGAATGTTGAGCTTGGGTTTGGAAGGAGGAAATCGATCATTAACACATATTACATATTGCTAAGTTATCTTTTGTGAAACATATTTATAATCTAAACCTAAATTAACAAAGAGACTTAACAAAAATATATATTGTGAATATACTTCAATCAAATTTCTTCTAACTTGGAATATTATTGAAATCTAACATTTACTATTAGCTAAATTCATCTATTTTCCTTATGTAGTGTCCTTATGCACAAGAATGCTGGTTCCCTTAATTTTTTCAAGGTTTTTTTCTCAAAAATTTACCCTGATGTTATTTTTTTTCCCTCTTGAATGTTTCCTTTTTTACACAGTGTGTTTTCGTATTGTTTTTGGTATTAACAATCCAACTATTAGTTAGAAATAAAAGCAATAGACCATCATAAAATTACTAAAATACCCAAACTTCATCTTAGGAATAACAACTACACAAAGTCACCCCCAACAATCAACCCGCCATAGCCTGTTAAATTCATTAATAAAAACACCAAAACTCATGGCAGCCTTTTTATAGACCAACTATCACCCAGTTAACCCCAATATCATTTCAAAAAGCAGCTGGGAACGTCCCCCTAGAAGAACGTAAGAACCCCCTGCTTAAATAAGGGTTTTTTAGAGTTTTGGTTTGATATTTTAATTGAAACTAAACTACAATATAAAGATCTTAATAAATAAGGTAAAAAGCAAAAAGTTGCTATAATGTAAAGCTCAACATGCTACATTTTTTAGACTTAAAACTTTACTTGAAACTAAAATAATAAACGACTTAAGAGTGTTTTGAAAAAGAGTTGAAATTGAGAATTAGAACTAAAACACTATAGAAGTGAGAGTCGGATTGCCAAATGAAGCTTGATGATGATTATTATTATTATTATCATTACAAGCAACCTGAGTCCTAACCAAAGCTTGATATGCTAATCTTTTCATAATTTTTACTTGTTATCAACATAAAGAAAATAATAAATAAATTGAAGTACGAGTAGTCCTACATTGTGTGTAAGGCACGATTGTCTAGTGTTTAAACGTGCGAAGGATTTGCAATCTAGTTTGACTTCGAAATTTTTAGTTGTCACGGTGTTGTGTACGATGCATTACTTTTTGAGTTGTAAAACGTGGGAGAAAAAGATATTATTATAAATCGGCTGAAGTGTGGTCAATTGGATTGAAACCAACTACCTTTAAGCCCGGACGTGGTTGGTAGGATCAACGCCAACAATCCAAGCAAATATTTAACATTACATTAAGAGTAATAAAAAAAACAGCATATATGTTGCGTTAATTTTTAAAATTTGTTTTTATTTCCCTTTGAAAATGTCGCTATCATATATATTCACGTTGCATCCTAAAACTTTTTTCAAATTAGCAAATTTTCCGTACTGTCTCTAATTGATAACTGTGCTAAGAGTTGGAAGAAGCTTCAGTGAGAAAATCAAATCTTCGTCGACATTTACACTTCAGTTGGTCGAGCCCATCTGTGCTCTCCTATCCAAAAGATTATCACGTGTATTATCTGAAGTGTAATATTGGTCCATGCAAGTTGTATCAATTATTGAGCTGAACCAGACTTTTGCATATCATGTGTTAGAAAAAAATGGTTAATGGTTAACCATTTTGAGGAGCCATTTTAAGGCATAACTTTGAAAGGGACCCATTTTGTAAAAGTGATGGGTCTTGGCAAATTTACGTTTTCCGTCGCGAGAAGATCGAATTCATATATTTATATGCTTAAAATGGTAATCAGGTGAATGAAAAATTGATGCTCAAAGTGTGCCCATTGACATTTAAATTTGCTAAAAAAAAAAGAAGCCTAAATGTAGAGTCCCGCATCGGTTAGGCATTAAAGCTTGACATTCTCTTATATGTATAAGTACTAGGGAAGTCGTACATTGGTTAGGCACAAAAGTTTGATATCCCCTGACCTGTATAAGTATTATGGACTTTTTTCACATCTAGACACAAAAAATTGCACACAAAAATAACATATAGTTTTCTTTTTCTCTTGTTTTCAAGTTTTTGTTCTCTTCTTCTCAAGTCTTTCTTTTTGAGTTGGTTTTGGCGAGTTGTCGTTTTTGGTGATAGAGGAAGACGTTGTTCAAGTTCGCCGAAAGTGGTGTTCGAGTGTGCATAGACCATTGTCTGTTGTGGTTGTATCCTGGGAGACAAGCATCTATCGAATCCTCGTGCACAACTAGAGGGGATGAATCGCTTTTAAGGAAAGCGTAAGCTACACGTACCTTGACTATCATTTTGTTCAAATTTGATTTGAAGGTTGAGAATTCTATTGTAATGTTTTATTCTTAATTTCATAATAATATTCATTCTACTGTTTCTATTCACTTTATATTGCACCTGTTTGTTGTTTATCTCCTATATATATTTCTAACAATCTTAAAACAAATTCGAGCCGTTTGACAACAAACAAGTTCATTAGATTTGGAAGAAAATTTTTGACTTATGCTTTGATTTTACTGTTCTAACGTTTTTTTGTTTATTTATATATATTATTGGTTAACGTATATAATATTAAAAAGTTAAAAAAAAAAGTGAATTTATCTTGGATATAAATTCTAAGACTTGGATTATGGTATTTTTCAGAAATGACTGATAACATGAATGTTGTTCCAACTGAGAATGTTCCAACTAGGAGCACTTCTAAGACACCGATGCCGTCTCCTTGGGTTCATGCCTCTACCTCGATTTAGTCTTTCTTGATTTCAGTTCCTGTGAACCACAATGAGAAACTTAAGAAATTTAGTGGTCTGAGTTTCAAGACTTGGCAACAAAAGATGTTGTTCTATTTGACAACACTGAATCTTGTGAAATTCTTGAAAGATGATCCTCCTATTGTTAGAAAGGATGAAGCAAATGTTTGGACTTTGCTTGCTGTTGAAGCATGGAAGCATTTTGACTTCTTGTGTAAGAATTATATTCTGAATGGCTTGACTGATGCACTTTATAATGTGCATAGTTTGAAGAAGACAGCCAAAAAAGTATGGGAATCTTTAGACCATAAATACAAAACAGAAGATGCTGGTGCTAAAAAGTTCATAATTGGTCAGTTCATGAACTATAGAATGGTGGATTCCAAGAAAGTAATTAGTCAAGTTCAAGAGCTGCAATTACTCATTCATGAAATTCATACAGAAGAAATGGTAATTAGTGAGTCTTTCTAGGTAGCTGTAATTATAGAAATGCTGCCCCTTGCGTGGAATGACTTCAAGATCTTTCTGAAGCACAAGCATAAGGAAATGAGTGTTGAAGATCTTATTGTTTGACTTCGCATTGAGGAAGACATTCGTGGATATGAGAAAAAGCTCTCTAGTAATTCTGTCACCAAAGCAAATGTGGTGGAGCATGATAAAAGCTCCAAGAATAAGAAAAACAAGTTGGGGTCCAAGTTGGGACCTAAGGGTGGAATTTCAAAGAAGCAAAAATTTCAAGGGAAGTGTTTCAATTGTGACAAGGTGGGTCACATGTTGGCAGATTTTAGGCTGCCAAAGAGGAACAAGAAGAAAGAGGCTAATGTGGTAGACACTATCATACAAGAAGTGTCAGACATCAGTTTTTCTACTGTAGTCTCTGAAGTCAACATGGTAGACTCCAACCCAAAGGAGTGGTGGCTGGACACCGGGGCCACACGCCATGTTTGTTGTGATAAAGTTGTCTTTGCTAAACTCATGCTAACAGATTCCGGGGAGAAGTTGTATATGGGCAATTCGGCTCCATCAGATATCAAGGGCCAAGGGATGGTATTTCTAAAAATGACATCAAGCAAGGAAGTCAAGCTATAAAATGTGTTGTATGTGCCTGATATCTGAAAGAATCTCATTTCAGGAATGCTGCTGAGTTCACATGGCTTCAAGATGATTTTTGAAGCTAATAAAATAGTTTTGTCTAAACATGGGCTGTATATGGGAAAGGGATATGTGAAAAATGGAATGTGGAAAATGAATGAATGCCTGTTAGGCCCAATTCCATTAATAAAAATAAAAAGTCTTTCGCTTATATGCTTAAGTTTTCTAATTTATGGCATGGTAGACTAGGTCATGTTAATTTTAATACTTTGCGTAGATTAATTAACTTATATCAGATACCCACATTTGATATGAATCCCAAACATAAATGTGAAATATGTGTAGAGGTAAAACTAACGAGATCTTCATTCCAAACAATTGAGAGAAGTACTGAGTCACTTGATTTGATACATAGCGATATTTGTGACTTAAAATTTCTTCAAACTAGAGGTGGGAACAAATATTTGTTACTTTCATAGATGATAGCACAAAATATTGCCATGTATATTTACTTAGGAGCAAAGATGAGGTTATAGAGAAGTTTGCTCTCTATAAGGAAGAAGTTGAAAACCAACTTAATAAAAAAATTAAGATGATAAGAAGTGACCGTGGTGGTGAATATGTTGAACCATTTAGTGAATTTTGTGCACAACATAGTATTATTCACGAGGAAACGCCACCCTATTCACCTCAATCAAATGGTGTGCCTGAATGCAAAAATCATACCTTAAAGGATTTGATAAATGTGATGCTGATAAGTTTTGGATTACCATAGAACATGTGGGGGGAAGCCATTTTGTCGGCTAATTACCTTTTAAATAAAGTACCCCAGAAGAAAGAAGACAAGACCCTTTATGAATTATGGAAAGGTAGAAAGCCTTCCTATAAATACTTAAAAGTGTGGGGATGTCTTGCAAAGGTAATAGTACCTACACTAAAAAAAATGTGAATAGGTCCTAAAACGGTTGATTGCATCTTTATTGGTTATGCCCACAACAGTAGTGCTTATTGGTTCCTTGTGTATGAATCTAAAAACCTTGAGATTCATAATAACATGATAATGGAATCTAGGAATGCATCATTTTTTAAACATGTATTTCCTTGTAAATCCAAAGAGGATGGTCCAAGTTCATCTAAACGAACGATTGAGACTATTGAAGAAAATAGTCAGGATCAACTAGAAGTTGAAACATAAAAAGAAGAAAAAGAGCCTAGACGTAGCAAAAGAGCAAGGACAGAAAAGTCATTTGGACCAGATTTTCTGACCTATATGCTAGAGGCTGAACCTCAAATTTTTAAAGAAGCTGTAAGCTCATCTAAGGGTCCTTTATGGAAAGAAGCTATAAAGAGTCAAATTGATTCCATCATGTAGAATCATACTCGGGAATTAGTGGACCTTCCTCTAGGAAGTAAACCGCTAGGTCCTAAGTGAATTTTCAAACGAAAAATGAAAGCAGATGGAATAATTGACAAGTATAAGGCTAGACTTGTTATAAAAGGTTATAGACAAAAGGAAGGCCTTGATTATTTTGATACTTATTCTCCCGTGATAAGAATAACCTCCATTAGAATGATTTTGGCGATTGCTGCTTTGCGAAATCTTAAAGTCGATCAGATGGATGTAAAGACTACTTTTCTTAATGGAGATCTTGAAGAGGAAATATATGTGACGACCCGCCTTTTCGGGCAGTCACTTTACTTTCATAAACATAGTTTCATAAACAGTAATCTCACTTACTTAGTAAGAAAATACTGTAATAAATTTTTTTTTTCTTTCCTTCAACGTTCTTTAAAACTGATGCGACCTCTGTCGCATTTCAAGTTGAGACATCGCTCAACACTTGACCTTAAAATCATTTCAAATCGTTTCTCAATACTTAATAAGAAACACTTATTAAATCATAGTTTAAAACTTTACTTTATAATTACATAAAACAGTTTATAAACTGTATCTTAAAACTTTTAATACTATTCTTAAAACTCTGATTTTCTTTAAACTTTGAAAACACAACATTAAACAATGGAAAACATTTTCTTTACGTAGCGGAAGCAAACAGTGATGGTATCCATACCCAAATCTTCGCATCTGTCCTCCGCAGCACCCAGCTCTTCTAACGGGTCCCATTGGTCACCCATAAGTTACCTACAGCATGAAAAACTTTTAATGAGCTTTCGCTCAGCAAGTTCAAACATAATCTCACAAAGCATTTAAACATGCTTAAAAAACTTTTATCATGAAAACCTTTCTCTTGAAACGTTCTTCATGAACGTTTTCCATAAACATTTATGAAAATATTTTTCATAAACGTTTTCCTTAAACATTTCTAAAAACGTTCTTCATAAACGTCTTTCATAGAACATTTCTGAAAACGTTTTTCATAAAACATTTCTGAAACGTTTTGCATAAACGTTTTTCGTAAACCTTTTCTTGCAACGTTTTTCTTAAAACGTCATTCGTAAACCTTTTCTTGCAAACATGAAATGTTTTTCATAAACATAACATATAAACATTTCATAAAAAAGCATTCAAGTAACATCAGAATGCATGACTCCATTTATGCTCAATTATTAACTTCAATTATGAGCATTTTATGAACGTTCTATAAACTTAAATATACCTTTCTTTCTCAACCTTTATCCTTATTCTTTAACTTTCTTTATCTTGTAACCTTCATTTTCCTTACTTTACTTTAGTGTTCGTACCAACTCATTAATCATGAGATCATATAATGATGCTTCCCTTGCGGAAGACTTGAGACCATCAAACATTGAGGTCTTGTACCTCACCTTTAGGAGGTCACACTTTAATTTTACTTTTATTACCTCATAACAAAGAGGCTGGTACGACACTTTCCTTTTTATCTTTACATTACCTTCTTATTAACTTTAGTGAGCATTCAAATGCAATCACATCATATGCAATACACTTGCAATTCATAGCTTGTACTATAAAACCAATTGCATAATAAATCCAACTCATTGCATAACAAATGCAACATAAAATGTAAACACATTTTACTAATCATAATTTGCATTCTAACACTCATTGCATAACAAATGCAACATATTGCTTAATAAATACATCATAAAATACAAACACATTTTGCAAACTATAACTTTTATTCTTAAATTTAGTGCACAACAAATGCAAATTATTGCATAGCAAATGCATCATTAAACCTTTAACTTAAACTATAAAACATTATGCATTGTCATAATGCAAAACATACTTTCAATACTTTGAAAATCATAACTTAGACTTTTAAATAACGTTATGCATATCAATATGCCAATAAACCTTTAACATAACGATTGCAATTTCATTGCAATTCTTTTTCTTGAACTTTAAAACTTTTTGCATAATAAATGCAAATATACTTTAAAAGAAACTTGCTTAACAATTGCAAACACATTTGCAAATCATATAAATAAACATTTTAAAAATCATTTACTTCATGCTGTAGGTGAGGTTTGAAACTTACCCAAACTATGCTCTAGCGTTCTCTATTTCGTTCCTTTCTCGTTCCTTTTCCTTGCATTAGTCGGCCTCTGTGTCCTGATCAAACGACAGCCGACTCATTAATTAACTTTCTTTATTATCAATCCACTCGATTGATAATAAAACGTAACATTAATCATTCTTTCCTTATTCATAACTTGGTATACTATCGGTCTACCATTCACTTACTCAACCTTATAAACTGTCAGTTTACATTTCCTTCAATTAGCCTTGTAACCCACCGGGGTTACTTTTCCTTTTAACTTTGTAACCCATCGGTTACCACTCGTTTACTTAAAACATTCCTCGTTAAATCTTGATCTCACATGACCGTTACGTTACTTAACGTATCGGAACATTTTCCGTCTAATAACATTATGCTAAATCGGAGTGTTCGACTCCGTTCTAGCCGTTTCCTTAAAAATGACGATTTTACCCTTAACGGGTTTTTCGTCACCTTATAATGTTATAAAACCTATTCTTACATAAAACAGTGTAACAATCACTGATCATGCGTTTCATAAATTTCTATGAAAGCATCTAAAACAGTTTATTCTAAAACAGTTCATATTGCATGCGAGATTCCTACTTGAACTCCAAGCTAAGCAGATCTGGTTGTATCTCGCTGCATCTACAATATGTGAAGCATCCTCTGCAGTGCTCCTCGAGCGACCATAAATGGCCAGGAATGCTTCCTGGAGATCATGCATTCTTGAAACTGTCCTTCTAGACTCCGATATTACTGTTTGAATCGCCTCGATCCGCGTGCAGTCGGTACCGGACGATTTTCATCGGAGTGGAATTTGCTCAAACGGAGGTCACCATTGCGTTCAGAGCGTCGAAACGAGTCGGGAGGCGGTCTCGGATCTTCGATCGGAGGTCCGGATCACAAAATCCCATTTTGCCCTTGACCGGCCGTTGACCGGCGTTGACCGCCGTTGACCGGCCGTTGACCGGCGGCGGTTGGCCCCGTTGAGGGCTGAGCTCGAGCCTACCCCCCCTAATTCGACCCTCCTGAGTCGATTGGTGGGGTCAATTTCACCCAATTTGCCCTCTAACATAGCAAATCGAAGACGGGTTTCACGGCCAAAACCGGCGGCTCCGATCTCGGTCCTCCGGCGACGGTAGCCCAAAATTGACTTGGGCGTTTTCTTCCCCGACCTCCTCTGAGTGTTTCCCCTACGGTGGGGCAGCTCAACACCGCGTGGAACGGCGGCCCCACCTAGCTCCACGGCGGTGCACGACGGAGACGCCGTTCTCCGTCCTCCGGCCATCATTTCGTGCAATTGAGGTACCGAATTTCTTCCTCTCGGTCCTCTGAAGGTGTTTGTGCCTTCAATTTGGCACAAAACGGCCTAAATTGGCCAACCCAAACACACCCACGGCGACGGTGGCGGGCGCCTTCGTTCTCCGGCGAGGGGCGGCGGAACGGTGCAATTGACCGAGGGGTCTTGCTCGCCGTCGCCCTCTGATCGTTTTGGCACCGGCGGTGTGCCACACCGCCACCATATGCGGCGGCTCCGACGACGGCTCCACGGCGGCGACGGGGCAGCTCCGGCGAAGCTGTTCCAGCCAAAATTGAGCTGGAAAATTGGTACCATCTTGTTCCTCTCCTCACACTGAGTCCATAGACACCAAAATCACGTCGATTGGTGGTCGGACGGCGGAGATATGACGTCGGGAAAATATGGGTTTCGCCGCCACTTTGGGCGGCGCGTGAGCCCTCCTCCGGCGGCTATTTGGGTGGCACGACACCTCGTTGGACTCAGCTCAACGAGAGCTTCCCACTGGTATGGGAGGTGTCGAAAAATAACGCCGGAATCTCAAACGAGATTTGAGGAGAGAGAGAGAATTCTAGAGAGAGAAAATCTAGAGAGAGAAAGTCGAGTTTGCTTTGGAATTTCTGATTTTTTCTTTTTTTTTTTTTTCTTTTCTTTTATAAAAAAGTATAAGATAAAATTGTGGTCCACACAATTCAATTCTTATACTGCGTTGCTCTAACACTGTATAATTTTCCATCTTATTATACAGTATTTTCCTTTAATTGTACTTTGTCTTAACATAATCTTTAATTTAATGCATTTTTAATGCATTAAAAATCTCGGGTGTTACAATATATATGAAACAACCTGAGGGTTTTATTGCTCCAGGATAAGAAAAGAAAGTCTGCAAATTGTTGAAGTCTTTATACGAGCTTAAACAAGCACCAAAACAATGGCATGAGAAATTTGACAGTGTAATGATGTCAAATGGTTTCAAAATTAATGAGTGTGACAAATGTGTTTATGCCAAAAAGTACAAACGATGGATATGTCATTCTTTGTCTATATGTAGATGACATGCTAATCATGGGTAGCAATGATCGGGTGATCAAATCTACCAAGGATATATTAAACTCTGGGTTTGACATGAAAAACATGGGACCTGCTGACATGATTTAGGAATCAAAATAAAAAAGTCATCTGATAGACTTATTTTGAGTCAGTCACACTATGTGGATAAGATACTTGATAAATTTAGTAAAAATGACACTAGGTAACCAGAACACCAATTGATATTAGTCAACATCTATCCAAAAATAGAGGAGAAAGTATATACTAGGTGGAATATGATAGAGTGATAGGCAATTTAATGTACTTAATGAGTTATACAAGACCAGATATTGCCTACATTGTTAGTAGTCTGAGTAGATTCACGAGTAATCTAGGAGATGACCACTGAAAAGCAATTGTTAAAGTACTCAGATACTTACGATATACTCGTAATTATGAGCTACATTATACAAGGATCCTGCTGTTCTTGAAGGGTATTCTGATGCAAGTTGGATGTCTAATATACATGATTCTAAAGCTATAAGTGGATATGTATTCAGGGAGGCGAAGTAATTTCATGGAAGTCCTTCAAGCAGACGGTAATAACCAGATCTACTATAGAATCTGAATTTGTAGCCTTAAATAAAAGTGGTTAAGAGGTTGAATGGCTAAGGCATTTCTTGGACGATATTCTTGAATGGCCTAAACCTATGCCTGCAATATGCATACATTGTGATAATCAATCTACCATTGGCAAGGCACAGAATGTGATGTACAATGGTAAGTCAAGACATATATGTCGTTGACATAATACCGTTAGACAACTTATCTCGACTGGAGTCATGATAATAGACTATGTAAGGTCTAAAGAGAATATTGCAGATCCGTTAACTAAAGGACTGAATAGAGATCAAGGTGAAAAAACATCAAGGGGAATGAGACTTAAGCCCATAAAAGAATAGGTCGAGACAGTGGAAACCCAACCTTGTTGACTGAAGATCCCAAGATCTAGGTTCAATGGAATAACTAAACTAAATAGACCGAGTAGGATTACTATGGGGGTTACCCCAACCCATTCCTGTAATAAAAACAGTGATACCTATAGGGAAAGGTTAAGCAATATGCTTTTAATGATTCTTATGCATCAAATATGATGGGAATTAGAGCAGAGTAGTATGGGTTACTCTTAAAGTAAGAAATCACCTATGTGAGATAGAAGTGGGGCCGCTTCAAAGGAGAATTGTTAGGGCTCAATTCTTTAGAAACTCTTGCAGAACCAAAGAGATGTTTGTGGCCAAAATGAACATAACCATGAGAACTAAAACTATGTCATGAAAATACCTATGTGAGGTATGTTATCGTTTATACAAACGGTAGAACAATTTAAGGATATCGTGTCTACTGGTCAGCCAGTAAAGTTAACATACTTTCACAAGGGAAGGTTCAAGGGTTAAAGCCTACCTATCCTACACAGGTATTAACCGTAGAACTCTATCACCATGTAGTGTCTTTGTTTTCTCTTGTCGTCAATCAATTTCATTCATATAGGGGATTGTTAGAAAAAAAGGTTAATAACCATTTTGAGGCATAATTTTAAGTGGGACCCACTTTGTAAAAGTGATGGGTCTTGGCGGGTTTGCGTTCTCTGTCGCGAGAAGATCGAAATCACATATGTATATGCTCAAAGTGGTAATCAGGTGAATGAGAAATTGATGCTTAAATTCTGTCCATTGACATTTGAATTTGTTGGAAAAAAAAAGCCTAAATATGAAGTCCTACATCGGTTAGGCATTAAAGCTTGACATCCCCTGACATGTATAAGTACTAGGGAAGTCTCACATCGGTTAAGCACAAAAGTTTGATATCCCTTGACCTGTATAAGTACTAGGGACTTTCTCCACGTCTAGGCACACAAAAAATTGCACACAAAAATAACACATAGTTTTCTTTTTCTCTTGTTTTCGAGTTTTTGTTCTCTTCTTCTCGAGTCTTTCTTTTTTAGTCGGTTTTGGCGAGTCGTCGTTTTTGGTGATAGAGGAAGACGTTGTTCAAGTTCACCAGAGGTGGCATTTGAGTGTGCATAGACCATCGTCTGTTATATCTTTGGAGACGTTTTAAGGAAAGTGTGAGCTACACGTGCCTCGACTGTCATTTTGTTCAAATTCGGTTTGAAAGTTGAGAATTCTATTATAATATTTTATTCCTAATTTTATAATAATATTCCTTCTACTGTTTCTATTTACTTTATATTGCACCTGTTTGTTGTTTATCTCCTATATATATCTCTAACATCATGTACCTTGAATGATTTTTTATACACACTTGAAAGGAGGATCTTTTTCTAGTGGGCACCCACAGGTAGTAAGTGTTTTAAAATTATTTGTTCTGGTCAAAATTATCTTTTTCTACAGATGTGGCGGCTGTAACACAAATACCTATCAAAGAAATTACCCAGAGAAATCATACATAGTTCTCAACATTTTGGTTTACAAACCCATACCATCTTATCAGTTAATGGTAAAATATCCTTCAGAATCTGGACTGGTTTTTGTCTTCAACTATACATCCTAAAAAGCCTAACTCAACTAATAGCCATGACATCAGAATTTGTGTCGGCATGGGAATCAAAAGTGCATGTTTCAAAGGCTAAGGTAAATCTAGATTCTAGCTCCAAAAAACAGACAATTACGTAATAAGGTGATTTGTATTTCAATTCATGTTATGGGTGAAAGCCAATTGTTTTTTAGATCATTTTAATCATTATTTTTGTATTTAATTTATAATTCTTAATTTACCTTCAAACAAAGTTTCGATTACATTCTTGATTCTAGGTGAGAATCTGTGTTTTGTGCATTATTGTTTGTCAATTTCCATTATGCTACTTTGCTTTAGTCATACTATACTAAAATGATAGAGGCAATACCTTAGTCTTTGTTATGTTCAAAAACATGATTGAAAGCTCAAGAAGCGGATGATTGAAAATTGAATGTAGAGAACAAGAACATAGAGAGTGCATAAGCGTCCATTGTGATGGGAGATGATATTAATGATATTGAATATGTCTCAGTTGGAGAAGTACATTTCCCTAGAAGTGGTTGTAATGTCAAGCAAGTCTCACTTCTGCCTCTTAATTTTCTTGATATTCTATAAGGTGTCCGGAGGCCCATTCGGCATTGAGGACACCGTTGGGGCCGCCGGTCCGCTCCTAGCTCTGGGTTTTTAGTGTTCCTAATAATATGGAGCATCCCAGAAGCCTTAATTACTGCAGAGATGGCTACCATGTTTCCTGAGAATGTTGGTTATGTTCCTATAAGGATTTAACCATTATGGGATAGGCAACTGTTGTCTTGGGGGTTGTTTGAATCCTTCCATTTCTGGTCGTGGGACTTATGGCAATCCCTAAGGTGAGCCTTCAAGATGGTTATTAGTAGATCTTTACCACGTAGACTGGAACATGTATCAAATACACTTTTCTCGTTTGGTATTACTTTGAGAGTTTTTGGAAATATTTTTGCATGTTTTTTGAGACAAAAATTTCAAAAATACTCTTAGCCTAATTACTTAAAAATTCACATTTTTTAAAATAAAATCATTTTCACATATTTTGAAAACACTAACAAACAGGATTTGGAATCTGAGCCATTGGGATTCAATAACCCTAAGAAAACTCTGCCAAAGGCTTTGTTTTTCGCTTTGATCCTTGTGGTTCTAGCCTACTTTTTTCCCCTTTTAATTGCTATTGGGGCTGTTCCGGCCAATCAAGACTTAGGGACTGATGGGTACTTCTCGGAAATTGCCAGAATCCTTGGATCCAAAGTGCTGCGGCAATATCAAACATTGGGATGTTTATGGCTGATATGAGTAGTGACTCTTTTCAACTTCTCGGAATGGCAGAATTACGTATGCGTTGAGGGTGAGTCCTTAACACAGAAGCCAATCTTTAGAGCGTGAAAATGCAACATTCCCAGCAGACTGTATCACTTGCCCCTGCTGGAAATCTCAGCTTGCTTTGCTTTTTATTGATCAGGTTAGCATCCATGGTAAACTAGCATGGAGTATGGAGTGAGCTCGTAGACAAAGCTGTCTGTCACCTTAGCTTTTTTACATCGGTGATAAATGTAAATATTGAAATTTTTACCTCTTATCAGGGAGTAGTTGGTTGGAAGTAAATTATTTTATTCTAGAATTATATAATTTATGCTATATTGCTCCTATGGTATGATTTTGAAAATATCTTCGATAAAATGAATATGTCAAATGTAAAAAGAAAAAAAAAAAAAGGAGATGGAACCTCTAAAAACAAAACATTTTTTTGTTGTGTGTCACAAAGCTTTTTTTTTTTCTATTTTTTGTCGTTAGCGTTTAAGAGAGCATTTATATTCATCTTTTTCCACCTTGTCACTAACTCTCAATCCAAAAAAAATCAGATTTTATGTCAAAAATTAGACAACTTCTCTCATGGGAACACCAAAAAAAACCATTGATAGATATGTATATTTCAAACGTCAATTTGTAAAAAAAAGTGATTTTGATCAAATCAATGGTTTTAAAACGTGCATCATCTATAAGAGTTCCTATTATATAAGCCCCCTAAAAATTAATGCGACTAAAAACAAAAAAACTGTGAGATTGTTGGTATAGTCTAGTAGTAAATCCATATCCAATCGAATTTCCCGCCTCAACTTCAAAAAAAAAAAAAAAAAAAAAATATATATATATATATATATATATATATATATCCTCCACATACAAGTGTCAATTAAAAGTCTAAGCTTATTAAAAAAAAAAAACACTTATTTTACTGTTCTTTAGCAATTTTTCACCGTATATGACGAATGAAAATTTATGTAGAAAGCAAATTCTACGACAGTATACGAGGAAATACTGTACTAGTAGGGCTCTATTTTATAGAAATTTTTTTAAGAAAATAAACTATGGCAATGTATTAAAATCCCAATCGACCAACAAAATATGGCAATGCATCGAAATCTCAAGGCCGCCCAACTCATGCCATCGCCACAGAGAAAACAAGATATCCAAGAGCTTGCCAATCAAGTAGCCGCACTTAGCAGATTTATAGCCTGTTTCCCATACGAGTGGCTCCCATGCTTTTAGCTGCTAGAGAAGAACACTAAATTCGAGTGGAGTGATCAGTGCAAGCAAGCCTTTCAAGACTTGAAAAGATATCTTATGACTCCGCCCATTTTGTCAAAGTCAAAAGGAGTCTTTACCTCGCCATCTCAGAAACTACAGTAAGCTCTGTGTTTGTCAGAGAAGAGGACTCAATTCAGAAGCCGGTGTTTTTCACAAGACATACCCTGCTCGATGCTGAGAGGAGATATGCGGTGATCGAGAAGCTCGCCCTTGCACTTGTTGTTTCCGCTTGCAAGTTAGCGCCCATATTTCCAAGGTCATGTAATTGTTGTGCTCTTGTTATATTCGATGCGAGCCATTCTATACAAACCGGATGTTTCTAAAATATTAACTACGTGGGCAGTTGAACTCACCGAGTTTGATATCTTTTTCCAATTGAATTCTTCATAAATTTTCTATATGACGATGGGTAAGAAAGAAACCCTTTTCTATACTCTACTTTTTTTTAACTTTTTATTTGTTATTTTTTTCGGTCTTTGTCTTTCCTCCTCAAAGAGAAAAGAAAATAGTTTTGTTATTACATTACGTGGATACACTTTTTTATAGGAAACAACATAGATGACCACGAATAACATTGAAGGCCCAGGTACCGGCAGATTTTATAGCTAAATTGATTTATGAGCCCAAGGAAGAGGAGTCAAAAGTACAGACAATGTATGTGGACAGATCAAGCAATAAGAAAGGTTTAGGGGTTTGAGTATTCCTACGATCGCCCACTAGCGAGGAGATCAAACAATCTTTTAGATTGGGCTTCAAAGCAACCAACAAAAGCTGAGTACGAGGCAGTGATTGCTCGACTGAGGTTGGCAAAGACGCTCGGGGCTACTGAGCTTATTGTTAGAAGCGATGCAACTCTGATGGTCAATTAGATAACGGGCAAATACAAGGTGTGGGATGGTAAAATGATGTCCTACTTGGAAGTTGTTAATAAACTCAAGTCCCAGTTTGATAAGTTGGAAGTGAAGCATGCATCCTGTAAGTTGAATACAAAAGCTAATACACTCGCTAACCTCAGCTCGTCAGTCGAAGTGAAAAAGAAGAGGCTCATCCCCTTCGGATTCATTGAGCATCCAAGCATCGCGGAGATAGAGGAAGTATAGTACATCAACCCGAGAAACAATTGGAGGACTCCAATCTGTTAAAAATTTTGTTTGGCCCACGTGATATGGTGTTGCCCACGTGATATGATGTTTCTCAACTGCCTCGTACCAACCGTTACAACCGTGTGATGGTCGCGGATTTAAATGTTCGGGTCCCTGAGCACACAATTTATTCATGAAAAATTACACCATCAATTGTAGAATTAAGAGTGCCCAGAAATACAACAATTCACGAAACACAGTGTGCAAAAATTCGGTGGAAAACAGAGCATTAAACAACAATGGCTGGAGGTATTGAATTCGATCCTATACGCTTCCGTTTTCTATATTTTATGGTTGTTATAAATGCCCAAACAACCAACATTTGGTATCCGAGCATTATATCTCTGCCTTGATGTTCAAATTTTGAACGAAAAATTCTGTTTTTCACGACATTTTGAACCGTGATTTGGGCTTTGTTTTTCTTTGGCATTTTTTCATTGTTACTGCTATAAAACCATTAAGTTAATTTTTTCTTAATGTTTTATGATGAAAAAACGAGAAATTCGACATATTGTTGGAGCCTGTGCAACCGGTTTTGTGGCCGAGAAAAACAAATGTTGACTAATATGAATTCTTGGTTAATTATGTATTTTGAATTCATAAATCATCACATTATTGATTTCTGAGCATTTTGGGATTTGGAACGCCTGAAATTGACGTCGGAGGGAAGAGAAACCGTCGGGTTTTTCGACGGGTCGCGCGGGTCGCAACCGGGTCAGAACGACCCGGCTGGAGGTTGAAGACGACCCATACGACAGGTCGTTTTGCATTCGGGCAGCAAAACGACCCGTCGTTTTTAGCGGGCGCGAGAACCTCCCAAATTGAAACGACGCCGTTTTTGGGGACACCCCCCCCCCCCCCCCCCCTCTAGTGAAACGATGCCGTTTTGGCAAAAAAAAAAAATTATTTAATTTTTGGTTTTTGGATATGCACATAATACTTGCAATAATTTCATGGGAAATTCAATTTAAGCATATGTGCCAAGTATTTGTTATATTATGCATGTTATCAAATTAATTAACCCATTTAGCACAAATTAAGATTTTGTTCATAATTATTATATTGCCTATAGAACATGCAATTTTCATGAATAATTGTGAACAAAATTAAATGTTTAAGTGATCCATATAATTTTAAATAATTGGAGCTTAGCCACAGCAACTCTAATTATGTAAAATTATATATTAATTGGTTTAGGATCACATTTGGTTAAATGACATTTATTGTAATTAGTTGTACTTAATATAATAAATTTTATCCCACAGGAATTTTTATTATATTGATATAACTGATTGGGATAAAATATCAAATTATATTTTCTGATTTACCCACAGGGATTAGAAAAGGGAACATAATTTGATAGTTTTATCATATAATTAAAGGAATCTAATTGAATTAGAACTTTAGCCCACATGCAAGTTTTATGTCATAGATTCATGATATTATGCATGATTTACATTGGTAAAGCATGATTTATGTTTATTAGCCTCAATATTTTGATCATAAGTATGTTTATTTTAATTATGCAGTCATATAACCTGTGAATTTCTCTAATGTACGATGTGATATCCCTAAGCTGAAAGGGGATAACTACAAGGTCTGGAATGAGAGAATACTCCTTCACTTAGGGTGGATGGACATTGATTATGCTATAAGGAAAGACGAGCCCGTAATTACTGACACCAGCACTCAGGATGAGATTGCTCTTTATGAACGTTGGGAGCGATCTAATCGCCTTAGTGTCATGTTCATAAAGACCAAAATCTCTGCTGGTATACGTGGTTCCGTCGAACAGTATGACAAGGTCCGGGCATTACTGAAGGCCATTGATGAGCAATTTGAAACTTCAGATAAGGCACTTGCCAGCACCCTAATCATGAGGTTCTCATCCTTAAGACTCACCAGTGTGAGAGGTGTGCGTGAGCACATCATGGAGATGAGGGACATAGCGGCTCAATTAAAGAACCTTGAGGTGGATATGTCTGAATCTTTCTTGGTGCACTACATTCTGAACACCCTACCAAAACAATATGGGCCCTTTAAGATTTCCTACAATACACATAAGGACAAATGGTCAATAAATGAACTTCTGACCATGTGTACTCAGGAAGAGGGGCGGCTTGTAATGAAAATCGATGAAACTGCACTTACAACCACAAAAGGAAAGAATCGGAATCAAGACCAACATCAGGCCAAGGACAAAGGGAAGAGTAAAATGCCTCCCAAAGCTGTCATTAAGAAGGAATCCAAGTGTTTCTTCTGTAAAAAGAAGGGACACATGAAGAAGGATTGCACAAAATTTCAGAGTTGGCTTGAGAAGAAAGGTAAATCAATCTTATTGGTTTGTTATGAATCTAATATGATTGATGTTGTTTATAACACATGGTGGATTGATTCTGGATCTACAATCCATGTTTCGAATACCTTGCAGGGTATGCGAAAACTAAGGAAGCCACTGGGAAGTGAGCTTAGCATCTCTTCAGGAAATAAGATGCGTTCACATGTGGAAGCCATCGGAACATGCAGCTTAGTTTTAAGTAGTGGTTTTACTTTGGAATTGGATAAGACATTTTATGTTCCAAACGTTTCTAGGAACTTAATTTCTGTTTCCAGACTTGTACATTTGGGATATTCCTTTACTTTTTCAGACAAATGTTTCAGTTTATTTTATAAATCTGATCTTGTTGGGAATGGTATTTTGTCTGATGGTCTTTTCTCAATTAACTTGCAAAACGAACCACATCATACTGCTATGCATGTTCAATCTGGCATTAAACGTTGTGTTATAAATGAGGATTCCTCTATGTTGTGGCATCGGAGATTAGGACATATCTCCATTGAGAGAATCAAGAGGTTAGTGACTGACAGAGTACTTAGTACTTTGGATTTTACTGATTTCGAGACTTGTGTGGGTTGCATTAAGGGAAAGCTAACCAACAAGTCTAAGAAAGGTGCCAAGAGGAGTTCAAAAATATTAGAAATCATACATTCAGATATTTGTAGTCCAGTAATGGACTTATATGGTCTGAGATACTTCATTTCTTTCATAGATGATTACTCACGGTACATGTATCTCTACTTGCTTCATACAAAGGATGAAGCATTAGACGCCTTTAAAGTTTTCAAGGCTGAAGTAGAGAAACAATGCGGAAAACAAATAAAGATCGTGAGGACAGATAGAGGTGGAGAATATTATGGTAGATACACTGAGGATGGACAAGTTCAAGGTCCATTTGCAAGGTTTCTTCAAGAACATGGGATAGTTGCCCAATATACCATGCCTGGTTCTCCGGATCAGAATGGTGTAGCAGAAAGAAGAAACTGAACATTAATGGACATGGTGAGGAGTATGCAGAGTAACTCCAACCTACCTAAGTCCTTGTGGACTGAAGCTCTTAAGACGACTGTGTATATATTAAACCGGGTTCCGACTAAGGCTGTCCCAAAGACGCCATTTGAGTTATGGAAAGGTTGAAAACCGAGTTTGCGACATATACGCGTTTGGGGATGTCCGTCTGAAGTAAGAGTATACAACCCACAAGAGAAGAAGCTAGATCCGAGGACCATTAGCGGATATTTCGTTGGATATGCCGAGAGGTCCAAAGGATATAGATTCTACTGTCCAACTCATAGCACTAGATTTGTGGAATCAAGGAACGCCAAGTTTCTTGAGAGTGACTTGATTAGTGGGAGCGATCAATTTCGAAACATAGTTTCTGAAGGAGATCATACTGAAGCTCAACCATCTACATCAAGTGACAGGTTGATCATAGTTCATAGCACTCCTATAGTTCAATCGAGTGTTGTGCAACCGATCATTGAGGTTCCACAAATTGCTGATAATAATCTAGAAGGTCAAGTTGCTCAAGAACCAACGGAAACCATTGAGCAATAAGTTGGACAACAGATTCCTCGGGAAAATGTTGAACCAACATTAAGGAGATCTACTAGAGAAAGGAAATCGGCAATTTCTAGTGATTATGTTGTGTATCTACAAGAATCGGAGTATAACATTGGAGCCGAAAATGATCCCGAAACATTTTCACAAGCCATAAGTTGCCAAGAATCGAAACTTTGGTACGATGCAATGAAGGATGAGATGGATTCTATGGCTTCCAATGGAGTCTAGGATCTTGTCGAGTTGCCTGATGGTGCAAAAGCCATAGGGTGTAAATGGGTCTATAAAACGAAGAACGACTCATTGGGCAACATCGAAAGATATAAGGCAAGACTCGTGGCCAAAGGATTCACTCAGAAGGAAGGAATCGACTACAAGGAGACCTTTTCTCCTGTATCCAAGAAAGATTCTCTCTGTATCATCTTGGCACTTGTTGCTCATTTTGACTTAGAGTTGCAACAAATGGATGTGAAAACGGCATTTCTCAATGGTGAACTAGAGGAGGAGGTTTATATGAAACAACCAGAAGGATTCTCCTCTAGTAATGGTGAGCAGTTGGTATGTAAGCTTAAGAAATCCATATATGGGTTAAAGCAGGCCTCCCGTCAGTGGTATTTAAAATTTCATGATGTCATCTCTTCATTTGGATTTGTAGAGAACATCATGGATCAATGTATATACCAAAAGGTCAGTGGGAGTAAAATTTGTTTCCTGACTCTATATGTGGATAACATTTTACTTGCAACCAATGACAAGGGTATGCTATATGAGGTAAAACAATTCCTCTCTAAAAACTTTGACATGAAGGATATGGGTGATGCATCCTTCGTTATAGGCATTAAGATACATAGAGACAGGTATAAAGGCACTTTGGGTCTATTTCAAGAGGCCTATATCAACAAAGTTTTGGAGAGATTTCGGATGAAAAATTGTTCACCAAGTATAGCTCCCATTGTGAAGGGCGACCGATTCAATTTGAATCAGTGCCTGAAAAATGACCTTGAAAGAGAACAGATGCACAACATTCCATATGCTTCAGCTGTTGGAAGTCTTATGTATGCTCAGGTTTGCACAAGACCTGACATTGCATTTGCTGTCGGAATGTTGGGCAGATATCAGAGTGATCCAGGATTAGACCACTGGAAGGCTGCAAAGAAGGTGATGAGGTACCTACAAGGAACCAAAGACTACATGCTTATGTATAGACGGACTGACAACTTGGAAGTCATTGGCTACTCTGATTCTGACTTTGCTGGCTGCATTGATTCACGGAAATCAACTTCCGGATACATTTTCATGCTAGCTAGTGGAGCTATTTCATGGAGGAGCGCCAAACAAACCTTGACTACTACTTCCACTATGGAGGCCGAGTTCGTATCCTGTTTTGAGGCTACCTCACATGGTGTATGGATCAAGAGTTTCATTTCTGGGCTTAGGATTATGGATTCTATCTCTAGGCCGTTGAAGATATTCTGTGACAATTCAGCTGCTGTTTTTATGGCTAGAAACAACAAGAGCGGTAGTCGAAGCAAACACATCGACATTAAGTATCTAGCCATAAGAGAGCGTGTTAAGGATAAAGCAGTGGTCATTGAACACATAAGCACTGAATTGATGATTGCCGATCCCTTGACTAAAGGCATGCCACCAGCAAAATTTAGGGATCATGTGGATAGAATGGGACTTGGTTCCCTTATGTAATTTTGTCATACTTTGTTGTGAAACTCAATATTTATGATAATTTCTCTTTTCAACTTCAATTAAGTGCGCAACTTTATTTCTGAGAAATATCACTAAAGTTTAGGACCTAGAATAAACATAGGGTTTATTCATTGAGATAAGAGAGAAAATCTAAGAATTGTGTGCTCAGGGACCCGAACATTTAAATCCCCGACCATCACACGGTTGTAACGGTTGGTACCAACCGTTACATGTGAGGCAGTTGAGAAACATCATATCACGTGGGCAACACCATATCACGTGGGCAACACCATATCACGTGGGCCACACAGAGCATTAAACAACAATGGCTGGAGGTATTGAATTCGATCCTATACGCTTCCGTTTTCTATATTTTATGGTTGTTATAAATGCCCAAACAACCAACACAATCGAGATGTATATCAATGAAGAATGGCTGCCAATCTACAAGCAATTAGTAAGGAAGATCAAGGTTTAAGTAGCCAGATACTGTCTGATTGACAGGAAACTCTGCAAGTGATCGATCATGGGACCCTATCTACAATGCTTGGGTAAAGATGAAGTGGAGCGAGTGATTAGAGAAGTCCATGAAGGATCTTGTAGAAATCACTCAGGGGAACGATCATTGTACAACAAGATTAAGAGGTAAGGCTACTATTAGCCCACGATGCAAAGCAACTTCAAAGACTTCGCCAAGGAGTGCACCAGTTGCCAAAGTCATACACTGATCATTCACCAGCCCACTGAGGAACTTTCTTCGAGCAGCTTGCCTTATCCGTTTATGAGGTATTCCATAGATGTGATCATACTGCTCTTGCCAGCTCCTAGCTAGGTAATATATATGTTCGTTCTAATTGACTTTTTCTCAAAGTGGCTTAAGTCCGAGGCTTTTGCATATGTAAAGGACAAAGATGTCGAGCGTTTCATCAAGGGGAACATCATCTGTCGTTCTGGTGTACCCAGAGAGATCGTTACCGACAACGGTTTTCAATTCATCTCTAGTTCATTTAAGAATTTTGTCAAGACTAAGAGATCATTTTAAGCTTTTCAACTCCTAGGTCTCCAACAAGGAACAAACAAGTCGAGGCCAATAACAAAATAATTATCAGAAACCTCGAGAAGAAGTTGGAAACCAAAAAGTATCGTTGGATCAAAGAGCTATCAATCGTCTTGTCGGCATATCAAACAACCCCGAAAAGAGCAATTGGTGATTCATCCTTCTCCCTCATCTATGGAACTGAATTTTTCATTCCAGCTGAAGTTGCTTCACATGATCTCTCCATCGACTACTTTATTCTAAACAAGCCAACAAACGATGAGATGCTCAAAGATATGCTCGATCTGATCAATGAAAAGAGGGAGAATGCTCTTCACTGCCTTGGCCATTTCCAATAAGCAATAGTAAAGTATTTTTAATTCTAAGGTAAAGATCAAGTAATTTATGGAAGGGGAGCTAATTTTGAGAAGGGTATCCAAAACAAGAGGGGTCAAATGCTGGAAAACTTGTGGTTGACTGGGAAGGCCCTAAAAAATCAAGAGAGTTGTCCAAGACGATGTATACAAGCTTGAAAAGATTAACGGAACCGCCATAACGAGAAGCTAGAATGCACATCACCTTTAAAAGTGCTATTTGTGATTTTTGTTTTTTATGAAGACTGAAAAGTTCATTATTTTCCTTCCAAGTTTTTATCATTCTGTTCGATTCAATTTACGCTAGGTTGTCACTCGATGTAATCCCTAAGTATCGATTGAACGAAGAAGCTAGCTATGGTTGTAATGTTTTAGGCTTGTGAAGTAAACTATTTACAGCTTGGTCCCTACCCATAGTTATACAGGCAGATCGTGTTTGATAAATGAGTATAGCCACTTCATCAACAAAATAACCATTTTGCTTGAAGTATTGCATCTTCATCAATATTCAGCTCAATCTACTCACCTAATGTTTAATTTGACGCATTGACTTTATGGCTAGTAATCATATCAGTATTGGGTTTGATCTATTTATCCAATGTTCAGTTTGACCGTTTTTATGGCTCATAATCTCACCAACGTTAGGTTCGATTTGCTTACCCAATGTTCAATTTAACATGCCTTCTTAAAGCCCAAAGCCATCCTCACGGCTTAAAATTTCACCAATGTTGGGTTCACTCACCTAATGTTTGGTTCGATTATGCCATTTTCACGGCCCAAAGCCATCTTCATGGCTCAAAATTCCATCAACATTAGGTACAATCTACTCACCCAATGTTTGGTTCAATTATGTCGTCTTCATGGTCCAAAGCCATCTTTATGGCTCAAAATTTCATCAATATTGGTTCGATCTACTCACCAAACTTTCAATTATGCCGTCTTCACTGCTCATAATTTTACTAACATTTGGTTCGACCTATTTACCCCATGTTTGGTTCAATTAAACTGTCTTCGTGGCTCATAATTTCACCAACATTGGGTTCGATCTACTCACACAATGTTTGGCTTAATTATGCCTTATTCACGGCTCTATTTATTCCAACATTGGCAATATTCTACCTATAATAAGTTTGACGCAGTCGCCTAGTTACCGACAATCGAACTATCTTAATAACTTTTTACAAGTTTCGGGTATTAATGTTTGATTTAATTGACTCATTAGGTTCATTTCATTCACGAGAAGTTTGAGCCTAGAGAAGTATAATCGATCTATTTGAACAAGTTATTATTACATCAAAAGTTTTGTTGTTTTTGCTAAAAAATTGGGTATTTGACACTGTTGCCCCCTAAACTTATCGCATATTTGCAATTTTTCTTGAACTTTTAATTTTGATAAGTTGTCCCCTAAAATTACAAATTTCAGCAAATCACCCCATTGATAGCAATTTTTAGTTTTTGACTAAAATTAATATGTAATTTTTACATGGGTCATTAATTATGAGTATAAAAGAATTTTTCATATAAATTATAACCAAAATTTATTTTTAAACCAATGATAATTCCAAATTTTCAATTTTGATAAAAACTTAATTAAAGATATTAACCATAATAAATTTAAGTCAAAATATATATAACAATGATCATTACATCAATAATCAACTATTCATGTGTAAATTACACGTCAATTTCAAAAAAAAAAATATAAAAATCTCTCAATGATTTTCTATAAAATCGTAAGTTCGTGAGGCAACTTGCCAAAATTAATAATTCAGAAGCAAATTATAAATGTATGATAAGTTCAGGATAACAGTGTTAAATACCCTAAAAATAAAAAAGAACTTTTTTGGGGGAAAAAGAGGAGGTATTAGACATTGCATTGGAAAATTGAGAATTGGATAATCAAAATTTTATTGAAAATTAAGAACTGCAAAAGTACAAAGATTGTTCAAAATACAAAATAGATTGTCCAGATTACAAAAACGGAAATCAATCTTTTGGCTCTGAGGGGTTCGTTGAACTTGTATCGATAGGGAGGTGGCCGGACGAAGAAGTATTTTTTTCAGCCTCCTTTTGAGCCGTTTCCTTAGTAGCCACCTCCGCTACATTAGCTTCTTCCCTACCCTCATCATCATCGTTTGAGGCAAGTGCTTTTTTGAGATCCACTATCTTCGCATTGATGTTAAGCCCTTCAAATTGGTTTTCTTTGAACCTCTCATATAGTTAAAGTTAGGCTTTGATAGCTGCAGTCCTATGCACTTCGACTACCTGTTTAGACAACTCCTTAATCTCTCTGTCCTTCACTTTGTTTGCCTTGACCATTTCATTTAGCTTGAGCTCGAGGGTGCGGATTGAACTGCCAGGTTTGAGGCCTTTTAAATCGCATCATTCAATGAGGCGGAAAATTGGTGAACGTCCTCCTTATTTTAGCTCTGGCCTCCACTTCAGTTTTTTTCTTTTCAATGGCCTTAGTTAGCTTCAAGTCTTATTCGGTCAAGAGCTTTCTTATCCGCTCGACCTTCGATTCTACTTTGACTCTAAAGGAGTTCATCACTTGCATGCCTTATAATCGAAAATCTGTTAATAAGCATTTGAGCTGAAATAGGATAGACCAAGGGAAAGTTTGCATATATACCTGTGCAAACAAAGCAGCCGCCTTACTATGGAGAGAAGTGACACTTCAATTTGCAAGTTTTTCCACATCCACAGGGAAATTGAAGCCTTTGCCAATCCTCACAGCAATTTCAAAATCTCTCATTTTGCTCATCTTGATGTCAACATCGAGAGCAACTAGAGGGATCGCTTCAATTTCTCCTTCCACCATGAAAGGGGCTGGTTCCTTGCTTCTCTTTGATATCTTTGGAAGAGGAGGCTAAATCCTGAATTTGGGCTCTAGTGGGAAAGGCTTGTAGATGTCAATTTCCTTTTGCTTCGATGGACTTTTGGTCTACTGTTGGCTCACTGCCCTCACCATCCTCTTTTTCTCCTTTACTGCTTTCTTCTTTGCCAATTTCTATGCAGCAAATTCTTCCGCGGATGGAAAATTAACTATCTCCATGTTCGATAATGCGAGCACTATAAGTAGAGCATTCTTGTTAGACAATAGGGTGATATACTTTGAGGGACCGCACAGCCGTTAAAGTACACCGCGATAAATTAATCTCCAATTAACTCTTTTGGGAAATCAAAAGAGGGATACCTAAAGGGATTTCACAGATATCTCCACATCGACGAAGCCCATAAATGCTTTGGTCATAATATCTCGACCCATGTCCTCCCTTCATTTATAGTAATTGCTTCAAGCCTCTCCCTAAATCTCTTCCCGATCGATGGTGGATGGTTCAAGTAGACATCTACAAAAATCATGAAACACATAAGGATTAGTCAAAATGACCAAATTTAAAAGGAAAAAGGACTTGATCGGTCAGTTCGATGGACTCCTTATTGATTGACATGAAGAAGCACTTCTTCTCCCATTGCTGATTAGCATTGATGAAGTTATCAACAATTTTCTTCTCCTTCTTATGGACAAAATAGAAACACCCAAGGTTCTTATTGTTCGACTTCGTATAATAACAAGTGAGGAAGTCTACTATTAAGAACTCTGTGTTCACTTCTTTTATCAGAATGATAAAGGCAAGAAGTAATCACATTCCATTCAGCATTAATTGCATGGTCGATATCTAGAAGTGCGAGTAGACCTCAAGCACAAACTCCAGGATAGGAAGCCTTATACCAAGCTCAAAAAACTTGGTGTACATACAAACCTATCCATTATTTTTGGCATCTGCTAGCTCACTTGGGTAATGAAGACGAATCTCAACTAATGCAGGGATCCCATATCTCGCTCGAATCTTCAACAAGTCATCACTCGTCAGAATTCATTTGGGGCTTTTGTCAAAAAACAATATAACTTTCATAGTTGAAATAAAAGTTCAAGGCGGCTCGATATGCTCGACTCGACTAGTGATACCCACTGGCCTGTTTCTCTCGTCCGCAATGGTGCTTGCCCTGACTGTAGCATTCTTAGCCCCTTTACTGTTTCCAGCACCACCAGTTCGAGAGCTCCACTTGAGCCTTGATTCTTGGAGAATCAATTCGTCGACTTCTCGATTGTTATCGTTGTCCCATTGGACATTGCTTCCGTTCGACCACGAGGAATTCGAACTAATTACTGCTGCTTTCTTTGACGTCTTTGACAAACACTAATCCTTAAGGAGATCTAGGGCTAAATAGATTGAAAAGCTTTGAAAATATGGCTTGATGAGTTTCAAAGAGATTTTTGCAGGTTCTAAATCCGAAAAGCTAAACAGCTCAAAAATATGGCATTTTCTTAAGAAAATGGGGTTAAAATGGTACCAAAATGTGTGAAAAAGAAGGAAATACAAATCAATGGAGCGAAAATCACTAGAAAAACAAAGAAAATGAGAGAATCTTGCTTGGAAAACTTGGAGGCTTGGAGAAAGCTTGATGAACATTGAAGGAAAGTGGAATTAAAAGAAGGAAAAGAGAAGGAAAGTTCTTTTATAAATGTCTAAAGCATGGAGTGAACGGCCCAGAATCAATCTTTGGGAAATGATCCGACGGTTAGAGTTAGAAATCTTCAAATTCCCCCTCAAACCAAGGCCTTGTCTTATCAATATGACTGAAGCTAGCACCATAGGGATATTTTAAAATACACCAATCACATTGTGACACGTATATGGGGTTAACTAACACTCCTATTTTCCCAAGGAAGTGTCATGATGGTAATGGATTTCTTGCAAAGGAAGCAATAATTAGCCAAGTCAAGAGATTGTCTGATCGATGTGTTTGGTTACACTCTTATAGTCGATCTTATTGACTAAGGAGTGAGGGACTAACTGTTAGGGTATGATTTGGTCAAGCTCAAATCATGAAGCGAAGGCCCAATCCAGGAGGCCCATTTGTATGCTGCCAATGAATCGAGCCTATTGAGAGTGCTTGATCGAACATGTTAGTAATGTCAAATGACAATAGCTATTTCGTTTTACTAGAGAGTTTGATGTGTTCGATCTAAGGTATGGATTGTTTGGTTCGGTAAGGAGATTTTCACTTGATTTGTTCGGTACAAGGACTACACAAGTTAACTACTGTAAATTAAAACTTTTGGCTTGTTGGAGTCGATATATTGGAGTTAGGCTCGATAGTTTCAAGGGAAGAGCCACTAGCTCATGAAGCAGAACCCGGGATCATCGCCTGAAACTTGTGCCCAATGATGAGTTGCAGATGTCTCACTACCTCAGGCATTATTGAAACCCACTTTTCCATTAGTTGAATATCTTGGTCTTATAGGAAAAACCTTTATAAATAGAGGTCGGAAGGAATATTCGAGGGCATCCTCAGACTCTCACTCACTCTCTAGAAACTTTGCATAAACTTTTTTCTAGATAAAGAATCTCTCTTCTTTAGTTCATTCTTTCTTGTAATCAAAATTATTGTACTTGTATCCATTCCACCATTTAGTGGAGAAAAGTACAATGAATGTAGCTCCATTTACAGAGTGAACCACTATAAATCCAACGTATAGTATCTTTAATTTACAACATTTACTCTTAAGATGTTCTTTATTCTCAGCTCTTGCCAAAATTAATGTTTCTAATGCTGTTTATGGAATTTGTTAGGACTTAATAATAGTGCTTTGAGGGCCCGAACATCTTAAGATAATTACCAAATTCTATTAAAATTATAATATTACTGTTCTTATTCCTATTACCATTCCAACACTATAATGAAACGCACCCTTAGTATTGACTCTTTATCAGAGGGAATGAATGTTATATTTACTTAGATGTCTAAATTAAAATGATTATTGAATAGCCATTAGTTATATAAAAAGTGAAAATAGTAAGAAATATCATATTTTTTACACTATTAGAAATAGATATTATGTATAATGTAAAATGTTAGTAAATGTCATTTATCAACCAATTGTTCAAATTAAATAATTAAAATTTAAATTACCCTAATTTAGTCTAGGTTTTTTCTTTGTCCTCCTCCTTGTTTACTGCTTTCTCTCTCTCTTCTTAGCAACGACGACCGTCGGCTAGGCAACAACGATGGTCTGCTCTGCAACGAGCGACAAGCAATGATCTTGTTGATGTGACCTGCTCTGCAATGGTGCGATGTGCACTTTGTCGGTGCTTGTACTGCGACGCCGTGACCAACTCTATGACTACCTTGTGATTTGCACGACTCCAGCGATGATGCAACCTAGATTACGCGGCTCCGATGATTCCAACTTGATGTGCCTTCGCATGAGTCTGGTGATGGTGAGACCTGCTCTCTCACAACCTCCATGCGACCTCCAATGATGGGCACAATCTTCTCCTTCACAGTTCGCGTTTTGAAGATTGCGCCACAACCTGGCTTCCTCGCCTTTGACAATGCTAATGTGTGACCTACAATATTCCAAAGAGGATTAATGAAGAGAGAGAGAATAAAGGCAGAGAGAGAAAGTTTAGTGAGAGAGTGAGGAAAGAGGAGAAAGAGAGGGAGAACAAAAGAAAAAAAAATCAAATTGTTGGAGTATTTTGGTCATTAGGGGTTTTTTTGTCTACATAATTATTCAATTTAAGGTATTAGACATTACTAAAATTTTAAAATATAGATAACATTTTCTATGAATAATTTTACAAAATCTGACATTTTTTTCATTCTTCTAATAAAAAGGATATTTTAGTAATTACATTGAATAAGTTTTTTATTTTTAAGTAAGTAGATACTAGAAAATAAATAAAATTGTTTTTTTTTTCATTACACCATCAAATAATTAAGTGAACATTCAAAGATTAACAAACAGTAGTTACTCTCATTACTTTACTTTTTTTTTTCTCAATCAGATTATGTGACACCCGTTATTCTCCTAAGGGTATTAAGGTAATTAGATTAATTTTTAGTATATATATAAAAAAAAAAAATCAGAAAATATCACAAAACTCGAGACTTTCTCTCTCCTCTTTCTCTCTCTAGAATTTTCTCTCTCCCCTCAAATATCGTCTGAGATTTCGGCATCCGTTTTCGACACCTCCCACACCAATGGGAAGCTCTCGTCAAGACGAGTCCAACGGTGTGCCGAGCAGCCCAAAACACTGCCGGAGGAGGACACACGCGCCGGTTGAAGCCGCAGAAACACAGTACTTTTCCAACGTGATTTCTTCACCGTCCGAGCACCGATCAACACGATCTTGGTGTCTATAGACTCAGCTCAATGAGTAGAACAAAATGCAGCAGGTGATGCCCCTCGATTTTGGCCGGAGAAGCCTCGTCGGAGTCGCTTCTTGCCGCCGTTGCACCACCCTCGATCCCGCCGCCTCCGACGACGGTGATCGACACCGCCCCCACCGTTCGACTCAGACGGCGACGAGGAGTGAGAAGCACCTTCCAATTTCACGCCACAGCCGCTTTCCGCCGGAGTTTGAAGACCGACGCCGTCCACCGCCGCAGCAACCACCGTCGCCACCGTTCCCGACCTTCTTCCCCAAAATTGACTGAGGCAAAACACTCAGTGATGCACGGTGAAGCTTTCCCAACCCTCAATTTCATGAGAACTCCGCCGGAGGACCACGATCGGCCTCCGCCTTTGTGCGCCGCCGTGAGGAGCTTCGGGCTGCCGTTCTACGCAGCGGTGTGGTGCACCACCGCCACCAACATGCTCAGACAACCACGGAGAAGGAAATGCCCAAGCCAATTGGGCCAAACGCTGGCGAAGATCCACCGCCCGAGCCACCGGTTTTGGCCGAGGATCCGCTCTTCGATTTGTGCTGATGGAGGCAAAATTGAATGAAATTGACGTCACCATTGAACTCAGAAGGGTCGACTTAGGGGGGGTAGGCTCGAGCTCAGCCCTCAACGGAGCCAACCGCCGCCGGTCAACGGCCGGTCAACGCCGGTCAACGGCCAGTCAAAGGCTAAATTGGAATTTTGTGATCCGGACCTCCGATCGAAGATCCGAGACCGCCTCCTGACTCGTTTCGATGCTCTGGATGCAATGGTGACCTCCGTTTGAGCAAATTCCACTCCGATGAAAATCATCCGGTACCAACTGCACGCGAATCGAGGCGATTCAAACAGCAGTATCGGAGTCCAGAATGACGTTTTCAAGAATGTATGATCTCCAGGAAGCATTCCTAGCCATTCATAGTCGCTCGAGGAGCACTACAGAGGATGCTTCGTAGATACAGCGAGATACAACTGGATCTGTTTTGCTTGGAGTTCAAGATCAAGGGAGTATGGAGCTAACGTTAATTGATTCCAGGATTAAGAGACTGTTGATAAGCTTGAAAGGTAGGGATTCTATTACTCATCTTTTGTGAGGTTTTTATAGAATTAAAATTGATTGTTTTGCCGCAATATATATATATATCTATGTTGAACTGATATTATATGATTATCACATATGAAACTATGACATGGACTCGTCTTGTATTGTACGGCGAGGAACATAATGAATTGACACATGTTATAAATTGAGAAGCATGGTTAGGAAAATTAACTCTATTAATAATGATTTAATATAGAGAAATTGTGAGACATGAAAAGGGCGACGGTTACGTCCTTGGGCACGAATACCCTAAAAGGAAAAATAGGGGGAAGGTGATGACGCTTCCTTGGGTTGAAAGTCCCAGAACACACTGTACAGGAATCGACTTGGTGAGGACTCGGGGCTTGATGTCCCCTCACCGGAACACCCTTGGAATGTTTATAGGGTGATCAAGTGCGCCCATTTGGGTTTCGATGAGTTGAGTGATACTCTATTTAACATGGATACCTAGGAACAATGATGATTGGTAATATTTGTATAAATGTGTAATTATGACACTTGGTAATGATTAACTACGGTATCCATAAGATGTGATCATAATAAACCTCATAATCTGGAATATGATGTAACTTACTAACCATGCAGGTTTTAATGTGGTAATGATAAAAACATAAAGGTGAGTAATGGTTTTCTCTACTGAGCATAGTGTTGCTCATTCCCTTATATTTTTATCTTTTCAGGACTCACTAAGTGTGAGGTGGCTACAAGAAATATAGTTGAGGAAGTGATGTAACTATATTACATTGGGACTGCTTCAATTGTTGAGAATGTTCTTCATGATAATGTAAGCATCAATTGTTACTTTCTGTGACTGTATTACAATGTGTTGAGGGTTAAAATGATGATGACAACAGTTTATATTATTAAATTTAAGGTGCTACATTAAAACTGTGGTCTATTTGTCATTTATATATTTTTATTTTTGAATTGAGAATTTTCATTTAAGTCCCGGGTAAATTTTATTTTTAAGGTTTTACTTTTATTATTTATTTTTATTTTATCTCATTAAAAACTGTTAACCCCCATATAGGGGCGTTACAGAATTTTTGGTATCAGAGCCTAGGTTCGGTTAACCTAGGGAGTGTAGCACCACTTTAAAAAAATATATTTTTGAGATGGTTTTGAAGCTGAATTTTTATTGTCATCATCAAAATGAACCTTCACATTGATTTATACAGTCTAGAAGGATGTAACATGGAAATGCCATAGAATGAAAATACTAATAGTTATATGAGTACAATAATTACATAGAAGGAAAGTATTAATAGTTATGAGGGAATGATAATTATATGGAATGAGTTTATAAGTAGAATGCTTATGAGAGATTCGTATAATATTTGGATCTATAAGCATATCTAATTCGTATAAACGATGAGAAATTCGTATAGATACGAGGATTTAAGAGCCTTTTGTCTCGTGAAAAACAATAAGAAATATAAGGCTTGATTTATTGATTTTAAAGTTTGACATAGATATGCCAAATTTTTCGTAATTGATTCAAACCTAAGTAATGATTATGTGTGGATTCGATGGAGCACATAAGTGTCAATAACTTTTCTTGAAAGTTCTATTTATTTGAAGAACATTATATAAGTTGGGAATCATGGTATTGAATCTTGAGAGAGATAAATGTTAGACTTTTGGTCTGTTGAGACTGTGTAAAGTCTAGAATGCATGAATCTCAAAATTGGAATACTTTGTTACGTACATTGTATTTAAGTGTATCAGTGAATCTTTATATATAGATGTTTAGATGTTTTGATGTGAATCTTTTGGTTACCTACGGTTTTGTTATATGAGGAAATTCGATATTGTATAAGTAGAATTGTGGGGATTGTAGATGTTCTTAAGTAGTAACATCAAGTGTCTTTGTTCATTGATATGGTCTACGTTGAAAGACGTAAATCGTATTGATTTCAAGGTTAGTCACATTCTAAACCCTTGGTAGTAATGATGATGAATCCATTGATAGATGTTGAGTATTATCAATAACATATGGGTGTATGCATTGTTCAATAAGGTTTTGATTAAAACAAAATTAATTGAGTTGCTTGAAGATTATGTTGTTATGAAATGATTTTAAATATCATTCAGGAAGATCCTTGTTGTCGTTAAATTAGATTTGTTGTTCATAGTTAACTTATCTATAGTGGACTTTGAATTGGGTTTAAGATTTATACAAATTGGTTTACAATTTTATGTTTGTTATTTAACTCGTTCTAAATGTGTTAAGGCCCGAAACAACTTGACCATTTTCAACTTAGAACATTTGGGCCTAGTTCAAATCTTAAATCAGTTTGATTCACACTGTCTCTCCCACGTGATCTCTACACGTGTCATATACAGTGGTTTAATTATTGTTTACAAATACGTTTACTGTGCATAAGAGCTTATTTCTCCGAGTTCACTTTTTCTCTCTTAATTTGTTATTTTCTCTCTAAATCGCAAATCCTCTTCTTTTTCATTAAAAATTCTTCTTTTCCTCTAAAAGAAGAAGGAATTCTAGGATTCTGCAATTTACTATCTTAATTTTTCCTTTCTATTTACTCTTCTTTCATCTCATCATGGACCCAAAGTACCAACACCTGAGAAAGTATTTCCCATCACTCTCCCAAAAGATTCTTAGAAAGAAATACAATGCTAGAATTACTCGGTTGTGGATTCTTATGCATTTTGGCATCCCTTGTGATGTGAGAATGTTGATAGAGGGGAAAATCCGTCCGAGTGACTTTAGTCAAGATGTCGGTTTACCAGGAACGGGTACCAGTCGTAGTGCAATAAAAAGAAGAGCTCGTGCCATCGTGGTCACTTGTAACAAATGTGAAAGACAAAATTGTAACGGTAAATGTACTTTGCCTGGTAATATGTCTACTAATAGAGAGGATAAAATAAGGTTTTGTAGGGATGGACTTTCAAAGGAGAACTTGGATAGCATCCATCCTCCTCTTCATGGTCACCTTAGTGGATATATTCAAGAAGCTATTTTTAAACTCTGACCTAAATTTTATGCAAAAAGACAACACCTCAGGAATATGGTATTTCTAGATCCTATTTGCCAAGCCATAAGAAAACTGGATGGGGAATAAGTCATCGCTTTATAAATGTTATTTAGTCTTTACTTATTTGAAGCAGTTTTAGCTGATGTTCAACAGTTTGTGTTTTTCTTTTACTCAGAATATTTGCTTTTGTGTTTGAAATAATTGTGATTATTAGATTGATACAGTAAGTGTTAATATCTTATTTAATTTATGATTTTCTTAAATATATATATAATAAAATATATTATCTTATCAGACACATCACATACGGTACAGTAATATGTTTGAATTTTGAAAAGCTTATCCAGATATTTCAAGATTGTGTCTCAAATTTCAAAAGTTCTACAGTATTTGTCGTTTATATTAAATTTCTAAACTTGGTGTATATTTGTCAAAAAGTCTACAGTTGTCAAGAGGGTCTTCTGTCAAATTGTTATCAATTGTCAAAAGTTATACAATTAGAGTCTAATCTTTTTCAAAAAGTGAATCAGATTTTCTGTAAACTATCAATCACCTTATCTTACTTTCTTATCCGCACAAGATTTTGTTTAAATCTTTGGATTACCTTTTCATTACCTACTCGTCTATCTCTTTAGCCCTTTTTGTGTAATTCTCTTCTTTAAAAACTCATATAGAACCCGAAGTCTAAGTAGAGCAGACATTAAGCAACCACTTCTATAAACCAAATATGTCTACCTCCCAGTCCACGAAGAAAATAAAGAATGTTTGTGTCTTTTGTGGTTCCAGCCTTGGAAAAGATAAAGCTTATTTAGAAGCTGCAAATCACTTAGGGCAAGTCCTAGCACGCAAGAAGATTAACATAATCTATGGGGGTGGTAGTATAAAAATGATGGTAAATATGGCACTAGCAGCTAGGTCTAGCGACGCTACTGATGTAAGAATTTGGCCTCATATTCCAGTTGAAGGAAACCTTTGTAAGGAAGCCATAGGTAAGGGAGAAGGAGTCAGGAGTATCCCTAGAAATTTTAAAGACATAATCTATAATTCTGATGCTTTTATAGCATTACCTGGTGGTCTAGGTACTCTTGAGGAAATATTTATAGTTGCTTGTGGGCAATTGTTGGGCTTTTATTCCAAACCTTTAGGACTGCTGAATGTAAATGGTTTTTATGACGGTCTTTTGAAATTTCTAGATTACGCTGTGGAAGAAAACATCACTACAGAATCGGAGAGACAAATCTTTGTTACTGCTTCAACAGCTGAGGAATTGATAGATAAAATGCAAATCATACATCCAGAATCCGACACTGTAACATCCAAGCTTGAATGGGAAAGGGAAAGCCGGGAGCGGCCAATTGATTTGAATCTCCATCTGTAATCTTTTTGTTTTATCTTTGGCATGTAGGCATGTGTGTCCGTATTTCGTGTGTTACGAATAACCGTTTGCCTTGTATTCTGTGTTTCTTGTGGTACGTCGTTGTTAAATCTTTTAGATTCATTGAGCCTAATGCCGGGATGGCTGGATACGGAGTACTTGATGCTCTCGAAACGCATCCTTCTTAAGGTCCGATCTTTTGTTTATCGATGTTTTTGTATCCTATAAGCATGCATGATATGGATAGCTGGTATACGGAGTACCTTGTACTCTCGAAACGTATCCGTATCATGTTTGTAATGTGTAATATTCTGTTAATATTATGTGGAAGTACCAGAGTCAGCTATGGGGATATTTCATATGAAATATGAGTATATTATTTGGGTTGAATGTTTGTGTCATGAGGATAGCTGTTTAATGAAAAATATGTCGGGTATGTTTGCAACTCTGAGATTACGTTTAATATCTCTATGAATAAGTTTAATGTATGGTTTTGAATATAAGTGTTTGTGATATATGTTTTATGATTATGTTTTAGTTTATTAGTTGAGGTATGAAATCAAATATATTTGACTTTTCCTTACTCAAAAAGGAAAAGGAACCTAAAGATGAAGTATATAAAATTTCTCTGGCAATCTCCTTAAATGTGATTGTAAATCACAGTCCATGGACAATGAAGGACTGGAATCATGGTATGGTCAATATGTACGCCTGATCAGATTCTTAGACTATTACACGGTGTTATAAGTTGAAACTTGTCAGAAATACTCTCATTGAGGGATTTAGAATTTAGAGTAAGATTTATTATCCAAGTAAATGAGTGGAGATACGATAACTTAAATTTGGAGGACAAACAACATTAACGGTTTAGACTCAGAATTGGAATCATAATTTTTACTTGTATTACTAGAATTGAAATTTCGAGGACGAAAATTCTTTAAGGGGGGTAGAGCTGTGACACCCGTTATTCTCCTAAGGGTATTAAGGTAATTAGATTATTTTTTATTATATATATAAAAAAAATCAGAAAATATCACAAAACTCGAGACTTTCTCTCTCCTCTTTCTCTCTCTAGAATTTTCTCTCTCCCCTCAAATATCGTCTGAGATTTCGACATCCGTTTTTGACACCTCCCACACCAATGGGAAGCTCTCGTCAAGACGAGTCCAACGGTGTGCCGAGCAGCCCAAAACACTGCCGGAGGAGGACACACGCGCCGGTTGAAGCCGCAGAAACACAGTACTTTTCCAACGTGATTTCTTCCCCGTCCGAGCACCGATCAACACGATCTTGGTGTCTATAGACTCAGCTCAATGAGTAGAACAAAATGCAGCAGGTGATGCCCCTCAATTTTGGCCGGAGAAGCCTCGTCGGAGTCGCTTCTTGTCGCTGTTGCACCACCCTCGATCCCGCCGCCTCCGACGACGGTGATCGACACCGCCACCACCGTTCGACTCAGACGGCGACGAGGAGTGAGAAGCACCTTCCAATTTCACGCCACAGCCGCTTTCCGCCGGAGTTTGAAGACCGACGCCGTCCACCGCCGCAGCAACCACCGTCGCCACCGTTCCCGACCTTCTTCCCCAAAATTGACTGAGGCAAAACACTCAGTGATGCACGGTGAAGCTTTCCCAACCCTAAATTTCATGAGAACTCCACCGGAGGACCACGATCGGCCTCCGCCTTTGTGCGCCGCCGTGAGGAGCTTCGGGCTGCCGTTCTACGCAGCGGTGTGGTGCACCACCGCCACCAACATGCTCAGACAACCACGGAGAAGGAAATGCCCAAGCCAATTGGGCCAAACGCTGGCGAAGATCCACCGCCCGAGCCACCGGTTTTGGCCGAGGATCCGCTCTTCGATTTGTGCTGATGGAGGCAAAATTGAATGAAATTGACATCACCATTGAACTCAGAAGGGTCGACTTAGGGGGGGTAGGCTCGAGCTCAGCCCTCAACGGAGCCAACCGCCGCCGGTCAACGGCGGTCAACGCCGGTCAACGGCCAGTCAAAGGCTAAATTGGAATTTTGTGATCCGGACCTCCGATCGAAGATCCGAGACCGCCTCCTGACTCGTTTCGATGCTCTGGATGCAATGGTGACCTCCGTTTGAGCAAATTCCACTCCGATGAAAATCATCCGGTACCAACTGCACGCGAATCGAGACGATTCAAACAGCAGTATCGGAGTCCAGAATGACGTTTTCAAGAATGTATGATCTCCAGGAAGCATTCCTAGCCATTCATAGTCGCTCAAGGAGCACTACAGAGGATGCTTCGTAGATACAGCGAGATACAACTGGATCTGTTTTGCTTGGAGTTCAAGATCAAGGGAGTATGGAGCTAACGTTAATTGATTCCAGGATTAAGAGACTGTTGATAAGCTTGAAAGGTAGGGATTCTATTACTCATCTTTTGTGAGGTTTTTATAGAATTAAAATTGATTGTTTTGCCGCAATATATATATATCTATGTTGAACTGATATTATATGATTATCACATATGAAACTATGACATGGACTCGTCTTGTATTGTACGGCGAGGAACATAATGAATTGACACATGTTATAAATTGAGAAGCATGGTTAGGAAAATTAACTCTATTAATAATGATTTAATATAGAGAAATTGTGAGACATGAAAAGGGCGACGGTTACGTCCTTGGGCACGAATACCCTAAAAGGAAAAATAGGGGGAAGGTGATGACGCTTCCTTGGGTTGAAAGTCCCAGAACACACTGTACAGGAATCGACTTGGTGAGGACTCGGGGCTTGATGTCCCCTCACCGGAACACCCTTGGAATGTTTATAGGGTGATCAAGTGCGCCCATTTGGGTTTCGATGAGTTGAGTGATACTCTATTTAACATGGATACCTAGGAACAATGATGATTGGTAATATTTGTATAAATGTGTAATTATGACACTTGGTAATGATTAACTACGGTATCCATAAGATGTGATCATAATAAACCTCATAATCTGGAATATGATGTAACTTACTAACCATGCAGGTTTTAATGTGGTAATGATAAAAACATAAAGGTGAGTAATGGTTTTCTCTACTGAGCATAGTGTTGCTCATTCCCTTATATTTTTATCTTTTCAGGACTCACTAAGTGTGAGGTGGCTACGAGAAATATAGTTGAGGAAGTGATGTAACTATATTACATTGGGACTGCTTCAATTGTTGAGAATGTTCTTCATGATAATGTAAGCATCAATTGTTACTTTCTGTGACTGTATTACAATGTGTTGAGGGTTAAAATGATGATGACAACAGTTTATATTATTAAATTTAAGGTGCTACATTAAAACTGTGGTCTATTTGTCATTTATATATTTTTATTTTTGAATTGAGAATTTTCATTTAAGTCCCGGGTAAATTTTATTTTTAAGGTTTTACTTTTATTATTTATTTTTATTTTATCTCATTAAAAACTGTTAACCCCCATATAGGGGCGTTACAGATTATTATTTTTCCTATACTCCTTTAAGGGTTTGGCAAACGTACCTTACGTTTTTATATTACTAGACTAGATGAAATCGTACTAATTCATCAATTATTTTGAGATAAGAGGTGGATATACTTCGGAAAAAAAAAAAGAGAAATTATAGTTTTAATTCTTAATATAAATAAGTAACATTTTTAAAAATATTGAAATAAATAACATTTTTAAAATCATATACTTTTTTTAACACTTAAATTTTTAATTCTACTCTTTTTTTTCTCCTTTACTTTCTTTTGGTTTTTTTTTTTCTCTCGTCTCAGTTGTTATTTCATATTTCTCTTTATATTATGTTATACAAAAATAAATTTTCTTTTAATCAAACCAGGTTATTGGCTAAAACTGTTACATTTTAGCCCGCTTGTTTTTTATTTCCAATAGAAGATGCCTTAATTACCCCTTCTCCAAATGAAGTTGATCCGTAATTCGCTGTCCTCAAAGGAGGAAAAACAAAAACAAAACAAAAAAAAAAACAGAGAAAAAAAAAAAAAAAACCCTCAACAATAAACCGACAAATCTATAGACGACGCCGGCGTTCACCAAACGAGGTCCACCAAAAATCGGTCAGGTTCGCCAGACGAGCGCCACCTCCGTCCCTCTGTCGCACCTCGCCTCCTCAACCTCCGCCGCATTTCCCCTTTTGCCGCGTCGCTGTGCCCTGCCCACGTATTCCGCCTTTGAAGAGGAACTGAAAATTCGCAGAAGCAT
This sequence comes from Artocarpus heterophyllus, assembly GCA_025403435.1. NCBI lineage: Eukaryota > Viridiplantae > Streptophyta > Magnoliopsida > Rosales > Moraceae > Artocarpus > Artocarpus heterophyllus. The sequence goes on from CM046343.1 coordinate 22,987,762, forward strand.
AATCAGAGATTAGGAAGACAGAGGCATGAGCGACATAGCCGAAACTTTAGAGCCACGTCAAGGCTCGCTTGCTGCGACTCTGATCTTCACCATCGTAATTTTTTTCCAAGTTCTTTCCCGGTGGATCGAATCCTTGAAGAAGGTATTTCCGATTCGATTCGATTCGATGAATTGATTTTGATCTTCTTATAATCCTACCAAATCGGATAACCTTTTATTTTTTGTTCTCAGAAAGGATCCAAGAGCGCTATCGAGATCCAGTTGCGTGGAGAAATCAAGCAGCTTTTGAAAGAGGCTAGCTCTTTTTCGCAGTGAGTTATTAATCGGCTAATAACTGATAAATATGAATCCAATTTGTCTCCACTAATGGTGGATTTTTCGAATAATTATTGTTTTTGTTTTGTTGTTGATTTTGCACAGGCCATCTACATTTGCACAGGCTGCTAAGCTTAAGAGGTTAGCTGCTGCGAAAGAGAAAGAGCTTGCAAATTGTGAGTTTGACAGTACTTTTGCCTTTATTTTTTTATTTTTCAATAGCTTAACAACACATTCTAGTATTTGATGTGCCAAATAAATCCACAATGTTGACGAAATAGTAGAATGTATTATACTATTACCATCTTATTGAGCTTTGTAAACAATATAGTGCTGTTGTATTGGACCAACTTATTCCGAAGGTAAAAGATGATGAAATATATATATATATAATTCATAAAGTATTGTTATTTATCACTACCAGTGTTGTCTCACTGCACGTCTGACACTTCGATAGAAGATTCACTTGGTGGAGTCACATGGTAAAAAGCGCAACAATTGGTTCCCACTCCCGTACTGTATTGTGGATGCTATGATATGCTGCCATATCTGTAAATCTTTAGTGCCACTAATTTTGATAGGTATCGTTTTACAAAATAGTTCAATTTGAGAAGCAAGTTTAGTTAAATGGCGATAATTGGCTTTGAATTTGTTAAGTGGAGGATAACTAATTCTAGTGGTTTAAGGTAATGCTACTGAAACAGAAAATAGTGGTGGAATTTTTTGATTTAACCCTCCCACTTGCTTTATTCGGCTAAGAATTTACATATAAACTGAAGCAGAATGAAATGTGGGAGCAATCTCATATATTAATCACAAAAGAGTACAGGTATATATATACAAGAGAATCTGTAAAGCAGATCCTTAATCAACTCCTAGAAAATAGGAACTACTTCTGTTTCTATGGCACAAAATCCTAACTGAATATACAGAGAATTATTCCTAGGAAATCAATCAAAAATCTAATAAACTAACTCCTAAAATATAGAGCATAATTACAGGAAACTAACTACTCCTTTAATCGGCTAGTTTGTTTTCCTACATAAACTACTATGGGTGTGTGTATGTTACAATTTTTGAATGCCTAATGGAGCTTATAGGATGTCCAGGCATCAAGAAAACTCATGATTTGAGCTAGAACAAGATATATTTGCTATATGTATTTATTTTCTAAATAGTTTCGCTTTGTTCTACTTTGCGGCTTCTTTTTTTCTGTCATATATTTCATGGAATCGGGTACTCTCGTCTTCTGTGCAGCTTCTATTAGTCTTTTAGTTCCTTCTCATCCTTTTAAAGTTTGCAGGAAGTGGATTGCCTCCTATTGATAAAAAGTAGCACTCTAACCTTTAACTGCTTTTTAGATCAAGAATCACATAAGAAGGAGATGAAAGTATCGTTTGATTTGTATCTGAGAGCTCTATTGATCTCAAAGGTAATTTTGTTGGCATATACAGACCCCTTTTTGGAAATTCGTTTCGTATTTGTATTTTTATTTCTTGTGGAGTTCACTTGCTTCCTTCATGTATGTCCTTATGGTTTGATTCATTTCATTATGCCATTTAGGTTTTAACGTATCTTGTCCTCATATGCTGGTTTTGGAGGATCCCTGTCGCCACCATATCGCAGCAGCTTGTCCAACCCTTTGGTAAAGCATTCTTCTCAGCAATTTTTTTATTATTGTATGAGGACCTTTGAGTCAGCTGCCACGTTCTTTGTTAATTTTATGCTCAAGAATCATTATGATGAAGGACCAAGATAAGAGAGAGAATTAAAAAAAGATTAGATCCAAGACAGAGAAGAAGAACCACTAGAGATATAGAAGTAGTACCACAAGAGAGAATAAAGGATTCTTCAGAGAACAAGAACCCAAGTGGAGGAAATCCACTAATATCAGTATCAGTCATCAACCATTCTCTCTAATTTGAAATTACAATCTCCATAAAGCAAGAAGAAATTTAAGTGTGTTCTATTTTCTGATATTGTAGTTGTTAGGGATTGGGCTTTGTTTTTGTAGTTCCTTTTTGGTTAATTTTTGGGGATAGCTCACTCTCCCCAGTTGAAAACCTCGATTTCAGCGAGTGAAAGCATGAAAGAACTATGAAACATCAGCCAAAAATTCAAGATTGAACCTTAATCCTTGATTTGAAAAGAAGTCACTGGTGCTTGATTGTTGATAGTGAAACCATCCTCCCTGTGGAGAAAACATAGAAAGCACTCTAGACTTTTCATCATCACAGTAAGTAAACCGTTATATCTCATTGAAACCAATTTCATTATAACAAAGTAGGATTGTAAACCAAAGCGAAATAAAGAAGGTCGATAGTGGAAAACTGCGCTATTAATACATAAATCCCTAATAGATAAAAGACTATAGGCCAGTTTGGCATTATTGTGCTGTGTTGTTGCTTTTGCTTTGCTATAAATTAGAAGCAAGTTGGCGTTCAGTAAATTATTTTTAAAACTGCTGTGGACACTAGAAACAAAATTGCAGGTGTTTTGGTATACTATGTATAAAATTGTTATGGAGATGTATGATGACGAAAATAGTAATACTTTACTAAGCATGTTTATAGTTTTAGTTTTTAATAACCTATGTAACATTTGTACATTAAAATGTTAAAACATATAATTTTATTTTATTATTTAATGTGTTTTTAGAAAAATAAACTATTTTTATTAAAGGAGATAAATTATGTGCCCACATAAAAATAATCACTCGAAAAAAAGCACAACGAAATTAAAAGTGTTACTTTATAAATTAATTCTAAACTTCTTGTATTGATGTTATTTTAGTTTGTTACGAAAAAACATAAAAAGATTGAGAATTATGTATTATTATTAAGTTTAAATTAAAAAACAACTCCTAACCTACTTCTTAACTTTTCGTACTGGGCAACAGTTTTTAGAAGTAACTTTACAAAAGTATATTTTATCAAACACCCTAAATTGTTGCAAGCGGTTATAGAAGTTAAAAGCAACCTTTAAAAGCAACGCCAATTGGGCCCTAAATATTAAAACTAATTAAAATGTTCATGACATTAACTTTTAACTTGAGTAAAAGGGTTTGTTTGGCAGACTTCCGAAGCTTGCTTTCGGCTTCTTGACCCAAAAGCAGCTTTAAGAGGGTTCTGGATAATATAGTGGAAGAGCTTTTAGCTGGAGGAAGCTCTTCTAGAATAAGTCAAACCTGCATGGCTTCTCCTGGAGGAGCTTCATAAAATTGCAGAAAATTATATCAGTTTTAAAGAAATGTTTGTGTTTATGTTTTACCTTTTTTTATTGATGAAGGACACAAAGAAAAAGTCATTAATGTATTATGTACTTGAAAGCTAAACTTGTTACTTTTATCTTCTACTGTATAAAAACAAAAGCAAAACTCTGCCATACAAGCCCTAAGCGATATCCTTACTATCTCGCACTCCTGTAGATGGTTGGGTTTATAGGCATACAAATTATGATGCTCAACTCAAAATTGGAAAAGAATTAATAGGCAAAGTAAAGGAGCATCCAACGGATTTGTCTTCGAAGAAGTGATTATGGTGTCTGGTAACTCTTGTTAAACTTTTAATTAATATATCGTATTGTCTGTGCAGGGAAGGTCTTATCTTGGAAGGGTGGAGGAATATTGAATGATAATGTCATGGTAATAAAATATGTATTCTCTTTTAGTTTCATGCTCTCTTTTCGTCTGTTTTCATCAAGATAGAACTCCTTGGTAAAGAAGTCATTTGCTCTGGATTAGCATATAGGTAAAACGAGAAGTAATTCTATGCTAGAAAGAGCAATACTGTAATAATTCTATGCTATTAAGAATAGTAGTCTGTAAAAGGAAAAAGCATGCACAGAGGTTACAAATTAATTTTTCTTCTTTTTTTTGGATTGTTTGTAATATATCATTGTTCCTTCCGATTTACGATTTTTGATTACTGTAGAAAGATACGGTTATTTTTGAGATTCAATAGGAAAAGAATCCCTCCACAACGTCTCTCTCAATCTAATATGCAATTAATTATTCTAGTTGACGAATTTTACAGGTAGGAATCATACCCTGGTTAATATTATCTACCAGGGTTAGCAAATTTGTTTGTCGGCTCTTCAAGTTTTAGGATTCAAGCTGACGGGTGTCTTGAACCAATAACCGTCTTACGGCTGCGTACCCGCCTCCGTTCCTCGGGACCAACACGAGGTAGGACACTATTAGAAGCACACTTTGTTTTCATCGTCATTTCTGAATGCTAGCAAGGAAAGGAATATTCAACATAACTGCTGATTTTATGTGTATCGATTCATATTCTTTTTATGTAAAATTTAGATTATTTTTGGTGCAGTTTGTTAGAAGAGAACAATTCTTTTTTTGTCTGGATTCTAAAATCTACATTATCCAGTAATAGTGTACGTGTTCTACAACATTATGTAACATTTGAACAAAAATGATATTGGGCTTAATACTCTAGTTTATCGAATAAATAAATAAACAGATAAATCCCCTTTGAGGATTTAGATCCTTCTGTGTTCATTTCATTTATCCTCCAAACAATTCGACTAAATTCTTGTAGGGTATGTTTGGTGTACAGAATTGTTGAGAACTAGATTAGATTAAATTTTAATACTTTGGTGAAAAACTTTAAAGGATTTGGATTGGATTGGATAACAGCTTATTCAATCCATACATGAATTCCCTTATAAAGGGATTGAGTAATCCCTTGTTAAAGCATAGGATTAAACATAAAATTTATACATTGTAAAAATTTTTAAGGATCTATTTGAGAAAATTTGTAAAAATTTGGGGTTAAACTATAATTTTTCCATAAAATTTAGGGGTCAAAATATAATTTTTATGTGATGAAAATATTTAAATAATTATATATTTGCCCCTCTAATTCTAAAAATTTTTACAAAAAGGCACCTATTTTAATAACACAAAACTAAACATGAGACTGGATTAGCTAAAATTGTATCTTATTCATTCTAATACAATTCAATCCTATTATATAAGACTATCTTATCTAATGCTATCCAATCACATACACCAAATGGGTCCATAATGATGTCCATAATGATGTGTCTTGAACATCATCATAAGTAAGAGTGAAAGTGAGCAAAAATGATGGTTGTTTCGTGTGAATGCTATTGAGCTTGGTGTGTTTAGCACACCAGTTCAAACTCATTAGGTCGAATAGTTTACAATGTAAAGCTCTTGGTAGCTATAATGTATAGCTCTCATATATTGCTGTATTTATTTTTTTTTTTTTTTTTTTTTCTATTCAAACCGGTTTTACACAACACCCTGTAAGAAAGAAAGATTTGTCAGAAACTCGGTGAAGGATTCATCCAACCTCGGATTTTATTCAATATTGGTGTTGTTTTGACAATGATCATGCTGCTTAGATTTTCAGATAACAACCTGAATTGTGACCATTCGAAGATCGTTGTTGTTCTCGTGTCAGCTATATTAAACATTAAATTCACCCTAGTAATCAGTTTATTCAGAATTAGGTAGGTGAAAAGATAACATTATCCTCCACAAAAGCGCTAATGGTGTTGAGGAAACTGCCAGATAAGTATCTTTGATTTTAATTGGTAGTATTTTAACCATAAGTTTGGATTTAAAACTATAGCATGTTAGAGCTTTACATTATAGCTTTTTTACTACAGCATATGAGAGCTTTATACTCTTTACTATTCAATCATTGTTCCAAATACTTTATAAAATTTTTTTTAGATTTGAGAATAATTAACTTGGATTATTTTGAAAATTTTGATTTGTTTATACCCAAAGTTGCAATCATTGTTTCAAATACTATAACATGTGACAGTTTTACACTATAGCTTTTTTACTATAAGATGTAAGAGCTTTATACTCTTCACGGATCAATCATTGTTCCAAATACTCCATAAAAATTTTTTTGGATCTGAGAATAATCAACTTAAATTATTTTGAAAATTTTGATCTGTTTATACCCAAAGTTGCAATCTTTAAGTTCAAATGCACTAGAACTATTTCAGTTTTACCTATTTTTTAAGGTTAAATATGACTAACATCTTGCGTGATTAGAAAAACATAGGAATAATCTCAACATTTTTAAAACACAAAATGATTTTCACATTTTGATTAAACACATAAAATATATTTTTTTGAAATGCACCAATATAATATTTTGGTTATATTACTCAATAAACAAATAAATCAACATGACAAAAAATAAATAGTTAACAAAATTTCAGCAGCTTGATAGTATTTTGGAACTGACAACAAAAATGTCAATACCACCTAGGTTGTCGAGGTTTTGATTTATGAATAATGTCATAGATATTGTCAATATTGATGAAAATTAAATTAAAAAAATGGATATTATGAGAAAAACTTGTAATTTTTTTCTTACAACTTTACACGATGCTAAAATAATAGATATTACTTAATTTGAACTAAATTAGTAACATAATTAATAAAATATTGATCTAATATAAAAGTTATATTTCATACTATAAAAGGATACTATCATTATATGTATTGATTATGTTTCTATTATATTTTACATATTCATTATAAATAAGATACAATAGTATAATAGATTACATAAAAATTAACACCAAATATAGTAAAGTAAATACAAATTTTAGGTATTTTTAATACCAAAAGGAGTTTCTAGTTGGTTGGAAAGTATTATATAGGTTTTGATCTTGATCTAAATAATATATTTACATAAATATTACCCTTAAATAGTTCTGGATTATGTTTCTTAGTCTCTTTCTATTGGTAATCCATAAATTAAATATTATTGATTTATCTAAAAGATAAGTAGCCTTTGTGGAGTTGTAATTGTATTTCAACACGAATCAATGGCGAAGGATACACCGATATATCAAAAAAACCATCTTGGTTTTGTAATTCTAAACTTATCCCCATTTGAGAATTAAAAAGAATAACTTTTGTTAATTTTGAAGCTTATGAAGTTAAACTCAAGGTAACAAAATTATCATCGGTTTGATTCATTTGAGTTGCACTAACTTATATGTTGCTTTATAATTGCCCCAATAGCCTCACCAGGTTTCCTACAACCATGATCTTCATCTTGTGTTGTATGTGTAATTTTTTCTCTCCAATGAATAGGCTTAAGGGTATTTGATTGGCATTATACTATTTATTCTTTCATAGTTTTTATTATCATTATCATCACCACCCCACCATTGTCATCATCATCAGTGTCTTCGAAATGATAACAAAATTTATGTTCTCCATGAAGAACAATAATTGGAACTAATAGACAAATATAGTAAAAATTTAGTTTACATATCCATATATAACAAGACATAAGGCTTTGTAGAAGAGTCATGAACTATTCCTTTCAAAAGTAAAATTTATTAAAAAACTAAATAAGTCTTAATAATACTTTTTTTATTGTCTTGAGGTTCAAAATATTAGTTATTTTTTAAAAAATAATTAAAAAACTACAATATTGATTTGTGTAAAAAAGAAAATTTTCCTGGCCTTTTTTGGATATTTTGTGGAATTTTCAGGAAATATTTGTTTCATATATTCTTTGGACTCAATGGACTCATATTTGGATTCGAGTATCAAGAATTATTTGGATACGTGTTTGTTTTCCCAAAATTCGAATCCTTTGAGTATTAAGAATATAAGTTTTTAGAGTTCTTATCCCCCAAAACTTTTGATACTCAGATATCTTTATTACAGTAAAAACTAAAATTCTCTCTCCTATATTTAAGAAAAAAAATCATAACTTTTTTTCATTTGATATCCAAATGAGATGATTCTTTTTTCATTGTATTCATAGTGAAAAGAGGAATACATTAAGATACATATTGCATATTTTTTAAGATCATTAACATTAAGATTTTATTAGATTTTTTAAAAAATTAAAAACTATTTTCACTACCTCTCCAAACACAAATTTCAATTTTATTCTACACTCAAATTAAAACTTAATGCATATCCAAATATCAATTCGGATAACAATTCAAATCACTAACTCCAATCATACTAACTTAAATCAAATCATTAATTCAAATCCATTTATCAAAGAGATTGGATTTTCATGGATATTCATCGATATTATATATATTATAGATATTTTACGGACATCTTGAAAGAAAAATCATTCCCTTTATATCTATGTGAGACTTCAAGGTATTAATATTGTTGTGAAAATATCGACAATATTGTAGACATTTACATCCTTGTTGGAACTGTTGAATTGTTAATACTTCAGCAAAATATCAATCCACATGTTTGATGGAGGCACATTGCGACTTGTACGTTTTATATTTAATCCTAGGCTCGCGTTATGTATTTCTGCTTGGTAGAGAAATGGAACCAAAAATTAAGAGCGACGTTTGGTTTGATAGAATGATCATTCGAATAGAATAATAATTCCTAAAAATACAGTCATTTTTATATTTGGTTTGACAAATAGATTTAGTAATAGCTATTTCATGGGAATGGTTATTCAACCATTTTTGGTTGAATAGTTATTCCTAAAGTGAACAAGTGGAACAATATTTCCCTTTTAAAATTAAATCAATTAAAATTTTCTCTTCTTAAATTACCCCTTTTAATGTCCTATTATTTACTCTATTGAATGCTCATTTTCCCATCCAAATATAAAATATACTTAATTATATTAACTCTATTGCAATTCAGTATAACTATCAGTGCTTACACAATATTTCATACAATTTTTTTACATATAAATTATGGTTGTCTTTGTTAACCAAGTTAATTATTAGGGATTAGTTATAAATTAAATTGAATAGTATCTTTAACATGTATAAAGAAAAAATCACTTCCCCTTTAAAAAAAGACAAAAAATCAGTTTAGAACATATTTTAATTTCGTTTAAAATATTATCAAGATTGAACAAAGGGGTATTTTTGTCAAATTGTCATCATTTTATTCCATTCCAATTAATAACCAAATATAATAATCGTGATTCTAATACTAATTCTAATGCTCAACCAAACAATTGAATTAGAATACATCATTCAATCTATTCCTATTCACCTTTCATTATATTCTTATTCCTATTTTTATTCCTATTCTTATTCCATTCCATCAAACCAAACGTCACCTTAAAGAATTATGTTTGAATTAAAGGTTTGAACCAAAATTAACTTTATAGTAATTCAAAGTTTGTGGGAGAAAAATGGTCTAGTACAATTGTTTTGAACTCAAAATTTTTTTGCTCAAATTTATGTTCCTAAACAAGTTGTAACGTCTATGGTGACATGGACTTCCAAAAAGATTTTTACACTTATTTTGTACAAAAGTTACCCGATTATCACACCCTAATGAACAATTTAGTTGTTCATAAAAATCAAAACTGAACAAGACACTAAACAAAACCAGTGGAAAAAAGAACTGCTAAGACAATGGCCGGTGTAACTATGTTGGTGAATTTACAGAATAATGAAACGCTGCAAAAGGCGGAAACAAGGTCGAGGCATGTTAGGCACTGTCTTTTATAATTAATTCCGTGCCTCTCGGATAATATCTATGCACAAAACAGGTTTTACAGCGGTCTAACCTTCAAAATATGACGACCTTAGCTTTGTAAGAGTGAACTCCTAAATACTTAGCTCTAGAATAGCTATATTTACTTTGGACCTCTAGCATAATAGAAAAGACGAGGACACACTAAAGTTGACCAAAAAAAAAAAAAATTAGGGACATTGTTATACAATTTTTTACTTAGAATTAATTTCACAAATGATCCTTGAAGTTTACTCTTAGTCTTAGTTTAGTCCTTGATATTTAAAAAATCTCATTTTGGCTCTTAAATTTTCACTTTGTTTCACCTTTGGTCCCTTCTTCAGTTGGGTGTTAAATATTTGTAAGAATATTCCTCAGGTGCCCCACTGCTGTTTATACTCTATTACTTTGTTTTACTTTTGATCTTTTTGTTAGTAATGTATTATTAAGGATCAGAATGAAAAAACTAAAGTGAAAAACTAAATATAACATTTTTTTATTCATGTAACTAAAATAAAAACAATTTGTCACATTGTTTTTTGAATGAGCTTTAATTATTTTTTTAAAAAAGGTAAAGTTGAATACTTATATGCTAGTATTAAAAATTCAAATTATTTTTTAAAAATAAAATTCATCTCATTAACAGTATGATAAAATTGTTTCCGTTTTTACATGCATCAAAATCATTATATTTAGTTTTTCAATTTAGTTTTTTTAAATTTTAGTCCTAATAACTCTTAGCTATAACAGAAGAAGTAAAAATAAAATAGGAAAATTTTCATAAATGCTATCTTTTAAAATTTATTTTTTATAAATACCACATATGTTTATTTATGGTATAGCTTAACATGTATTATAAATGATAGTGTAGCATAACTTTTTCTAAGTGTGGCATGAATAAATACAATTTTTAAAAGCATGGTATGATATTAAATTTTTTCTAATAATTAAGGACTAAAAAGAGCATTTAAAAAGTTTTCTGTAAAATATTTAACGTCTAACTAATAGAAGAACTAAATTTGAAACAAAGTAAGAGATTAAGAACTAAAATAGAACTTTTTAAATGTTTGAGACTAAAGGTAAACTTCAAGGACTATTTGTGAAATTAACCCTCTTATTTAATACCTTTGAATGACAAACAATATGAACCAGAAAATTTGTAATAAGGAGTGTAATTGATAGGTTTTTTATTTCCTTATTATTGATCTCTGCCATGTACAGTTGTTTCACCATTTTATTATCCATAAAACTGAGTTAGTTATTGAGATTTTTAGCTTATTTCTAGTTTATTTTATCTAATTTTAAACTTTAATTAATTTAGTGTAGTTTGGTTTTATTCAATCTCATTTAGTTTTTAGTTTTTATTTTATTTAATTTAGTTTTGGTTTAGTCTTATTTTAATTTAAATTTTCATTACATTTACTTTATTTTAACTTTACCTTATTTTTTAGTTAGTTTAGTTTAAATTTTAGTAATTTTTATTTTATTTCTCCCTTAAATGTTCCATTTTATCTCAATTGTTTACACTAAATTATGTGCCAGGGGTTAAAATGTCAATATGGAGCAAAGCCGGGACAAAAATACAAGTAAATGTTTGAGAAATTCAAAATTTAATTCGAACTAACTAAAGCCCACTCTCGGCCTCTCGCAAGTCTCCAAACTTGGAAAGCCACGCTTCAGGCTGCTAGGTCAGCACTAGAGACTCTTAGATTGGTGTGTGTGTGCTCACGCTTTCGGGAGAGCGTCCTAGAATACTCCAGCAGACCATCAGCCAACCGCACCATGCCACGTGTCGACTGAGCATGTAAAATGAAGTAATAAACCCAGCTAGCGCCAGGAATGAATTAAAAAAAAGGCCGAACGTAGGAGTGCCTTGGGGAGTTTTTTTTGGGAGCTGAAGCGGTTTTCTGAGCGCAGAAGGTTGGGCTGTTAAAAAAAAATCGAAAAACCAAAATCAATCGATAAAAAACTAAAAAAGTAGCTTTTTTTAGAACAAAAAATTTGAAATTGGAAAAAAACACAACAAATAAAAACAAATCTTAGGTCCCGCCCACCCCCTACACACAAACCCTAGCTGTCGAGGAAGATTTGAAGTTACCATTCCTTTGAGAACCCATGACAAGGAAACCAAATAAGCAAATTTTTGTTTATCTACAAGCAATATAAATGGTTCTGAGTCTTGTTGGGCAAAACTTATGAGGACCTGTCGATGTGTCATCTTCAAGTACCTCACACAAAACAAACACAAAACAAAAATTAAAAAATAATTTTAATTTTTTTTCAAAAAGAAATTAATTAAAACTAAGAAGAACAAGATGAATTAATCAAAGCTAACAAAAACAAGGTAACTAATTTATTAAGAAACAATCCCCTGGTGACCGCGCCAAAATTTGGTATGTCTTGTGGTAGCACCAAATTAACCTTACTTAAAGTGCAGTCATAGTCAAGTATGGAGAGAAGCAAGGGTCATTCTTATAGAGGATTTGGTCTAATTAATTAGTTATTAACTCTAATGTGATGACCCGTTTTTTTAAGTAGTCACTTTACTTACTTAAACATCATTTTGTAAACAATAATCTTACTTACTTAGTAAGAAAAATACTGAAATAATTTTTTTTAAAACATTCTTTAAACGTACTTAAAAATTGTTGCGACCTCTGTCGCTATTCATGTCGAGATCTCGCTCAACACTTGTCTTTAAAACTATTTCAAATCATTTCTTAAAACCTATTAAGAATCATTAGTTGAATCATTGATCCAAACCTAACTTTATAAGAAAATAAAACATTTTGTAAATATATCGTAATACTTTAAATACATTCCTTAAAACTGTGATTTTCTCAATATTTTGAAAACATCACATTAAATAGTGGAAAACCTTCCCTTTGTATAGTGGAAGCAAACTGTGGTGGTATCTATACCCAAATCCTCGCATCCGTCCTCCGTGGCACTCAGCTCTTCTAACGGGTCCTACTGGTTGCCCACATACTACCTACAGCATGAAGAAACTTTTTATGAGCTTTCGCTCAGTAAGTTCAAACAAAATCTCACAAAGCATTTAAATATACTTTAAAACTTTTCTCATGAAAGCCTTTTTCTTAAAACATATATCATCAATATTTTCCATAGACATTTATAAAAACGACTTTCATAAACATTCTTCATAAAAGTTCTCTAGAACGTTTCTCATAAATGTTTTTTTTTTAATAAAACATTTAACATGTAGCAATCCTTCGAATGCTTTTCGTAAAACGTCATTTATACACTTTTTCTTAAAACTTTTATCATAAACGCTTTTCATAAACATTTTTCATAAAATATTCCTAAAACGTTTCTCATAAACGTTTTCCTAAAACAATTTCTACAACGTTTTTCATAAACGCTTTTCATAAAATATTTAACATAAAACAATCCTCAAATTGCTCTTCATAACGTCATTTATGTTTTCATAAACATTTAATATAAAACATTCCTCAATATGTTTTTCATAGCATATAAATGTTTCATAACCAACAAATTAAGTACAATCACAATGCATGTTTTCATTTATGCTCAATTATGAACTTTCGATTATGAGCATCTTATGAACATTCTTTCTTACTTTAACTTTTTATCCTTGTTCCTTATCTTTTCTTATCTTACACTTTAACTTTCTTTATCTTATAAGCTTTAGTGTTCGTATCAACATCTTTAATCATGAGATCATAAACGTGATGCTTCCCTTGTGGAAGACTTAAGACCATTGAACTTCGAGGTCATGTACCTCACATCTAGGAGGTTAAACTTTAACTTTACTTTTATTACCTCACAACGAGGAGGCTGGTACCGCACTTTCTTTTTAACTTTACGTTACCTTCTTATTAACCTTAGTGAGCACATCAAATGCAACCGCATCATATGCAAATACACTTGCAAATCTTAACTTGTACTATAAAATCTATTGTATAACAAATGTAACTTATTGCATAACAAATGCAACATAAAATGCAAACACATTTTGCTAATCATAATTTGTACTCTAAAACTTATTGTATAACAAATGCATCATATAACGCAATCACATTTTGCAAATCATAACTTTTATTCTGAAACTTATTGCATAACAAATGCAGCATATAACACAATCACATATTGCAAATCATAACTTTTATTGTAAACATATTGCATACAAATGCAACATATTACGCAATCACATATTGCAAATCATAACTTTTATTCTAAAACATATTGCACACAAATGCAACATATAACACAATCACATATTGCAAATCATAACTTTTATTCTAAACATATTGCATACAAATGCAACATATTACGCAATCACATATTGCAAATCATAACTTTTATTCTAAAACATATTGCATACAAATGTACCATATAGCGCAATCACATATTGCAAATCATAACTTTTATTCAAAACATATTGCATACAAATGCAACATATTACGCAATCACATATTGCAAATTATAACTTTTATTCTGAATTATGTTGCATACAATTGCAACTTATTACATAACAAATGCTTCATAAAACTTATAACTCAAATTATAACACATTATGCATTATTGAAATACAGGACTTATACTAATCCTATTTTGTATCTAAGTTGCACATCTGTATCTAGATCATAATTTGGTACATAAAAACTGGCCAGTAAGTTCATCTTTTTGTTGTTCAGTCTATAGGTCTTTTATTATCTAGTCATTCCAGGCTAGTAATAATGATTATCTAAAACATGTTTACGTACTTGTCTGAAAACTTCTAAGGGTCATAACAGAGCATAACTTTTCATATCTCTCTTGAACATGTCTAGCCTTTCCTCGGGGTGCGAAAAAGGAAAAATTAGCTCTTGTTTGTTTTTTGTATTTGTAGAGTCTCTCTCTTGGCTCTGCTCTTGTGACCTCTTTGTTGGTCACGAGAAATTTTTTAAATTCTACTTGATTATCTAAATCATTCTCACGATTTCTAATCAAAACTAGGGTGTCTTATAGTAGTTTTTCTAGTTTCCTATAGGCGAATTGGAGGTTATATCCTTAATGGGTTTCTTATGGATCTTATTGTGCATGTTCATTATGCACTACATGGTATTGTACTTATATACTATATCATGTTATACTCTAAATAACAAGCATCAATCACAACATTCATATCCTTGTCATTTGCTCGTATAAGTATCATACTTACATATTATATTCATAAACATATCATACATATACATGTCATTCATATCATACTTTCACATATCATGCTTTGACATATTACTCATACTCATGTCATTCATATCATACATACACTTGTCGTTCATACTTTTATATCGTGGAGTTGCTATACATTTTTCTTCTTTGGATAGCAACTATTTTATATTATATTCATATAATACTTTAACTCATGTCACATTTATAATATACACACCAATCATAGTTCATAACATTCATGCATATCAATATACAAATAGGCTTCAAACATAACGGTTGCAAATTCATTGCAAATCTTATTTTGTACTTTAGAACTTTTTTGCATAATAAATGCAAATATACTTTAAAAACAACTTGCATAACCATTGCAAACTCATTTACAAATGCATATGTAAGGATTTAAAAACTATTTACTTCATGCTGTAGGTGAAATCTGAACTTACCCGGACTATGCCCTAGCGTTCTCTATTTCATTCATTTCTCGTTCTTTTTCCTTCCAATGGTCAGCTATCGTGTCCTGATCATACGATAGCCGACTCATTAATTAACTTTCTTTTTATCAATCCACTTGATTGATAATAAAATGTAAACATTAACCATTCATTCCTTTTTCATAACTTGGTATACTATCGGTCTACCATTCTCTTTACTCAACCTTATAAACCATCAGTTTACCTTTCCTTCACTTAGCCTTGTAACCCACCGAGGTTACTTTTCCTTTACTTAAACATCCCTTATTCAATCTCTCATCACACATGACGGTTACGTTACTTAACATATTATGGAACATTTTCCGTCTAAGAACGTTATGCTAAATCGGAGTGTTCGACTCCATTCTAGCCGTTTTTGTAAAAATGACATTTTTTACCCTTTTTGGGTTTTCGTCAATTTCGTAATTCTATAAAACTTATTGCTTAACTTTAACGTCTCATTACTTACATATTACGGAAAAATCCCCACTAAGGAGCGTTTCCTGACGTCAGGCGTTTCGAGTCCGTTTTGGCCACTTTCGCAAAATGATCATTTTGGCCTTAACTCTATTCTTTTATTCATTCCTCAACTGAACTTTAAATCCTTAAAACTTAGCATCTATAATACTTACTGCCTATAGCAGTATAGAAAACCAATGTTCTCTAGTGAAAACCCAGTTTTCACACAATTTACAGTTTTGGCCCTAATATAAAAATATTTGCATTTTTGCCTCTAGAACCAAAAATAATCTTTTTACACCATTAGTCCCCATTTTTCATGAGGAACATTTTTGCTCAAAGTACCATATTCAAAATCCTTTGGAAAAATGACATTTTTGCCCTTTTAAAAATTTTCCCAATTTTAATAAATTCTTATAAAATTAAAATCTCACAAACGGTAGAGATTTTTGACGAACTGTTTGCATTGCCTAACAGTTTCGTCAAGATCTACAACTTTTATGTTTTAACTTTTGTGAAAATCTCACTATATAGGGGCCTTTTTGGCCATTTTTCAATTCTGTCGAGAAAGAACTTTTTCTTTCAATTTAGTCCCTCGGGCGTTTTTATAAAATCCATTTCAAAATTGTAAATCTACCCCTGCAGAAACCATTCCATGCCTTATTCAAATCATTCTCATGCTCAAACATCATTTTTACTAGAACTAACATCAAATTTACAAAAATAAAACTTTTTGCAAAAATTACCGTTTTGCACCATAAACCAAAATTTCACAACTTAAACATGCCATACATCACATATACATGAAATTTCATCAAATACATGCTCAAGAACCTACATGAGTTTAAAAGAATAAAAATCAAAACAAAATTCATAAAATTGTAGAACTTTGAAATCTAAAACTTACCCCAAATAACTCTTTTTGATTTCTAGCCTTCAAAGTTCCTTTGAACTCCCTCCTAGGCTTTATTTTCATGCAAAAATACCATGGATTAATTTCCCATTCAACCCATGACAAATCCCTTGAAAACTTGCTAAAAAGTTTGAGATTTTACCTTAAAACTTGATAAAAATCCTTAGGCTTTGCTTCTAAAACTTGTTTGAGGCTATTTTTGCAAAGTTTGGGGTTGAGAAAATTTTGGAAGAGCTTCAACCATGGCTGCTGTGGGTCTTGGAGAAGAAAGAGAGATTTTTTTTTGGCTAAAATCAACATTAAATGCATACTTATCCAATGGGTGACTCATGGTAACCCATTAGGCTACCATGTGGCATGATGTGATTGGGCCACCTTTCATGGATTGGTGGCCCAATGAAAAGCTAATGGGTGTCCACTTGGTGGGACCTAAAAATTTATACAGTGTAATTTTTTACCGCACAGTATTTTTCTTATACTGCCGTGGTAAAATCAGTGCAAAAACATATTCCTAGACTGTGTAAAATATTTTACTTGTCTCTGGTTAATTTTTGGAGGCCGAACATAACATTTCTTATTCCTCCAGATTCTCTAAGCAATATTATTCCTATACTGCTTTAACTTAAACAACCCAATTTCTATACTATGTGACCTTCAACAGTCTAATTTTTACACTATATTACTCTAATACTGTATAATTTTTCATGTTATTATACAATATTTCTCCTTAAATTTTATTTTTCGTCTTAATAAAATCCTTAACTTAATGTATTTTTTAATGTATTAGAAATCTCAGGTGTTACATCTAAAACCTAAGATACACTAACACAAAACACAATTTTTGAGGGTTTTGAATTTAATTAACTAAATTAACAAATTAAAGAAAAGACAAGAAAATAAATAAAATAAAACAATGATAATAAATCTGGTTAAAGGATGATTTGCCACCACTAAACAATAACCATACGATTAATCACATAAATTATATTTAATTTTCTATTGAAACTACTAATAGTAAATAACAATAAGCTTTGCTATTTCAATATCTCCTTTCTCATTCGTTAAGCAAAACAAGCTATTCATTTAATTTCTTTCTCTCAAAACAAGCTATGTTCAAAAGATATGTTGATATTGATAACAAATACACAAGTTTGGATTGTTCAACCTACGTTATGTTTCTCATCAATTAACGAAAACCTCCCATAATCATACCTTGCAATTTTGTTACTAGTGATTAGAAAATCGTGACAATTATGAATCAAGTCTCCTAATCTAACAATAGATTAAATTCTAGTCCTGTTTCGTTACTCACCCAAAAAAAATAAGAAAATAATTATGAACAATTATAATAGAAGAACATAAACAATCTCAATTGAAAAATTAAAAAATAATTCTATAAATTACTCATATAATTATGTCTAGGGTTTTAAAATTCCCTTCAATCACAAATAAAATTAAAATAAAAACATTGAAACATAAAATAAATGAAAAGAAAAGAGAATGAAAGAAAGAACTAGGCAGCATCTTCAATAATCTCTAAGCAGACGATCCTCTTCTGAGCGGCCATTGATTCTCTTCTTTTTCTTCTTCTTCTTCTTCTTTTTCATCTTTTAAGACTACTAAAACCTAAGGGAAAGTGGATGAAAACTTATAGAAAACTCATATGTTTTGTGTTTCTAAGTTGGTATTTATATGTTTTAGTATTAAGGGTTGAAAACAGATAAGTATAAGCTATTTTTAGGTCAATTTCGTGTCAAAATAGAAGACACACGTGGGGCAGAAGTTGGTGCGCATGGCCACACACGGAATAGACTCTTGTACACTGTAGGCTGGGGACGTGCGACGGTGGGCTAGATTCCTCGTGGCTACATTAATCGTTGGGCATCATGCTGGAATGCCCGCAGGGGCACCCATATTTGCTCGGGCCGCACGTCACTTCTGTGCTGTAGCATGGGGGCAAGCTCAATTCCTTGCGGGGGCGCGCCATGGGGCTAGACATAGGCTGCACTCTTTCATCATTTTTAGCCTATTTCTTACCCAATTTGCTTTCGACAACTCCAGATGGACTCCAAATAATATATGTGACTCTTGAAGCTCTAAAATCCATATTTTTAATTCTCTTTTCAACCTTTCTATTAAATCCAAAAAACTAACAAAATAAATACAAAGAGAATGATATAAAAATATGTCAAAATATGCACTTATCAGGTGATATTGTTGGACTAAATTAAAATTGAAAAATAAATGTCTAGTCTTGATTAGTAATAGGATAACATACACAATATAGAATAAGAATATATCTTTTGTGTGTGTGTAGTCATTTTGCTTGCGTTTGCATAATGAATCTGTGTTGATTGACTACCCATGAGAATATAGGGTGTTTGAATAATACGAATATGCCAAATAGTTTATCAAAACAGCCGAGTAGGTAGTTTAGAGCATTCGACTAACAATTTCGTTTGTTTGACTTAAGAGTAAGAAATTAACTCAAAGGAAATTAAATGGGTGAAATTGCAAACCTAGAACCTAGATCATTGATTTTTACTCCATTAATTTTGCTTGTTTTGATTTTCATATTAGATTTTGCTTTCTTTTTTCTTTGATAGTTGCTGTTAGCTTTTAATAAATTTTCCAATGTAATTTTTGATTCGACCGTTCAAATAAAATTAGATTGATACAATTTTAATAATTAGCGGAATCTAGTAATTAATCTTTCGTGAAAATGATCTCACTTATCATTATATTACTTGTTACGATAACATGGGTTTGCGTTTAATTTCACACAACAATTATTATTATTTTTTTATTTTTTTGGAACTCTTTGGCATATGGTGTTGGGGTATATATAGCAACACATACGCATTCACGATGAGCTCTTAGCAAGCTTTCAAGGAAACTATAACAAGACTTGCTTTGGCCATTGCATGTCAATAAAACAAAGCAAAAACAAAAAAACAAAAAAACAAAAAACAAAAAACAAAAAACAAAACAAAACAAATTCATGTTAATATCTCAAAAAAAAAAAAAAAAAAAAAATGATATTACCCACTCGCCGTGCATAAGATATAGACGGGTAGTACTGCATGATTTAATTGGACGATCCCCAGCCCATTATTTTACAATAGAATTGTTTTTGTATTAAAATCGTACAATTTTCGTATCAAATTTTATTTTCATTTCCAAGGCATAACTTCAAATGTTATTCTAAAAAAATAATCCCTTTCTTTTTTATTGATCCAAAAAACAAAACAAAACAAAACAAAATCATATTACTACTCAAAAAAATAAAAATAAAAAAAGGAAAACACATGCGATATTACCCACTCGCCATGCATAAGATATAGACGGGCAGTGGTGCGTGACTTAATTAGCCGATCTCCAACCCATTATTTTACAATAGAGTCGTTTTTATATTAAAATTGTATAATTTTCATATCAAATATAATTTTCACATCCAACATATAACTTTAAGTGTTATTCTAAAAAAATAGTCCCTTCATCTTCCTTGTTATTAATTCCCAACAATTAATTTATTTCACCAATTATCTTCTCTTGGAGATGCTCTTAATTAAGCTTTATGAAAGCTTCACAAGAGGCTTCAAAACTTGCAACTATTGAAGTTATTTATTTATATAGAATCCCAAATAAACAAACATTGTAACAGGCTCCATAAACATTTGAACTATTTAATTCAAGAATTAAAAATACAACAACGAAAACCGACTATTTATTAATTTTTACATTCTCCTTCCTTCGCCGCCTCTAATTACCGGCTCTGCCTTTGGTCATCACCCTTCTGTCTCAATGCCTCCCTCTCTATCCTTCCCTTCCCTAGTCGCCGTGAAGTCTCCTTCCTTTGCCTCTGCTTTCTTTGCATTTGCTCTGCTAGTTTCACTCCCTATTCAACAAATAGGACAATAATCAATCAATTTCAACTAATAATTTACCGGTCTTATAATTATAAGCCATAAATATCATTTACCACTACTATAAAACCCAACGAAATAAAAAAAATATATATATATATCATTTATCCAAAAAAAATGTTTGGTCATTGATTAAAAAATATGAACAAAACCAGTCATTCATCTAAGTTTTCCTTAAAAAAATTAATTGCAATCTAAATTCAAAAATTTTGCATTAGATTACTAATCAAAGTATCAAAAATTAAAATATCAAAAACCGCTAGAAATCCCTAAAAAAAAAGCCCTTAGAAAAAAAATAATTAGAATAATTACAAAAATCTTACCTTAACTATAGCTTTTGTAACACTATAAACCCGAATTTCAAAACGTAATATTTATTCCTCCTTAAGTTCAAATAGACAGGATGTTTGAGAAATGTAGTTAGAACCAATTTTAGAGCTCATTTTGCTTTAAAAATTATAGCATATGAGAGTTTTACACTGTAGCAATTTTTTACCTTTTACTGTGTTGTTGAAAGCTTTACACTATTTATTTGTTAGAATTAATTGGTTCTAACCGAGAGACAAACACCATAAGAATTAAGCCTATGTGATTCGTATATGAATCACCTGTAAGGACCAAAAATGAGATTTTATCTATTATTTCATCTATTGTTTAATATTTTTTCCTCATCTTTGAAAGAAAAATCAAAAGTTCAAAAGATAAAAGTGAAAAGTTTTAAAAGGTCAAAGATAAAGTACTGATTTTAAATTTCAAGGGTAAAATAAAAAAACTTAAAAATTTAAAAGATAAAATGTTAATTTTTAAAGTTATAAAACGTAAGTGAGAAAAATTTTAAAGTGTAGTTGTTATTGGTGTTAACAACTCAAATTAAAATGTCAAAAAGGCGGTTGCAATCCCTCCCAAAAAAAAAAAAAAAAGCCCTAGAAGAGATAACAATTATTGTTGTCGTTCTTGGACTAGTTGTCGTTGCGAGGGTAAGCGGAGATTTTGGAAATGGGGAAACCTCAGAATTCGAGTAAGGGCGAGGAGCTTCACTCCGCGGCCAGGTCCGGCGACCTGAGCGCCGTTCAGTCAATCCTCAGCGCCGATCCTTTAGCCGTCAATTCCAGAGATAAGCACTCCAGAACTCCGTATCCTTCTCTTCTATTGCCCCTTTTCGTTTGCTTCCTTTGAAAATACTAACAATTAGCTATAGTTTAATCTTTTGGACTCTTTACATGATTCAGTGTTGAATTTTACTAATTTCCCATTAATATTTTTTCAATATTTTTTTAATCATGTATCAATAGCAGTCAAACAGCTTCAAGGCATTGTTATAGGAATATACTATGGTTTTTACAGTGTTTACTGAGGGTGTTGTTTGTCTTCTCTTCACTGTATTTGTTTTTGTTGCGACTTTAATCTGTTTGCTTATGAGCTTTGTATTCTATTTTCTACATGTTAAAGAATTGGATGCCTTAATCCTTTACCATCGACAAAAATAAAATCTTAAGAATCAAATAAATAAGTACTCACCAAAAGTTCTAGTGGTTCACTGTTAATGTGAAAATTGGTTAAATTCTCTTTTAGGCGCTGCGAAATTTCATTGTGACAATGAAAAACGTTACAAGAGAAATCACACCTCATGTTTAATTGTGTCCCAAAAATGGTGGCATGATATGGAGATATCTATAGCTTTGACTAGGTTGTGTATGATAATGAGTTATGTATTCGGGTTTAATTCAGCTTTGCCATAAGTCAAGTTTTGTGAATTTTGTTTATTATTGGTTCTGTCCTTTGTTGATCTTGGTCCGACCCTGACCTTGTCATGTCTCGTGCTAGACCCGGACCTCCCCCTAGAGAGATATAAGGGAAAAAAATAGAAGAAAATAAACTCACAAGGGAAAAACAAAACAATACACCTTTTAGATAATGTGATAATGCAGCATGAGTTGTATTGTTTACTATTTGTATTAACTCACACAATAATGTGATCATACTAAGCATTGTAGTAACTATAATGATACAATACAATTTTGGGGAGTGTGGTTAGAGAGAAATCGTCGAATTTTTGATAATTCGGTAGAGTCTAGTGACTTAGTTTGAGATAAGATTAAATATTGAGTAGCCTTATGGATTCATCATGAAAGAGATATTTGTAAATTCCTTTTCTCTGATCTTTCTAGGAGTTGGACCCCATTTTTAAGGTCCTTCCCCTGATTTTTTGGTTCTGCTTTCTGAGGGTACTCTCCCTCTTAGCTTTGTACATATTTTTCCTTTAATATAAAGTCTCTTGTTTTTTTTTTTTTTTAAAAAATACAGTCCTCTAATATGGTCTACAAAATTTGCCCCAATTGTTTTCTAGACCAATAAACATATCTCAATATGTCTCAATCTTGAAGAAACTTTGCCTTCTAATTATATAAATGTGTACCGTTCCTGACGCATACACGTACATGCACGCTTTGTATGCCCACAGGTATGTGTTTCTGCATGTAGATTAACACACAGACCAGATCGAATGGTCTGCCATCAAGTGAAGAGCTCAAACTAGACTCATTGAAAATTTCAGGGTCATATTTGTCCTGAGTTGTTATGTTCTACTCTTTCTTTGCACTTCTAGTTCCTATTGCTAGCACTCTGGCATCACGATGTTTTTCCTTTGATGAGCAACTTGGAAAATAGACTTCATTTAGCGGCCTGGTCCGGGCAAGTAGAAGTTGTGAGTTATCTTTGCAAACATAGGGCCGATGTTGGTGCTGCTGCCATGGATGACATGGGTGCAATACACTTTGCTGCCCAGAAGGGACATCTTGAAGTCGTTCAGACTCTTCTTTCATCTGGGGCATCTATGAAAGCTTCCACTCGCAAGGGCCTGACTCCATTACACTATGCTGTGCAAGGGTCCCACCTAGAACTTGTCAAGTACTTGTTAAAGAAAGGTGCAAGTCTAAGTTCAAAGACCAAAGCAGGGAAGACCCCTCTTGATTGTGCAGGCAATGAAGAAATCCGTTCCTATTTGGCAGAATATGAAACCTTATCTAAGAGTGGAGGTTTGAATGCCAAACAGAAAGCCGAAGAATCTAATCAAAAGTTTTCTCAGAAGGAAGAAGAGAATACTGGAAGTGAAGCTGGTGAAACCGCACGTGATGAATCAGAAGATAAAGGATTGAAGAGAAAGGGTGATGAAGATGGCTCTAAGGTAGCCTCGGCAGAACCGAAAAAGAAAAAAGTTGTGCTCAGCCATCTAGTAAGTGAAGATGACACACAAGACGGCGAAGAAGCTGTGTAGGTTTGAGTCTAGTGAAATAATTTTCTTTTTCCTGGCATTTAACAGGTACTGCTATTACACCATTTTGTTGCTCTTTGGTGCTTTTGTGACATAGTATCACTTTGGTGTATGACTTGTTAGATCCATTTTTTTTTAACTGTCTATCAAATATTTTTCCTAGCTAATCTTGCTACAGTTTCTGTGTCTTATGCTTTTGGGCATAATAACTTATAATGGTTGATTTTATTGCGTTAAACAAGGCTAACGTTTTACTTTTTTTTGGGAAAAAGTGGTAAAACAAAAGACTACAACAGTTTTCATTGTGAAAACAACACACTTGAAGCAAATTTTTGGTTATATGTCGCCTGCTAAATATTTTAAGCTGTAATATACGAGAACTAGAACTAATTTGTAGATAAAAAACCTATACTGTGCTTTAAGATTATGTCAACCCTATTGCCAAATAATAATTTGTGGAACTGGTAATTTAATATTTCTTCCATGATCACTGTGGTTTGATTCAGCAGAGCTTTAGATGGTTGGTGGCTCGAGAATCCAGCTATGAGCTAGCAATGTTCAGGAACCGTCAATAACTGATCCAAACCCGCTGGACTGAACCGCTGCTCTTGATGCTGTAGGTCCAACGAACCAAAAAGACTATTTTACCCTCCAAAAGAAATTATTAACAAATAGTGAAATGCACTATATAATATTTAGATGAATAACTATAACATATTCTTTCAATTCTCCTTACTCCACAAGCCCTATCCCACTAACCGTCTCCCTTATTCCCACGCTCCATCCCTCTAACCAAATGGAGCCTTTAGCATTGATCAAACTTTTGGTCAATCTCACAAGTAGCATGTAGCAGCTATGGAACCAAAGAGTCCACTTTGAGAAGGTTGCGACCCAATTTCGGCATTTTGCTTTCTTGCATCTTGTTTCTTGAAAAGGTGTAGAAAAGTGAAGTGAATTACTTCATATTTGATCGGGATGTTTATGCAGATCAGATGATCTTCTTATCCGGTGGGTTGATGAGCACTCAGCTACAATATATATATATATATATATATATATATAGATATATTCTAGGAAGATGCTCATTTATAAGATGATGGCTCCTTTTCTGTCTGCATTCCTAACTAGCGACCGTTATGCAAAAAATTAATTTGGACTTCCTAAAATATTTTTTATTCTTCGCGCAAGGTAATTGAATCAATCAAGTTTAGTGAAAAAAAAATGGCATAATGAAAAGGTTTGTTTAACTTAAAATGGCACAAAGAAAAGGTTTGTTTAACTTTTAGTGATACTTGCTGATTTATATCATGTGTTTTAGGTTTATTGATCAAATTTATATCTTTATATTAGATTTAATACGTAATTATATATCTTATCTCCATCAATAATCACGTTTGACTTTTACAATAACAAAATCATTCTTAGGCAACAAAGAAAAAACCTAAAACTTCCAAAAAAAAGAAGAAAATAAAAATAAAAAACGCAAAAAAAAACCATAAAAACACACACACAAAAAAAAAACCAAGTTTTTAGGATATTTCAGATTTTTTTAAGGTCAAAACGTTTGGTTTATTTTTTTTAGTTTTCTTATTTTTCTATATGAGGGTATTGGGTAATTTTTAGGTTAAAATTGAAGGTTGATCAGGAAAAAAATATAAATCTATGTATTAATCTTATCTAAAGATATACATATTCAATGCAATAAAAAATTAAAAGTACAATGTTTGAATAAATCTAAATTACACGGTATAATAATTTCTATATGAGGGTATTGGGTAATTTTTAGGTCAAAATTAAAGGTTGATCAGGAAAAAATATAAATCTATGTATTAAATCTTATTTGAAGGTATACATATTCAATGAAATAAAAAACTAAAAATACAATGTTTGAATAAACCTAAATTACATAGTATAATAAGGTAATTAACTCTAAGGAAAATTTTAATTCTCTCAAAGTTGGGTTTGAATTTGAGTTGCCTCCTGAATCGGAATTGGTAATTGATTAAAAAAAAAAATACAAGACTATTGTTGATAATAAAAAAATTGTAAGAGAGGATGAGCTATCATTCAAGAATCAACACTAAATACAAACTACAGAAAACAATCCCCAATTAGTATTTATGTATGTGAGATCCATTCTCTTGAGTTTTTTTTTGTTTTTTTTTTTTTTTTTCAAATCTCCCTTTATGTAAGTTTTAGATAATTGACATGTTTAAACTCATCAGGAATTGTACAATAATAAAGGCTGAGTTCAGCCAATAGAAGATAAAACGAAGTTGAAGTTTGCCTAGAAAAAGGTCAAACACTTTCTCTAGCTCGAAGATTAATAATTTGTTTGGAAAAGCCTTTTTATGGTTGGAACTATTTTTTATTTAAGTTTTGTGAGAGAAAACATTGTCGCATAAATAGTTGGAACTGTAACAAAAATGGTTGCAACCTTAATTGCCAAACAAGGGCTAAATTATTTAATCAACTACATTATTTTGAGCTTTTTATCAGTCATAACTTCATGGTTTGCAAGTGGCTAATTAATTCTTAAAAATTTTGTCGGCTATGAAAAATTTTTCGTGGCGGGATATATTGATAAAACTAATTAACGTTATTCTTTGGGTGAGGAATTCTCACTAACCTTGTAAAAGGAATTTCTCTAGTCACGGTAAAAAAAAATAAAATAAAAAAAATTATATGTTATACTATATTTTTAAAAAATTTTGTTTATTCATATTGTACTTAAAAAATTATGTCACATTATTATTCATTATGTCATACATGAACATGTATGACACATATAAAAAATTAAGCTTCAAAAAATTACGTTTATAAAAATTCTCCAATAAAATAATCGTACTGAACCACACAACCTTGTACGATAAGAAGTAGTGTGGGCTGTGCCGTTTGTGCCTTGACCTTAATAAATTTAGTCCAAGACAAAATATAAAGCATTTATGCAAATAATTTACCTTTAATATGCAAGTGTTTACTGGTTTCTGCATACAAGCGCAACATTTATTTTCAGATATCAAATGAGAAACATATATGGCATTGCTAAATTAAGACAAAAATTACCATATCTTAAATCACAAAAGAGATATTTTGTAAATCAAATGAAGAAAAAACTTTCAAAATGCAAATCAAACTAAATCTAACGGTGAAGCGCTAATTAGATACCAAATCAAACTATAAAGTAGAAGCAGCTACAACACAGCATACAATATGGTGTGGTTTGAACAATTTTTAGAATTAAGTAGTGGTGTCAATACGAGATGCCTAGTCTGGCCTAACCTACACAGGTCAAAGGGAGAAAGCAAGCCAGGCTGTGGTAGCCAGCATTAAGATTGGGTCAGGCAAGAATCATGGTGTGGGCCTAGCCTGGATGTTGCCATTCCATTTTTTTAAAGAGAATAAGGGATTTAGATCACTATTTATTGATATTAAAAATAAATAAACTAAAATGTAACAATATTAAGTAAATAGCCTATTTAGATTAAAACAAAATTTATTTTAGTATAAAATGATGAAGAGAAAAATATGAAATAACATTGACATAACAAAAAACCAAGACAAAAAGAAAGAGGAGAAGAAAATGAAGAAAAAAAAAGAGATAACATTGAAAATTCAAGTGTTTAAAAATAACACGTAACTTTAAAAATACTGTATATTTAAATATTTTTAAAGGTATATTATTTGCTTATATTAAGAATTAAAACTGTGTTATTTAGCGTAATTTTCCCATTTTTATATAGGTTTACATTTATAAAAATAAAAAAAAAAACTTGGAGGGCCAGTTCGACTTGGGCCAAACCTTGACTTTGGGTAAAGAACTAGGAGTAGATAGGTCTGAGGAGATTAGGTGGGCCGACCTCCTCTGGTAATGTGGGTCAGTGCTCGGGCCGAACGTCCGGAATGGGTGGCCCGTGTGACAAGGTTATTCACGTTCACAAGTGTCATTGTTTATGGAAAGGATGCAGTCAAATGCTTACACCTTCATTCATTCGTTTTCTTTTAGTTGCTGTAGCTTCCTTGGTCCAAATGACACATCTAATATCAAACAGTGATAGAGCCAAAAAAAAATTTTAGTAGGGGCATTATGAAAAAAAAGAGATACACTATTTTATTAAATGAACATATAATTATATGTTTTCATCGTTAAGTAGGGGCGTATTATAATTTTTTTTTTGTGAAACAGTGACAAAACAATATGTTTCAATTATTTAATGAAGGTACAACATAGATATATATAAATTTTTTTTTGAAGGTACAAAGATTAATTTCAAAAAATTATGCCACCACTCAGTTACGAATGGCCACCACGTTGAGATATGCAGTTCAATCAGGGAAGAGAAAGCAAAATTGTACAGAAGAGCTCATGATAAAAATTGAAAACGTGCAAAATTAAGAAGAATCTTTTCCTTGAAGGAGGACCATTCACATAAGACTCATTTGATCCAAGTATTTGAGTAGAGTATTTAAATGAAGATTTAAATTTTTATAAAAAAAATACTATAATAAAATAATTCAAACCGTAATTTGAATATCCAATCAAACGGGTGATAGTAGTACGTGAGGTATTAGACTTTGATGCCGAGTTTCAAAGAATATCGCCGGTTATATAGAGAGAAATAGACCATAAAAGTAACCACCCTTTTAAAATGTCAAATGAATTTCGTTGAACAGTCAAGACACAGGTTGTCGAGTGCTTTTTTTCTTTTTGGCAGAATATAATTGGTTGTTGTTGAGGTTGGCATATTTTACACTACTCTTGGACAAGTAACAATATTGCTCTAATTGATAATTTGGTGGGAACAAAGCTGTACTCGCAAAGATAATTTTTTGTCTTATATTCTTGGCAATGATCCTGGTCTCCTGCTGCATTATATTTAATTCATTTATCTAATAAATCAGCGCCAAATATATATATATATACACACGCAAAACTCCTATAGCTAGCATTCAGTTTGGGAAAAAGGCATGGGATTTAAATGGTTGGGACATCTTCCAGAGTGTCGTTTGTCATTTTCCAATGATGTGCTTTCCTAATAATGCTGGGACCGGACAAGATAAAATAATAGAATTTATAATTATCTATTAAGATATTTTTTTTATTTTTTATTTTACTGTCTCTATAAATACATCAGTGACATATCCAAAAAATAAAAAAATAAAAAATAAAAAATCAGTGACTGTAATTACTGGTATGAATGAGTTATTAAATTATCTTTCCTATTTTTTTTCTTCTTTTCCCTAATTATTCTTCTTAATTCTATTATATCTTCCACTCAAAAAAAATTCCTTTTATATTTCATCGTTATATCTCGTTCTTCCTCTATTTCTCCTTTTCTTTCTCTTTGTTTCCGTCGGTTCACGTCCTTGTCCTGGAATTTGAACATGCATTACAGTGTCAAGCCCCTTTAAAAGATACCGTGAGTACACTTTTGACGTGGATTCCTCAAGCGATCATATCCAATCCATTGGGTGTAGGGTTGAGATCTTTTTTCGGTTCCTCCATATCCATATTTGGTGATATCGCGCACAGTATTTTCTCTAAAAGAGCAAGTTAAAATTTAGAATTTTAATTTATTACAATGTAAAACACAATAAGTTAAAAGTTTCAATTTACTATAATATAAATGTTTAATATATGTTATAATAAATTTTTATAGTATAATATTTTTATATATTATAATATTTAAGTTTTAATTTTAAATTTTAACTGAATTTTTGTATTTGATCAATTATCACAAAATATCAAGTACAAAAAATCAA
The DNA here is from genome assembly GCA_025403435.1 of Artocarpus heterophyllus. Lineage (NCBI taxonomy): Eukaryota > Viridiplantae > Streptophyta > Magnoliopsida > Rosales > Moraceae > Artocarpus > Artocarpus heterophyllus. Next base: position 23,017,565 of record CM046343.1, read on the forward strand.
ACAACATAATTAAACACCTTATTTATTTATTTTTTATTTTTTTATTTGAATACAACATAATCAAACACTTTCACACTTTATAAACTAAACATCAAACGCTTGGACAAAATTATAAGCTTTTAAAATATCTTAAAACCAATGTGATATTTGATATATTAGTTCGGAAATAAAATGTTTTAGTTTGAATTAGTTTTGTTAATATTTTTTTACAAGATTAAAATTATTATAGTATTTTCAGTTGGAATTGGGAGTTTGAACACATCATCCAAACACGGAATAAAATGTCAACATTAATGCCACACAAAACCAACAAAAACCAGCATTATTCTAAGATGCACAATGACTGTTTTGTTTGAGAAATACGTTAGAACTAAAAAGTTTCAACTGCTGTAATATAAAGCTCTCACATGCTAGAGTAAAAAATAAAAGTTTACTATAATATAAAGCTCTCACATGCTATAATATTTATATTCTAAGTTCAAGTTATAACTCATTTTAAAATGAAACTAACATTCTAAACTAAACTAACAACTTATTGAACAGACATATGTAGTACTAAAATTTCTAATAATAGTGAACATGTAAAGGTCTCTATAAATAATTCCTGAATCGTAATCAAACAAACCAAAACAAGCCAAACGCTTCAAACTTTCTTTTTTCTAATTTCTAATCCTGAACCAACATTCAACTTAAAAATATAAACCGATTGTCATTAACTTTAAACTTAATGTCAAACAAATATCTTCATAAATCATATATAAACTCGAGAAAAAATAAGAAAAAAATCTATGAAAATTATAGCAAATATCATTTTTTAAAAAATAATTGTAGTAAATATCATGTGTTAAAAATCGTTGTAGTAAATAGCACATTTATAGTTGTAATTTATTTATCTCTTCATTTATAGTGTAAATAATTCTTATTTATACAATATGTGGATTTAAGGTGTAAATAATTTATTAATCCCTTAACAGTGTAAATAATTTTTAATTACAGAATAAATAAAGTATTTATATTGTAAAGTTGCTATTTACTATAAACATTTTTAAAACCTGCTATTTACTCTAAAAAGTTCTAAAAACCACTACAAGAATTCGGCCTATTGACGACGAAACTTTTAGCGACGACATTAGTCCACTATGTCGTCGCTAAACATTTTGTAATGAACACTGAAAAAATTGTTTGTTTTCGAGGGTGGGTCCCACTTTAACGACGACTTGTCGCTATGTGTCTTGAAAAATATCAGCACGAAAAGTGATTGGTGCAAAACACACCTATTCACGCAAGAGAAGTGTCAGGAAAAATTGGTTTTAAGTGACAATATGCCATCATTAAAAATCTTTGCAGCAATGGTCAAACAGCTGTTTTACATTGATGCCATCTGGACTTTAGTCATCACTAAAAAATTAAGATTTAATTTTTGTTAAAATTTTAGGCTGTAAAATTGGGCATTTCATAGATTTTTTTGGGACTTTTATATTGTCGCTAAAAGTCTCGTCACTACTAAAACATTATTTTAGTAGGTTTATTGAAATGAATTCATTGGAATTATTTATAGCGACGATTTGTAAGGCAGTCGCTATAATCTCGATTATATCAGCCTAGAAATTGACCTTCTTCCCCACTTTTCTCATAAACTTCTCTCTCTGTGCCTCCTTCCACCTCCAAGAAACCGCCCAGCTGCCACCTGCTTCTCTATCTCCCTCCTTTTTTCTTCCCCTGCCACCGCCCTTCTCTTTCTCCTTAATTCCTTTTTTTTCTCCTCTGGCCATCGCCTCCGCCCAACTGCCCCCAACGCCACTTTTACTCCGCCTTCGTTGACCGCCACCTCTTCCACTCCAACCTAGCACCGCCCCTTCTCTTTCTCTCTCTTTTTCCCTCCCTCTTGCCCCTCTCTCCTGCTACAGTTTTCGTCGCTGCTACCGCCATCATCATCATTATCGCCGTCACCATCCACTACCTACAGCGTCCTCATTTCTAATCACCTTGATTTTGTGGTGATTAAATGTGAGTGTTGGTTTTTTTTGAATTTATTTGCAAATGTTTTTGTTAGTTTTAATTATTTGTTAGTTTGTTATAATGTTATGTGGAATACATGATTATGTAGTTAATTAAATATGATATGTGTAATATATGATTATGTGGTTAATTAAATAATATGATATGATGATGTAATTAATTGAATATGATTGTGTAATATATGATTATGTGTTGAATGTTGAATTTGTGTAATGTGAGTTATGAGCTATGTGATTATGTGATTTTGTGTAAAGTGTGTAATGTAATGTTATGTGTAATATGTGATTTTGTGTTATAAGTTTATTATTTGTTAATTTTGGTTATGGGTAATATGTGGTTTTGTTAACATGTTTAATTGAATATGTAATATGTTATTTGGTTGTCTTTAGAATTAAAAAAATTGTTAAGTTTTAATGTTAGTTAATACCCTTAACAATTAAGAATCTTAAAATTAACAATCATTTTAAAGAATAATTATTTAATTAATGAAAATCTTGATTGATTAAATTTAAGTAATTAAGTTAATAATATTTATATTTAAATATTATTTAATTATTAATTAATCAATAATTTTAATAATAGTCTTAAATAATTAAGTGGGAATTATATAATAATTAAAATGCATAATGTTGATTAAAATTAACATTAGTAAAAAAATTTTAAGTAATAAATAAGTATTTATAATTAATTAGTTTAGTGATTAATAATTATAAATTTATTTAAGCATTAAAATAGTAACAATAATTAGAAATTAATAATTAATAATAAATAATTTATATGGTATTGAGTAGAAAAACAATAATAACTAACTTAAAATATTAATTAATGATTAATTAATTAATAATCTTAATTAAGTAGGTTAGAATTATACAATAATTAAAATGAATAATGTTAATTAAAATTAATAATAGTTTATAGTTATTAAGTAATAATAAAATTACAAATTTATTATATTAAAAAAATAATTGCATAAAATTGATTAAAATTTAAGGATAAACTAGTAAAGATATTCAAGAATTATACAAAATAGAATAGCACTATTCTAGTGATATTCAAGAATTTGGTGGCAATCATACTACTAATTAATATCATAGTGCGGAGTTGCTAAGAAGCATGCATGCGTACAAGTATGTTATATAATTGATCTTATTTTTTACTATCGACGTGCAGCATGTATGCTCAAGTTACTATATGCATTGGATCAATAGGATGAGCCGAGCCCCCACCTAAACATGGGACGACACAACCGTCCCAATGTCAGCCAGGTATGAATTTGAGTATTATTTATGTGTTTTTTTTCACATTCTTATTGATTTTATTTAATTTATAAACCTTAAATATACGTTACCAGCTTCCTTGAGCCATAGGGGGTAGGGAAGAGTCTAGGGTGATAGACATCACCAAGTGGGTGGTGATAAATGAAAATTGCCCAATACATTTTGACTGAGCAAAGTACATGTTGAAGGTCATCAAGGACTTAGCGCATAGTTTGAAAGCGCCATTACGGTGCACATGAGAGATTATGTGGCCCCTTACTACAACACTTGGAGGTCCATTTCGTCAACAGATAAAAACAAGATCTTTAGCCACATGGTGGTAATAGCTTTTTTATCAATTCAATTTTCTAATGTTTTTGTACTATTTGTTAGTATAACTTGTATGTAAAAATGGAAGAATGGTTTCAGATCGAGCTCACACCTGAGATGAGGGCTTACAACAACCAATAGGCCCAAAAGTGCTATCAAGATTAGAAGAATGGCCTAAATAGGCACTACTACAAACATGGGCCGGACGTTATGCCCAAAACCGTCAAGAGTAGGGAGGATTGACAAAAATGTTGTAAGCAGTTTGCCTTGCTTGCATTTAAGGTTTGTTTCCTAATCAATAATTTTTTTAATATGTTGGACTTGTAAAGTACGTTGTAAAAGTGTAACTTTTTTTACAAGCTTGATTAGAAACAAATGCAATAAACTGCAAAGGAATGAGATGGTAAGCTTTTCAAGGGCAAGCATCTTATTTGCAACATCACCATAGAAATGTAAGATACTCAATGTATTTTTATTAGATACTCATTTTTGTAGACTCAATGTCAATAATTGAACTCTAACATCAATTCAACATTACTGATGAACCTAGAGACATGCCAGCTGCAATCCCTGATTGATAACTAGTGTGCTCAACATTTTCATCAGGGTAAGCGTTGAGTGAATGAGGCTGTGGAGGCCATACATGTAAGTAAACTATAGTTGACTTTTTGAATAAAATCTTATTTTATAACTATTTTACTTGTGAATTAATAATTTTTTCCTCACTTTTAGTTGTAGGACTATATGGTTTAGGAGAGACAAACACAGGTGATGCAGGCTGCATCCGCCTTTTTAGCTCACGCCATTAATGAGGTTGCCATACTTACAAATGTGCTAGGGACGCGCAAGGATCACTGAACCAGAGTGGTACCTTGACTGAGTCAGAGAGAGTTGGGTTCTAGTTCCACATCCTCTGGTTCACCATCTAGGCATACCTAGTTTTCTTCGAAGGTGCAAAACTGGCTCACACAAATGTATACCAGCAATGTAGAGCTAGTCAATAATTGAGGCTAACCAACCCCAGAAACACTGTCAACTTACCTCTACCCTTGGCATCTATAGTCCTTTGTGTTGAACAAGAAGAGGAAGAAGATGAAGAAAATATAAACTTAGGTAATTAGACATTTCATATATAATTGGACTTGTGCTATTTTTATTTTTTTTCACATGTTGGTAGACCATGTACTATGTTTTATTTTATTATATGAAATATATGTATGTTGTGTTATGTTACTTGATATTAATTATAGGATTTTTATTAATTAATATAGCATGAGTTATTTAATTATTAATTATTTGTATTTCAATTATTATTTAAATTTATAAAATTTATAAATATTTTTCAATAAAAATTTAATTTAAAATAAAATCAAAGAAAAAAATTAATTGCAATTAAATTTTTATGTTTTGCATTAAAACAAAAGACTATTAGTGATGACATGATAATATATGTGCAAAATCTGTTGCGACAACTTTTGTGCGCAAAATTTTTAGCGACAAACTATCGTTGCTAAATCCCCTTAAAATTTTTAAAATCATCAAAAATTTAATTTTTTTTAGCGATGAACTGTAGTCTCTAAATCCTCTTAAAATTTAAAGCTGTTGATGATATCATCCATCTAGATTCGTCACCTCAAGAAATAGCGATGAAATGTCATGTCATAGCTGAAAAAACTTTTAGCGATGACCTAAAAATCTTTTAGTGACAACAAGCCCACTCTTAGTGATGATGTCAATTCTTGTAGTGAACTTGCTATTTCCTTCATTCTTCTAAAAATCAATTAATAATTACCTAAACATAGCAACTCAACTAATAAACTATCAAAATCCATATGAGAAATTGTAATGAATAGGCCAAATTTAGAGACTTTTAAAAGTGAATAATATGTTTGGAAAATTATTAAATAATAGGCCATTTAGAAATTAAATTTACTTTTTACCCTCTAAATTAAATAGCCCAAACCTCTCTTAATCTTCTTCCTTTTCTTTCTCTATATTCCTCTATCTTTTTTGTCTTCCCTCCTATTTCTCTCTCTGTCAAAACAAACAAAGTACTACAAATCCGAACTTTGCATTTGCATTCTTGTTGCTGAATTACAAGGAAAAAAATTCCCAATCAAAGCAGGTGTTATCCATTTGTCTTGATTTATGCAAAATTGCAGAAAGCTTTCTAGACTATTTTTTCTTTTTTTTTTTCATATTAGATATTTCTATGTTGTTGGGAAAAAAAAAAGAAGGAAAAAGAAAGGAAAGATGTAAAGAACGCAGCAAGTTCAACAATCTAAAAAAAGGACAGAGGAGAGAGAAAAAGAGGAGAGAAAGGAGGAGAAAAAAAGGGAAGAGAGGGGAAAAGAGAATAGATAATTATTCTATGAAGGAGAAATTGAATAAGGTATTTTTTGAAAGTACAAGTCAATTTAACTTCTGATTTTCTCGTAAATATGTTATTTACTTAAGTTTTTAATACTTCAGCCTGTCAATTTTTATTAATCTTTTTATTTGACCGCGACCCTCTTAATAACTAGACATTGTTACCCTCTTAGGTGGTTGAGGAAGCTTGACCTTGACCCTTTGATCTTGATTTTTGAAGAATAATTACTGAATTTAATCCTTATTATTGTGGGTAATCTCGACGGCTTAAGGCCTAGTGTCGAGATTGAAGAAAACCCAATAAAGGTCCATATCTCAAAATCTTAATAAGGAGACGATCTAATAAGGTTTTCGTGAGAGTCGAGATGTCTCAGGTAAGATAGGAGGGCAAGCTGAGGAATTGTCTAAATTTACTGAACCAGAGATACAAATTTGAATTACAAACATATGCTATCAAATCCCCTTAAATCAGGGATTACCGTGATCCATGCAACCAACATGGAAGGACAAATAAGTGGAAAGTGGGAATAAAATCAAGAAATGAATATTCTCAATTTTTTATTTAAATTATTATGATATTACGATTTTAGGACTTTCTATGTACAAATGGTAACTATAAATAGGGGTGGAAAACCCCAGAGAAGGGGTTGATTATTTTATCTCATGGTTTGGCCTTCTTGTATTTAAAAGAAATAAAGAGAAAACCTTAAAGTGGAAGTAGCACATATTAAGTGAACCATTATAATTCTGTGTGTTCTTTATTTTCAGCATGCTTTTATTTTTCTCATTTATATTGTTCATCATGAGTAAATTGTGAGAAAATTGTTGAGCTAAAATTACCATTAACAATTCGCGCTAGAAAAAGGGTTAGATTTATCTGATTTTAAACCAAAAAATTTCCATGATCATTATGGTGCCTACTAGAACTAATTGGACAGAAGATAACGTTAACAACCCCTCCGTAGCCAGAGAGGCTAGAGGATCAAAGTGAGGGAGACAACCCTCAAAAACTACTGTTTTAGAGCAAAAGGTTGAATGGATAAGTGGACTGCTTGAAAGGATCACAACGACCCTCTATCAACTCCAAGATGGAATGGTAATGCTGCAGGTACAAACCTGAAGGGATAACCCTGGTAACCAGGCAGGTGGCCAGCAGGAGGTCCTTAAGGGAACTGGAGAGACTATAAGGGACCAAAACAGAAAGACGAACTCAATGGGTAACCATGAAAGAAGGCGTCGAGTAGCCCAGGCACAAAACCAAGGAGGAAACCAATAAACGCAAGACGTAGGCCTCCCACCAATACAACCAAGGTAGGAAGATAGACAGGATACAGCTTCTGCTCAAAACAATAGAGATTTCAAGGTCCAGCTTTGTAGGGGAGATTTGAGGAATGTGTTTCGTGCAAGGAGAGCCGCGTCACTGAGGAATAACCTTAACTTGGTGGACTTACTTGTTGTCGACCAACCACTACATAACCCACAGGTTGACCCTCAGTTGATAGCCCAATAGGTGAACCAACAAATACAAGTTGCCTTAGGACATCCTACCAGCGAGGTTAGATGCCTAGTAGGAAGAGTGGGGGGAACTGGAAGAAAAGCTTGACATTCATCATGGTGAAGACATCACTTACACCAACATCTTCCTGCTTGGAATAATGCAGGTATCCCTTCCAAAAAGATTTAAACCCCTATAGATGGCTCTGTGTGAAGGATTGATGGATCCAGACAACCACATCCAAATATACCAGTCCTGCATGGAACTTTATGGAGTTCCACAAGAAATTATGTATCGGGCGTTTAGCCAAACTTTGGTAGGTTTAGCCAAACAGTGGTTCAGGACCCTTAAAGTTCAGAGCATCACTTGCTTCCAAGATTTAAAGGTCGTTTTTTTAATTAGTTTGTAAATGTCAGGGCTCTGCCTGCATCTAGAGAGAAGCTTAGCTTCCTAAACCAAGGGCTGAATAAATCCTTGAAGGATTGGCTAGCTAGGTATACTAAGGAAATGGCAGCAATAGAAGTCGTATTAGACAACATTGCCCTTATTGGAGCATTGAGTAGCATGCATACAGATATTTATTGCAGGGATGATCTCGACCATAAGAGCCCAAAGTCATATAAAGAGTTCTTGGAGAGAGCCAGGGGATTCATTAATCAGTAAGAAGTAAAAAGCTTGGCTTTCAGGTGAACCATGGGAGGCGGCAGTGGTGGTAGCAGTCATGGAACGAACATTGGCGAAAAGAAAAGAGAAATCCTTAAAGGTAGAGCAGTTTGAAGCCACAGATATATGATAATACTCCATCACAGCCGGGCTAGGCTATTATCATAGATAATGCCAAACGAAAAAAGCAAGAGGATGGCAGGCCCCGACAACAGCAGAAGTATGACAACTACAATGAACTCTCAAGGACTCGATCTCTTGGTGAGGTCCATTAGTATTGTTCACTAGTTGTTCAATCTTGCCGTACGAGATTAAAGCCATCATGAGAGCCTGTAAGAAAAATAATGAGATTAAAAACAAAGACAACACAAAAGGGTAGAAGATAAAAAAGATATCATGAAGGGTTCTTTACCCTGACTTGGCTACATATCAACTCTCTATGGCGTGAAAGGAGATGAGAGTTTTTAGCAGTAGACCAATCCTTCTAAAAAAAGAACTCATGTATCACCTAGAAGGCGAGTCCAAACTGGGGTTGTTAGCCCAACCCCTAAGAAGGAGGCACTGAGGTTTCTTCGGTGGAGGGGTAGGCAAATCCACGACCTTAATCACAGGTGTCTTCTCCAGTCAGTGTTTAGGAGTCGACGTGGTGTCACGCCCCGGAGTACGGGAGGTGACGTGGCGGAATATCTAGATTAATTAAAAGAGAATTTAATTGAAATTAAGGGTTTAAAAATCCAATTATGCAAGAAATTAAGAAGATTTTCCACCACATTTGATAAACGAATTTATAAATATTTAGCAAATAACAATAATTGAATAAAAACCGCGAATATGGGTTCCACAACCCACAACTTGTGCACACACATGAATCTGACAATATCACAAATACAATTACAGTCCAAGTACAAATGAAGTTAAGTCTTACATGCCTTGATTAATAAATACAGAATGTAAATAAATTCTCCTATTGCTCCTGAGTTCGGTCCGAAGAATCTTCTCCAAACCTAAATGGGAAACCACCTAGAAGGGGGGAATTTAAAACAGATAAAACGTGAGCGAAAGGCTCAGTAGGACTAAGTTTTATAAAATAATTTAATGCAAAGAAACATAGCATTATCAGGAGTTATGCAAGAAGAAACTTGAATAAATAAATAAATAAATTGAGTAAAACCGTTCTGGCACAGAACAGTCTACTCGTCAAATCAAAACACCAGTTTACTTTTACCTAGGCAAACCATGATATCACCACCGTAGTGGCCCAGCTGGGTTTCGGGACCTGCCCCCAAGGTCGATCACGACCCGATCTCTGATATGGCATCATGCCCATGTGATTATTATCATTATCATTCAAAACCCAATTACCAAGTGTTGTCAATTACATTCATTATGAAATTCATTTCATGTCACGGTATATTAAAATATAACCGATAAAATCATTTTCAAACAACCGTTGAAAACATTTTGATAGAAATCATTTTCAAAGCCAAATCATTTCAAAACCAGGCTACCAAAGAAATAGGATAGAAGTCCTACTTCAGTACTCGTGCCGGTACCCCACACCGTAATCCCGATCCGCTATACGTTAGCTCCACGGAACCACGAACAATTGTAGATACAATCTAAGTCGATCAATATCTAGTTCGAGACATTCTATGTTACTAAATCATTTCATGATGTCCTAGTGTGCCATTTGTATCATTAAAATCATCCTATAAGGTTGGGATTTAAATCAGGGTTCAAAACAGTGAAATCGGGTAAAAATCACAAAATTTTCCATGTCTCGGTCGGCCTGCCGGACGCCCTACTTCGGCCTGCCGAACTGCACAGTTCGGCCTGCCGGAAACAAGGTTCGGCCTGCCGAACATTTCCCCAGATTCGGCCTGCCGGTCGGAAGAACACCGGCCTGCCGATCATCACTCCGGCCTGCCGAACATGAACTTCGGCCTGCCGAATTGGGAAGATCCAGAAATCCCAGCCACGGGTTTCTCGATCCCCAAAATCCAAATCTTGTTTCTAACCTGTTTTTCTCAAATCCCAGGCATGAAAAACAACTATAGTTGATAGAAAAAACATTCTAAAACATGTTTGGAATCATTTAAACAACATTTAAACTCAAAATCCTCAAAAATCCGAAAATGAGAAAAAGAGGAGAAAAATGAAAATCTTGAATCCAATCCGTTTTTCTTCAATCTAGGTTTAGATTCTAGTTGTTCTAAGCTCATTTAACACAAATCCACAGTTTTCTAAGCTAAAACAAACTTAGATTTCAAAAACACACAAATTTGAAATTTTTTTAAAAAGTTTAGAAATTTCGAATCTAACCTCGAATCGAAGCTTTAATCCGCGTTCTCGGTCGCCGAATCACGTCCCCGAGCTTCCTCCTTGCTGTTCCGAAGCTTGGATTCGAATGGAAATCAAAATTTTTGAAAAAAATTAGAGAGAGAGAGAGAGAAGCTACCGAGAGACCAAGAGAGAGGAGAGAGAGAGCTCGTGAGAGTGAAGAGAGAGAGAGAAGAGAGAAATAAATAGAGAAAATCGGTGGGCGGTTTTACTGTGCGAAAACCATGTGCCGCCCACGGTTTTGCAAAACGGAGTATTTTTAACATTTTACAAATTGTTGTGTTTTAAAACTCAAAACATCATTTTAAATCAATAAGAAATCCTTTAAATGTATTAATTTAACAAAACAACCAAAAACTAAAAATCCAACCAAATAATCTAATTAAAGTTAAAACTTTAATTATGGCACACTAATTCATCATTTACATTACATTAATATTAAATAAATTTCGGGACGTTACACGTGGTCTCATTAGTCCTCTACTTTTTGGACTATCGGCACTCCTCAGGATGACAACTCTCGTCCTTTTTTGAGTCGATGGCTTAAGGGCTACTATCGAGATTGAAAAAAACCCGATAAAGGCCCATGTCTCAAAATCTCAATAAGGAGATGAGCTAATAAGGTTCCTGTTAAAGTCGAAATGTCTAAGGTAAGGTAGGAGAGCAAGCTGAGGAAGTGCCTAAGTTCACTGAATCAACGATGCAAATTTGAATTACAAACACATGGTATCAAACCCCCTTCAAATTAGGGACTAGCATGATCCGTGCAACAAACATGCAAGGACAATTACGTGGAGACTGGGAATAAAATCAAGAAATGAATATTCTCGATTTTATATTTAAATTATTATGATATTACGATTTTAGTATTTTATATGTACAAATGGTAACTATAGATAGGGGTAGAAAACCACAGAAAAGGGGTTGATTATTCTATCTCATGGTCTAGCCTTCTCACACTCAAAAGAAATAAAGAGAGAATCCTAAAGTGGACGTAGCTCATATTGAGTGAACCGTTATAATTCTGTGTTTTTTATTTCTAACGTGCTTTTATTTTTCTTATTTATATTGTTCATTGTAAATGAATCGTGAGAAAATTGTTGAGCTAAAACCACCATCAACACTTATAAATGTTGAGGTCAAATCTCGTTGTACTTGTTTATAATACGAATCTAAAATAACAAATTTGATCTTCATCATACATTGAACCTCACGTCACACGCAAGGAGAGACAATTAAATTCCTGATATTAACATTGACAATAAAGGGAACATTTGAGAGTTTATTTTTATGATTTTTTCTCTTTCAGAATTTATAGCAAATTAACACTGGAGCATATCTTTTAAATCCTCTTTACTCTTTTTCTAGTCTCTTTTAGTATTATTTTTTTAATTAAATTTTGTTCATTATTTACCGTAAACAATAAGAACATCGAACATTTTCGACATTACAACAATACAATGAGAAGAGGTATCATGGGAAAAAGAAAGGTTTCATGGCTCTATCTGTATGTACGACGTTCAACACCATATTAGATTCCTTTTAGACAGTCCACGTGATTCATGACATGACCGAAAGAGAAAAAGGGAAAAAAAAATCACCACTTGGTTGTTGTTTTTTTTTTTTTCAAGACTTTGGCGATTTGTTAGAAGCTGAGATTTGTTGCTACATAAGGACTAATTTGGTTTCTGTTTTCCACAATCAAAACAAGTGAGAAAATCAAGTGAGAAAAGCAACATGGCTTCTCCAAAGAGCAAGATACTAATATTTGGAGCCACTGGGTATCTGGGCAAGTACATGGTCAAGGCCAGCGTCTCTGCAGGCCATCCCACTTTCGCCTATGTTCGACCGATCAAATCCGACTCATCCGGTGATCCTTCCAAGCTTCAGCTTCACAAAGATTTTCAGTCCATGGGAGTCACCATCTTTCAAGTATAAATATCTTCAACTTATGATTTTCTCACATAATTAATTATCTCATCGTGTTTTTTCAGATTACTAAATGTAAAAGATTGTCAAATCATGTGTGACATGGGAAATTGCAGGGTGAATTGGATGAGCATGATAAACTTGTCTCGGCGCTTAAACAGGTCGATGTGGTGATATCTACGTTGGCTGTTCCTCAACATCTTGAGCAGCTCAAAATAATCGAAGCCATGAAAGAGGCCGGTACTATAAAGGTATAGTATGCGAAAAAAGTACAGAAAAAGTTGCATCTTGATATTAGATGGAAATGGAACTTGTGTCTCTCTTTATTCCTGTCAGATTCATCTATTTCCAATCATATTATGCTATATCATATTAATTAAAATGTTACGATATTATTAAATGACATAATAAGAGATAAAAAGGACAAAAACATAATAATACTCCCTAATATCGTGTATTAGTTTTATCGAAATGGCATATTTTTACTACAATATTTTAATGGAGATATTGGATATGTACACACACATGTACGTACATATATATACACACACACATAAATACATATATATTGGATTTATTCTAATGGAAAAAAATTTTATGTTGATGAAGTGTTAGACCTTGGATTTTGGTTTAATTTTGTTTTATTTGTATTTATGCTTTTTAAATAGGGTAAAATTTGAGTTCAAATATAGGTATGTACGTGAATTTTGCTCCTAATTAATCAACCATTTTTTCTTTTTTGTGATCAGAGATTTGTTCCTTCGGAATTTGGCAATGAAGTTGACAGAGTGAGCGGATTGCCTCCATTTGAGGCTGTGCTTGAGAATAAAAGGAAGATCAGAAGAGCCACTGAGGCAGCAGGGATTTCCTATACTTATGTTTCAGCCAACTCATTTTCAGCATATTTCATTGATTGTTTGCTCCATCCACGTGAAGACCGTGATGAAGTAATCATTTATGGAAGTGGTGAAGCCAAGGGTATATTCTCACGATCAAATATTATATATACACACGTGTGTGTGTATATGTATATATTTTCCACCTTTTTTGATATCATAAAGGTTTTTTGATATGTATACACACACGTATACATATTCTACCCTTTTTGAATTGGCAACTCATGCTTCACTAGAACCAAAAAAAAAAAAAAATGCAGCACGTGCTTTATACACAGATAACAATTTTAAAGGGGACAAAAAAAAAACGAAAATTTAAGCTATTAAGAGGGGAACTAACAATATAGTTGTATATTTTAAATTAAGAATTCCGAGACTTAATTGTCAAAACTAATAAATTGGAGATGACTAAGCGTGACTCGAACTCTCAACCTATGGTTGGAGTTGAGGGACTTACAACCAACTAAGCTGCCCTTACTTATTATAATTACTTATTAAAACTTTCAAATAAGCGGAATCATATATGAGTATGCACAGATATTATGACTAATCACATTCAACATAAGCTTAAAAATAACCAATAAGAGCATTGTGATTTTTATATAATATCAAATCCTTGATGAGTAATAATAACGTCATTTTAAAAAACAAGTAAATTAAAGTACACGATACAGTTTAAAAATAAAAATAAAAATATTTAAAAGTTGCCTCATTGATTAAGGGATTTAGGTAGAGTAATAATGGTGTTTTTTATGTCAACAATTAATGCAATAGACATTAGCAAATAAAATGATAAATACAAAATGCTTAAATAGACAAAATTATCTAAATGTTAAGTTTTCATTACACTGAGTGTACTATATAAGCAAAACATACCTTTATTGGAAGACTATTACAACGTCATTTTGATTATATGATATACCTAGCTCATATATATATATATATATATATGTGTGTATTTTAATAGTTATGTTTTCGGTAAATATTGTTACTATAAATCGTTTGATAGAATTCTGATAGTTATAATCAAATAAATAGTTGACAAAAAAATTATAATAACCGATAAAGTAGAATTTTTATTATGTCGTATTATTATTTGTTGCTAAAACATACCTTATTGAATGAGATGGAGAGTCAAAAAACCCATGTATATATATATATATATATATTTATATATAAGTCTCGTATCTAATCATTTTTGGTTGGTAGCCGTGTTGAATTACGAGGAAGATGTGGCGGTCTACACAGTGAAAGCATCAGCTGATCCAAGGGTGGCTAATCGTCTGATCATATATAGGCCTGCTGGAAATATTATGTCTCAGTTGGATTTAATATCTTTGTGGGAAAAAAAGATATGTCGTACGCTCAAAAGAAGTCATGTTCCTGAGGATGAGATAATCAAGCTCTCTGAGAGTAAGCTAATTTAATTTATATAATTTATAATTTACATCTCAGAGTTAATTGTTAATTTCTATTTTATCTCATTTCCACAAAAAATAAAAAAAAGAACAAAACTTCCACCATTTCCGCGTTCCGATTTTACGAAATATTTACATACAGCTTAATCTCTTATAACTGAGCCATGATTTATAGCATGTTTAGCAATGGTTTTCATTATACAATTTTCACCATAAACTTAATTATAAACAATGTAAAACTTTTACATATTACAGTAACAATAAAAAAACTACTACAGTATAAAACTTTTACATGCTATAAAAATGATTCAAATCGACGATTTCTACTACCCTTCTAAACACCCTATAAGATAAAATCTAAATTAAAAAAGGGACAAAGTATGAAATAGGCCTAATTAATAGATAAATAAAAATCAATAGGTCATTTGTTAAATAATACAAGGACTAAAATACCTCAAATTAAAAATAAATTTGAGTTTTTTTCTTTCTTTCCTGTCCTTCCTTCTTCCCCCACCCCATGCCCTCTCTTCTCTCCTTTGCTTCTCTCTCCTCCCTCCTCTCTCCTCTAGTTCTCCCGTCTGGTGTCCTCATTGGAGCCACCATGCACTGAGATCGCGACGAAGACGGAGTCGCGCAGGCACACTATTAATCTGTTTGTACAGTTCACCAAGATGCAAAAATAGCATTCGTTCCCTGCCCACTCTACGAGGTTTATTTGTATAGTTGCATATATTATATGAGTATTCCTTTGATCTCAACAAAGTGTTCAAACTTATTATGCCTCGGACTTTTTATTTCACTAAATATCTGCCTCTTATGCCTCCCCCATCCGCCATGGTTGAGGAAGGCAAAGCAAAACCGCCGACGACGACGGAGTCGTCTCCCACTTCTCTGACGTCGACGACCAAGAAGGAGATCGACATCTTCGTCGGCCTAGATCTTCTCTCGTCGCCGTTCAGATCTGCCACCTTGCTGAAATTGGAGGTTGGGGTTTCCGAGGGGAGAGGAGAGTTTAGATGGATTGTAAAATGTAAAAACACTTGTTAATTGGCTTGTTATTTAACTATGTTTCTAAACATGTTATTTATTTTTAATTATCTCCGAAATTGGCCTATCTAGTGCAATTTTTTATTTTAAAAAAAATAAAAGAAATACTAGATTTTTGAAACTTTTTGAAGTAAAAATAAGAAAAGTAGTTGAAATTATATAATTAAAACTATATGCTATAACATATGAGAACTTTATATTATAATAAACTTTAACTTTATACTGTAACATATGAGAGTTTTACACTATTATAGTTTACGCTATGCAGTTGAAACCACTCTCACAAACAAAACAAAAATGTTTTGAAAATATTTAAATGTAAATAATTTATTTACTATATAAATAAGAATTATTTACACTATAAATAAGAGGATAAATAAATTATTTGCATCTTAAATCTATCTACTATGTAAATAAGAACCATTTACACTATAAATAAGAGATTAAATAAATTATTTACACTACAAGTTTACTATTTATTACAAAATTCAAAACCTAATATTTACTATAATTAATTTTAAAATATTTACCACAAATTTTGATAAAGGATCTAGAGAAATGTCCATCAACCTTCTGCGTATAAAGAGATATATTAAATTATTAACCTGAAACATTATAAGATTTTTTCATTATTTTTCCTTTATATATGTTGACCTTATAAAGAGAGGCGACTATTTTTTTTTTTCTTTTTCTGCGGGAATAAAGAGAAGCAAGTTCTATGAAAAATACACAAGACTAAAGAGGTGAAATAAGGAACGACAATTTTTTAAATTTTTTTCCAATCTTAGAATTTTGAATATTTATTTTTTTATTTATTTTTTTATGTGATTACAGATCTATCTTTTCCAGAGAACATTCCACCGGCGATTCTTCACAACATATTCATTAAAGGAGATCAGATGAGCTTTGAACTTACGGAGGATGACTTAGAGGCCTCCAAGTTATACCCTGATCACAAATACACATCTGTTGACAATTTGCTTGATATTTGCTTGGTTGATCCTCCCAAGCCTAAGTTGGCAACATTTGGATGAGCCTTAGTACTGTTTCTTTTTTCTTTTTTAATGTGTGCCTATCTATTATATGTTGGAATTAATCCAATATATGGGCTAATATATTAAATAAATGTGAACTAAAGTCTATCAATAAGGTTGCCCAATTAAAAGTGATCAATTTGGGTTTTAGGCTTTTAATGCATCATTAAGTGTGGGCCTCCTATGTGTAGAGACCAAAAATATAATTACTACTTTTATGATGGGCTAAATTGGTACTTAAGGATAACTGCTGGAGTTTAGCAGTTATGTAAAGGGGTTGTGTTCCCCAAATTAGTATGTATGTTATTTTTCTGTTTCTTATCTACAGAGAAATTATAGAGCATTCTGTGAAGAAGGATTTACATACCAGACTTGAATTATCCTCAACCTACAGACTCAAGAATCACATTTAATCAATGGATTTGGGTTAGCTTCTGCATCTTATTAATATTCTTGATGATTTGATAAAAATGATCTTAGGTGATGATGGTTTTCATCACAATTTTGTTTTAACAAATGGTATCTAGAGCCTTTTCATGTTAAATCATTAGGAATAAAAAAATTTTCTAGATG
This sequence comes from Artocarpus heterophyllus, assembly GCA_025403435.1. NCBI lineage: Eukaryota > Viridiplantae > Streptophyta > Magnoliopsida > Rosales > Moraceae > Artocarpus > Artocarpus heterophyllus. Next base: position 23,034,935 of record CM046343.1, read on the forward strand.
TGATTCCCGTAAAAAATTTTTTTTCAAATTTAACAATCTATGGTTTCTTTAAAATTGTTGAATTTGAGGATAATTATTTAGAGAATTTTTTGGGTTTAATTTTTTATAGAATATATATATTCAGTTGAATTCAGTTTATGCATACACATTCGGTTTAATATTCGGGCTTTAGTTTTAATATATACACTCCTCTGAATATATGCATCTGTATGCTATGCAAGGGATTTTTTTTTTCTGTTTTTGTTTTATTTTCAATGGGTGTGTTATATAGCCAAATGATGGTTAAAGATACATCTACGTAGGCGATGGCAAGAAGGTTGAAGTTGAAGCAATAGAAAAATTTAGATTATTATTAAAAACTAGATTTTATTTGGATCTTGATAAGACATTTATTATACCGTCCTTTAGACAGAATTTGATTTCTATTTCTGTTTTGGACAAATATGGTTATTCTTGTTCAATTGGAAATGGAAAATTTAATTTGTTTTATGATTCAAAATTGGTTGGATCCAGTTCTTTTATCAGGTTATGATAATTTTTATTTACTTGATACAATTGCTTCATCTAATGAATCCCTGCAATTAAGTACATGGGGTATAAAGAGAAAATTAACTAATGAGAATTTAGCTGCGTTATGATACAAGAGATTGGGTCATATCTCTAGAAAGAGAATAGAGAGATTTGTGTCAGACGATATTCTTGACCTTTTAGACTTTACAGATTTTGATATTTGTGTTAACTGTATTAAGGGGAAACAAACCAATAAAATGAGATTTGAAGCCAACAGGACTTTGGACGTCTTAAAACTTATACATACAGATATTTGTGGGCCATTTCCTACGACTTCTTGGAATGGTCAATAATATTTTATAATGTTCATAGACAATTTTTCCAGATATGGCTACATATATCTCATTCATAAAAAGTCACAGTCGTTGGATGTGTTCAAAACTTATAAGGTTGAAGTTGAAAATCAACTCAGCAAAAGGATTAAAAGTGTCAGATCTAACCATGGGGGTGAATACTATGGTAGATATGATGGTTTAGGTGAACAACGTCCAAGACTGTTTGTTAAGTTCCTAGAGGAAAGCGGTGTCGTCCCACAATACACTATGTCAGGTTCGCCCACTATGAATGGTGTTGCTGAAAGACGAAACAGGACGCTTAAGGACATGGTAAGGAGCATGATTTCTCATTCTACCTCACCAGAATCACTCTGGGGAGAAGCACTCAAGACTGCAGCATTTATCCTTAACAGGGTTCCAATTAAAGCAACTGCTAAAACCTCTTACAAACTTTGGACGGGCAAGAAGCCTAGTTTAAAGCATCTGCATGTTTTAGGATGTCCAGCTGAGGCAAGGCCTTATAGGCCTAATGAAAAGAAACTGGACTCAATGACGGTAAGTTTTTATTTTATTGGATACTCTGAAAGATCCAGAGGGTACAAGTTTTATGATACCACAACAAAGTCAATTTTTGAGACGAGAAATGCCCAGTTCTTTGAGGATGTTGAGTTTGTGGGGGGAGATAAGGTTAGGGACTTTGTCTTTGAAGAGGAATATGTCGATATTCCCATAGCTATTATTGACATTGATCAGGTTCCTATTCCTAACATTGTTCAAGAAGTAAATCCAAATCTAGACATTGTCAGAGAACCTCCCATTTCAAAAATTGTTCAAGAAGCAGATCTAAATCAAGATAATGTCGGAGAACCTCCCATTCTAGAAATTATTCCAGAAGAACAAACTCTACCACCTCAAGAACCTATGCCATTAAGGAGATCCACTAGACAAAGGAGAAGTGCGGTGCTAGATGATTACATTGTATTTCTCCAAGAACATGAGTTTGACATTGGTGTGGTGGAAGATGATTTAATCAACTTCCGTCAAGCCATGGAAAGTTTTAGATCTCAAGAGTGGATTGATGCCATGAATGAAAAGATAAAGTCTATGAAGGACAATGAAATTTGGGATCTTGTCCCATTGCCAAAAGGAGCGAAACCCATTGGTTGCAAATGGATATTTAAGACCAAGAGGGATTTGAAAGGCAATGTGGAGAGATATAAGGCTAGTCTTGTCGCTAAAGGCTTTACACAAAAAGAAGGAATCGACTATAAAGAGACTTTCTCTGCGGTTTCTTCGAAAGACTCTTTTAGGATTATAATGACATTAATGGCACATTTTGATCTTGAGCTTCATCATATGGATGTTAAGACTGCGTTTCTTAATGGCGACATTGATGAAACAATCTATATGGTGCAACCGGAAAACTTTGTGTCGAGAGATGCAAAGAAGATGGTTTACAAATTAAAGAAATCCATCTATAAGCTTAAGCAAGCTTCTCGTCAGTGGTATTACAAATTTCATCAAGTTATCATCTCGTTCAGTTTTGAGATGAATTTGGTCGATGATTATATATACCACAAGTTCAGTGACAATAAGTATATTTTCTTGGTTTTATATGCTGATGACATTTTACTTGCTAGTAACGATATAGGCTTATTGCACGAAACCAAGAGATTTATATCAAAGAAATTTGAAATGAAGGATCTTGGTGACGCCTCTTTTGTGCTGGGAATACAAATACACCGGGATCGCTCTCGAGGTATTCTAGGATTATCATAAAAGGGCTATATCGAAAAGGTTCTCAAGAGATATGGCATGCAGGATTGTTAACTAGGTGATACCCTTGTGGCTAAGGGAGACATGTTTAGTCTCAATCAGTGCCCTAAGAATGATCTTGAGGTTAAGGAAATGCAGAAGATTCTTTATGCGTCAGCAGTAGGGAGTCTAATGTATGTTCAGGTTTGTACGCGTCTGGATATTGCATACGTTACAGGGATGTTGGGTAGGTACTTAAGGAATCCTGGAAAGGATCACTAGGTAGCAGCCAAACAAGTCTTGAGGTATTTATAGAGAACAAAGGACTATATGCTCGCGTATCAGAGGTCAGAACAGCTTGAGATCATTGGGTATACTGACTCTGATTATGCTGGATGTCAAGATAGTATAAAATCTACATCGAGCTATGTCCACCTTCTGGCTGAGGGTGTTGTCCCCTGGAAGAGTGCTAAACAGTCTCTAATAGCATCTTTTTACCAAGGCGGCAGAGTTCATGGCATGTTATGAGGCTTCCAATCATGGAATATGGCTGTGAAATTTTATCACGGGGCTACGCATAGTGGACAGTATTAAAAAACCACTGAAGTTATTTTGTGACAATAAGTCAGCAGTTTTATATTCCAACAACAACAGGAGCTCGACGAAGTCAAAACATATAGAGATCAAGTTCTTAGTTGTGAAAGAAAGAGTTCAAAGTGGACAGTTGTCTATAGAGCACATCGGTACAAACTCCATAATTGTGGATCCGCTTATTAAGGGATTGCTACCCAAAATGTTTTATGAGCACACTGCTCGTATGGGTGTCATATCATTTCAGGATATTCAGTTTTAGTGGGAGTTTGTAATTTTAGATGCTTTTATGATATAGACATATTTTCAATTATTTCAGTTTATGGATATTTTGATGTTATTTTTTGCAGAAATAAAGTTTTCGGTTTATTCACACTCTGATTTTGGTATGGTTTGATCTTATTAAAGTTTTCAGGTGGACCAGTTGGAAATAAGCATGTTAAGATCACATTGCATGAAATTTTCATGCTACACATTCATGCTTGATTTTGTCATTAGTTGTATTGGTATATGTGATCATTGATGGGTCTAGTTACAACATATATAACGAAGGTCGCTTTGATCTTATATTGATGTGGTTAATGGACAAGATTGTTGAGATGCATAAGGTTTTGATAGCAAAATTCATGAGCTCATAAGATATAATTCACATTTATAAAGTTTCATATATAGCCCAAGTGAGAGATTGTTGGAATTAATCCAATATATGGGCTAATATATTAAATAAATGTGAATTAAAGGCTATCAATAAGGTTGCCCAATTAAAAGTGATCAATTTGGGTTTTGGGTTTTTAATACATTATCAAGTGTGGGCCTCCTAGGTGTAGAGACTAAAAATATAATTACTAATTTTATGATGGGTTAAATTCATAATTAAGGATAACTATTAGGGTTTAGCAGTTATATAAAGGGGTTGTGGTCCCTAAGTCAGTACGTACGTTATTTTTCTATTCCTTATCTACAGAGAAATTACAGAGCATTCTGTGAAGGAGGATTTACGTACCAGACTTAGAAGATCCTCAACCTACAGACTCAAGAATCACATTTAATCAATGGATTCAGGTTAGCTTCCACATCTTATTAATATTCTTGATGATTTGACATAAATGATCTTGGATGATGATGGTTTTTATCACAATTTTATTCTAACACTACACACAAACATGGCCACAAGTTTTTTTTTTATTTCTATTTTTTTTTTGGATGGTTGAAACACATGTGTTATCATAAAAAAAAAAATAAAGAAACACATGCTTGGATACTAGATTTTAATTTTTTGTTTGAACTATAAACTCTGAAAAGTGTGCTTTCGGCTTGCAGCCTGAATTGGAGTTTAGATATATGGTTAGAGTGTAAGATTGAACATGACATAAAGTTTAAATTGTGTTTGAACAAGTGCTAAACAATAAGAAAACTAGAAATGGGTTATGCTAGCAACAGTTGCTTATGCATTCTCTTTTATACTTTCTATTTTAGATTGACACTTGTCCTATTTTTTCTTCTTAGAAAAAGCTGTTGTGCATGTCTAAAGAAGAGGACATTGTTTGTGCAGCCAACTGGGAGTTGCAGTGCCTGTTCACTGCCACTATAATTTTACTAAAAAAATCCAACGCTATGTTTTTTGCCTCGGTACCAGCTTGAAATTGTTGATTTTGAATTGCTATGTTTTTTGAATTTACGAACAATTCTTTTGATTAGTTGTATATTCTTATACAAATATAAATACCAAAATCAATGTACATATATGTTGTAATAGTTGTATTGTTTCACGAAAGAATACTTTTACATAAATGGTTGCATGAGTTACAAAAGTTGCAAGGTTTATATCTTGTATTTTTATTGCTTCTCTAGAATTTTTAGATTTTATATCTTCTTCTTGAACAGTATAATATTGTTAATTATAGTGTTATGAATTTGTTGTATCTTAGAGATAATTTATCATGTAAATCCATTCACAAAATTTTAGAACGAAGTAAATAAAACCTGAACAAAAAGTATTTTTATGCTGTCTCAAACCTAATGATTGTTTTCAGATTCTCTCAATTTCATTTTTTTTTTCCTACCCATATTCTCTCACACCAAAGACGACATGAAGTCAAATATGCGGACATTGACTTTGTGCTTGTACTCAATTAGTCTTACTTTCCAAGTTCTCCAAAGAACCCATGAAGTCACGTCCATCCCCATTTTTCTTGGTCCTTGCATGTGACGGCATGGATAGTTAACGCCTTATTGTTACATCATAGAAAAGAATTATTTGAGAGCTTGAAATATATCTCTCACAACCATTGGAGATCAAAGATCACACTTAATTAAAAAAGAAAACACATTTTCAATATATTTGGAGTCAACTCGAAGCACCGTGGCACTCATATTGAAGGCCACGGTGCTAGAATATGCAAATTGCACGAAATAAAGTAGTGCACCTAGAGCCTCAGTGCTAGGTGGTGGCGCTTGGACACCAGGCTGCCTAGGCACTAGCACCAGAAAGTTGGTGCAACAACGCCCACCTAAGCTAGTTTGAGTTAAAACTTGTGTTTTTAAGTTGTTTCAAACTAGTGCTTTTGTTGATTGTATTCTTTGATACAAAATCTGAACAACTATTAGCAGGACATAGCTGTTATAATAATTGCATTGATACATGAATAGATAACTTATAATTGAAACGATACCTTTACAAATAAAGAGGTATCTTTAAGCAAAGATTGTATGGATTGAACCGGTTGTGTCCATCTATAAAATGCATCCCTGTTTATTCTTAAATCTCTAAAATTATACAGATTTTATATCTTGTTCTGAAACACCATATTGTTGCTAAATATAGTATTGAAGTGTTTGTTGTATCTTGGGGGTAATTTGCTACAAAACTCTCCAGCAAACTTGAATAAGTGAGGGCTAATAAAACCTTTAAGAGAAGTATTTTATACACGTCTCAAATACATTTCGTTTCTAGATATTCTTAGCCTCTTTTCTCTCTAATCTCACAAAATACACCTACAAGACTACCCATGTATTTTCAAACGTTCAGATATGTGATAAGTGATATGCCTCTCCCTTTCTCTCCATAATGTCTAAAACACATAGGGACGAAGATGCAAAAAATTCAGTCATCCAATCGATCTAAACTAGCTGACAAAAATTGAATAACAAGTACTATTCTATTCTATTAGATTGATTGAATAATGTCTTTTCTAAACAAATGATTGATGCACATTACGTTCTTTTCTAACATCCAATTAACAAAAATGCTAACTATATAAAACTAACTTATATATTAGGACCATCAATAGGTTAATGTAGCAGTGAGAATGTCTTTTCTTCTTTTCCTAAGATGCACCCAGGGTTCAAGACTCTATAGTAGCACCTTGGGACCCCGCCCAACCAGTGTATTTTGTAATATTGAGTGTATGATGCCATGAGTGAAAAGTGGTCTATCCTTTGAGTATAATTAAGTTAGGTCTTTTCTATTATATTAATAAGCCCGCCGGGTTTTTGAAGTTATAAAAAGGTTTTTTGAGGGGAGTCCCTCCTAACCAATGTGTTGTGTAACATTGAGTGTATGATGCCATGAGTAAAATGTTGGAAACAAAGTGCGCAGCGGAATTTTTAAAATTTTTCATCAGAGTAGTTTCCAAAACACAAGTTTGACATGTTATATGTATAAATTAAACAGATCTTACTAACCTCAGTGTGTCGAAGAACCTCCGCGACCTGTGTAGAGAAGTAACGTTCCAGAAGAGCCTCAACCAACAGGTCTTCTTTGCTATTCTCTATCCACAACCGGAGTGAGTGTGGGCTCACACGTATAGCTCTTCCACCGGTGACTCTCCTTCCAACCTATAGAGAGAACCCAAAGCTAATGTTCGTGATTTGTGAACAAAAGCTCTCAGGGAGTTTTCAGATGCTCACTAGAAGAGTATCACTCTTAATCTCTCAAATTGATCTGAGTAAATCATTAGACTCACTCCCTTTTTATACCTATTGGTCCTAGGGTCAGTCCATATCAGATTAGGTCTCAAAAAATCGAAACAGAATCAAGTTCGGATCAATATCTGATAAGATACGTGTGAAAAATGCGTAATCTTATGTGCGCTGATATGCAGGCCGAACTGTCTGATAGGCAGGCCGAATTGGCCAGTTCGGCAGGCCGAACATGTCATCCGACAGGCCGAACTGCCGAGAAAAAATCTCCGCGAATCTTTTATTTTCCACCCGAGATTCTAAAGGATAAAGTCTCAGTTTTGATTCAAATAGCCCAATAGAAAAGATATCTGATCAAAACAAACTTTATCAAGATAATCTCTAAGAAAATAAATTAATTCACAATAATTCTACAAGTTTATCTCGATCCAATTTATCCAAAATTAAATCAACCGATAAACAGACAAGAATTATCTGATCATAATAATTCAACAAGTTTATCTTGAACTAATTTCTTACAAAATTAATTCGACTAATAAACAGACATGAATTATTTGATTCTTACAAATTTTAAACCAATCTGATAAATCCGACATAAGTCACCAATTATTGGAAAAGCACGCCGTGTCGTTACAGGATTTTGTGAGCTAGCAAAGGGGACCAAAATAGACCTATAAAGTTCAAGCTCATGATAATTATGAAACCCAATATCCCAGATATACATTTCACAAATATCAACTCCAACGCTACTCCACTAAAAGCTTGGAGCGGCACTCTCGAACTTTATAGAATTACGAAGCTTGTGTAGCTAAGTCTCCATGACATATCATAGTGTATCGCATCCCCATATGATCATCCATAATCGGCTTAAGGACAAGTTCTGTCTTACCTTCCCGATTATTTTTATCTTACGTTCCATTGTCTCACCATTAGAAAACTTACCATCCAAAGATAGTATACCATTCGGTTACACCTATGTATCCAAATGGTTGAGCGCTCCAGTTTTCCAATTTCAGGACAACGCATATAAGAGGATATCATTACTCCTAAAGAGGAGCTATGGATTCCATATCTATGAATAACAAGTCTACGCTACCAAGAGTCATGCCTCCAACGTACCGGCATGCATGCCACTATAGAGATGTGGGAGTTGTTAGACATGTATGCTCTAAGGAGTAAAAATGTAATACGTTTTTGGAGACATTTTTATCAATAAAGAATTTATTCATTTATATATACCAAATATTGTCCTCTTTACGTTCATATTTGTTGAATGTATGATAAGCAAACAGTAGTCTGAGACTGTCAGTCTAAACCTTAAGAGTTGGGCATATGATGGGATGATTATGCGGTAGACACGACTCTTAAGGTGATGGTCTAAAATATATGATCCGCAATCGAGGGAATAAAGTTGGGCGCTTTATTCATGTAAAGATTGTTATGTTGTCTATATCCCTTTTGGGAGATGGTTTGTCTTGGCCATCGGAGTTGGACTCCGTGAATAGAAACATTGGCGCGTTGTCATAGGTGACGATGTGTTAGATCGGGACATAAAGTGAATTGATTTGGATTAATAATTCTGTCTTGGCAAATCGATTCACTTTAGACAATCATTTGTATTGTATCTTAATCCTGAGATGAATAATGGGCCCGTTGTCTCGACTTGTGTCTTTTGATGTACCAATGGGTGACTCCCACATCTCTATAGTGGCATGCATGCCGGTACGTTGGAGGCATGACTCTTGGTAGCGTAGACTTGTTATTCATAGATATGGGATCCATAGCTCCTCTTTAGGAGTAATGATATCCTCTTATATGCGTTGTCCTGTAATTGGAAAACTGGAGCGCTCAACCATTTGGATACATAGGTGTAACCGAATGGTATACTATCTTTGGATGGTAAGTTTTCTAATGGTGAGACAATGGAACGTAAGATAAAAATAATCGGGAAGGTAAGACAGAACTTGTCCTTAAGCCGATTATGGAGGATCATATGGGGATGCGATACACTATGATATGTCATGGAGACTTAGCTACACGAGCTTCGTAATTCTATAAAGTTTGAGAGTGCAGCTCCAAGCTTTTAGTGGAGTAGCGTTGGAGTTGATAATTGTGAAATGTATATCTGGGATATTGGGTTTCATAATTATCATGAGCTTGAACTTTATAGGCCCATTTTGGTCCCCTTTGCTAGCTCACAAAATCCTGTAACGACACGGCGTGCTTTTCCAATAATTGGTGACTTATGTCGGATTTATCAGATTGGTTTAAAATTTATAAGAATCAAATAATTCATGTCTGTTTATCGGTTGAATTAATTATGTAAGAAATTAGTTCAAGATGAACTTGTTGAATTATGGCGTTCGGATAATTCTTGTCTGTTTATCGGTAGTTTTAATTTTGGACAATTAGAACAAGATAAACTTGTAGAATTATTGTGAATTGATTTATTTTCTTAGAGTTTATCTTGATAAAGTTTGTTTTGATCAGATATCTTTTCTATTGGGCTATTTGAATCAAAACTGAGACTTTATCCTTTAGAATCTCGGGTGGAAAATAAAAGATTCGCGGAGATTTTTTCTCGGCAGTTCGGCCTGCCTATCATAAAGTTCGGCCTGCCGAACTGGCCAGTTCGGCCTGCCTATCACACAGTCCGGCATGCTGACCGCGACAGTTAAGATTACACATTTTTCACGCGTATCTTATCAGATATTGATCCGAACTTGATTCTGTTTCGATTTTTGAGACCTAATCTGATATGGACTGACCCCAAGGACCAATAGGTATAAAAAGGGAGTGAGTCTAATGATTTACTCAGATCAATTTAAGAGATTAAGAGTGATACTCTTCTAGTGAGCATCTGAAAACTCCCTGAGAGCTTTTGTTCACAAATCACGAACACTAGCTTTGGGTTCTCTCTATTGGTTGGAAGGAGAGTCACCGGTGGAAGAGCTGTACGTGTGAGCCCACACTCACTCCGGTTGTGGATAGAGAATAGCAAAGAAGACCAGTTGGTTGAGGCTCTTCTAGAACGTTACTTCTCTACACAGGTCGCGGAGGTTCTTCGGCACACTGAGGTTAGTAAGATCTGTTTAATTTATACATATAACATGTCAAACTTGTGTTTTGGAAAATACTCTGATGAAAAAATTTTAAAATTCCGCTGCGCACTTTGTTTCCAACAATTGGTATCAGAGCCGAGGTTTTTACATAAATTTGCAAGTTTGTGATCATGTTATATGAATAAATTTTGTGATCTTAATCTCTCCAATGCTTGAATTAAATTTTATAGAGAGATGGCACTCTAGGTTTCTATATAATATATATGTTGTCATGGATTATATGGTGAATGTTTATTAATTAATTATGGTTGATTAAATTGTTGTTTAATTATTTATTAATTAATTAATACCGGTTATGGTTCCTTAGAGGTTAGAATGTGTATATAGGTTTTTCATGTAATTAGATGGCGGACTATCATCTCCGTCTAGGAATTATTATTTAATTTTTAATTTGTAAGAATTTTGTAATTAAATAATTATTCGGAGAAGACGGAACGAGAAGTCGGAACTTAAAGATTGATGATGGCGCCTCCAGGTATTTCCTGAGTCTCTAATTTTATGTTTTTGAATTGTTGAAAATAAAATTGATGAATTGCATTAAAATTGTATTTTCTGGATTGAGGGTTTTCTGCTCGGTCGGCATGCCGGACGTCATAGATCGGCAGGCCGGACGTACGGTCTGGCAGGCCGACAGTGGGGCAGAAATTTTGGTGCTCTGCCGGCAGGCCGAACCTTCATGTTCGGCAGGCTGAACCACCATGATCGGTCGGCCTATCATCCAGATCGCCTGCCGACCGAGAGCAGCCAGGTGTCCAAAAAAAGGTGCAATTTTTTGGTGCAGTTTTAATTTTATTTTTGGGACGATTCTGAGAAACATTAAATTTGGATATGACCGGAAATATGAAGTGTTCGATTCATACGGGATTGAGGACTTGAAGATGGATATTACATGAAGAAGGATACAGCTTGAGGATTCAAGGATGAAGAATCGATAAATGTCTCAATTATTCTCTTGTAATCTTAGTTTTTCTATTCTCTAGGGTGGAACCATAATATTACGGTTATTATTATTATTATGCTTGTAGCTTTGCTTGATTGCTTTGCTTGTCTACATTATAATATGATTTACCATGTATATTGATAACATGTCATATAGAATAGGGAGTGCCGCTCATATTAAATTTGTTCATGCATAATTTCAAAATAAAACCTTGACTTCAAAAGATTGAGTGGGAGAAGGTTTTCGAAGAGAGAACCTAAGGCCTCCATCGTTGGTCCATAGGAAGAACATGATGGTCCCAACCCCTAGGAAGGGATTTCTATCATGTACCAGATTGGATCTCTGAAAGGATAAGGTATTTTAGTATGATTTATGGTTGCACACCCCTAGGTGGTGATTATAAATCATGGATAAAATATTAAAACGGTGGTTATACACTCACGTTAATTTTATTATTAACCTCCCCTAGGAGCTCTGTTAATAAAATTAATGGCCAAAGAAACGATTATTAGTATATGCTGGATCATACGGGTCCTGGATGGCATATATTAATCAGGAGGGGATCCGTGTTCCTGATTGAATTTGACATGACTCCCCTAGGAGCTTGTTGAATTCTGAGTTGGGAATTATCGTTGTAAGGTTGTGATATTTTCAAGGTTTTGACACATAAACACATTTGTATAATTTACATGATTGTGTTATCTTACTAAATTATTATATATGTTTGCTTATGTTTGGTATATGATTCTTTATTGTAGATTGAAAATGTCTAAAAACGCTTTATCATCGATACTTGACAAAAACCAATTAACCGGTGAGAACTATAATGATTGGAAACGGAACCTGGACATCGTCCTTTCCTTTGAGAAACTGAAATATGTTCTGACAACTCCTTGTCCTCCCGAGCCTACGGGAGACTCAAGTAATGAGCAATTCCAAGTGTACGACCGCTGGAAAGATGCTAATGATCAGGCCCACTGCTATGTTATGGCCAGCATGAATAACGTGCTGCAGGCTCAACATCAGGATTATGAGTCTGCGAAGCAGATCTTGGATAATCTTGAGGATATGTTCGGAGGCCAGGCCATAACGAAACGGCAAGGGGCACTTCGGAAACTCTTAAACTGTAGACAGAGACTAGGGACATCTGTAAAGGAGCACATGATGTTGGTCGTGGGTTACCTCACTGAGGCTTAAACCAATGGAGCCGACATTGATGCTGAAACTCAGATGACTATGGTCTTTGAGACTCTGTCTAAGGAATTTATTCCGTTTAGAGTTACTTTTAATCTAAGCAATAGATGGGATATGACCTTGACAGAACTGATGAAACAGTTACAAGAGTTTGAACTGTTGATCAGGGAGTCTCCTGCTGGTGGAGAGGCCAATATGGTAGCTGCTTCTGGTTCCAATCCTAACTCTGGGAATGGAAAGAAGCAACGGGCCAAAAGTGGGAAGTCTTCTATTCCTATTGCTACCAAGAGCAAGAAAAAGAAGAAGAAGAACCCAAAGAAGCTTAAGTGCTTCTTTTGTGGTAAGGTCGGGCATATAAAGAAGCATTGCAAGGACTTCCTTTCCAAGGGAGGTAGGTGTGATCTTCTATATTTAGAAACTTGTTTGGTTGAGGAATCCAGTGACATTTGGGTCATAGATTCCGGTGCAATTAATCATGTTTGTGTTTCTCTGCAGGGATTCAAAGAAACGAGAAGTCTACTTCGTGAAGACTTAACGCTTCGGATGGGCGATGGATCCTTGGTCTCAGCGGAAGCAGTGGGAGATGTCCATCTTTATTTTGATAATTATAGGAGTTTAATTTTGCGAGATTGTTTTTATGTTCCTAAATTTAAAAGGAATTTAATTTCTGTATCTTCTTTATTTAAAGACTCCTACGTGGTATCTTTTAATGAAAAAGTGGTGATTCGTAAAAACAAATCTTTTATCTGTTCTGGATGGATGCAAAATAATCTATATTTTATCAAACCTAAGATGGACCTATTGCTTAATGCTGAGATAAATGATAATGACTCAAAAAGACTTAAAACTTCTCACTCTAATAAGACTTATCTTTGGCATTTGCGCCTTGGCCATATTAACCTAAATAGGATTCAAAGGTTGGTAAGGGATGGACCTTTAAGTCACTTAAAGGTGGAATCTATACCTCCATGTGAGTCTTGTTTGGAGGGTAAAATGACCAAAAGACCATACGGGTCGAAGGGCAATAGGGCCGAAGGGGTTTCTAGAACTTGTGCATAGTGATGTTTGCGGACCGATGAACATCCGGGCACGAGGAGGGTATGAGTACTTCGTCACTTTTATTGACGATTACTCAAGATATGGGTATGTGTACCTAATGCACCACAAAAGCGAAACTTATGATAAGTTCAGGGAGCTTCGGGCTGAAGTGGAAAAGCAATTGGGTAGACCCATAAAGGCACTTCGATCTGATCGAGGTGGGGAATACCTTTCTGATGAGTTCTTGGGACACTTGTTAGAGAATGGGATTTTATCCCATTTGACTGCGCCGGGCACTCCGCAGCAGAATGGCGTAGCAGAGAGAAGGAATAGGACTTTGTTGGACATGATTCGGTCCATGATGAGTTATTCATCATTGCCTTTATCCTTTTGGGGATATGCACTACAAACCGCATGTTATCTTTTGAACAATGTGCCTTCAAAATCGGTCCCTAAAACTCCTCACGAGTTGTGGACAAGACGGAAGACATCCTTAAACCATATTCGCATATGGGGATGTCCAGCACATGTCCTGTTTAAGGATCCGAATAAGTTGGAAGCACGTTCAGAAGTTTGCGTGTTTGTAGGATATCCAAAAGGGACTAAAGGGGGTTATTTTTATAACCCAAAGGAAAATAAAGTCGTGGTTTCAACTAATGCAACTTTCCTTGAGGAGAGTTACATGAACGACTTTAAACCTCAAAGCAAAGTGGTGCTTGAGGAGTTGAGGGGTAATCCGTTTACTCCGGAGGTTCCGAACGAAACCATTCCTATCGGTGTAGAAAAACCAAACAAACCTGAACAACAACCTCAGGGGCTTCGGCGTAGTGGGAGGATCGGGCGTCAACCTGAGAGGTATATGTTCAATGGGGAGGTCTTTTGGGCTGAACCGGATGAACATGACAGGGATCCTTATACTTACACAGAAGCTATGGAGGATGTTGATTCAAGACTCTGGATAGAGGCCATGAACATTGAGATGAAGTCTATGGAGACTAATCGAGTCTGGGAGCTTGTTGATCTTCCTGAAGGGGTAAAACCCATAGGGAGTAAGTGGATCTACAAGAGGAAAAGAGGAGTGGATGGAAAGGTCGAAACCTTTAAGGCTAGACTGGTAGCTAAGGGTTATACGCAAAAGGAAGGAATCGATTATGAGGAAACCTTTTCGCCTGTAGCCATGCTTAAGTCCATCCGGATTCTCTTGTCCATAGCTGCCGCTCTCGACTACGAGATTTGGCAGATGGATGTCAAGACGGCTTTTCTGAATGGCTATCTTGATGAGTCCATTTATATGGAACAACCAGACGGGTTCAAGGTCACGGGTCAAGAGGGTAAGGTTTGTAAGTTGCTAAAGTCTATTTATGGACTTAAGCAGGCTTCTCGTTCTTGGAACATAAGATTTGATCAAGTGATCAAGACTTATGGGTTCTCACAAAATGTGGATGAGCCATGTGTTTACAAACACATTAAGGATGGGAAGGTGGTTTTTCTACTACTCTATGTAGATGACATTCTGCTAATTGGCAATGACGTTGGGGCATTGTCATTGGTCAAATTATGGTTGACCAAGCAGTTTGACATGAAGGACTTAGGTGAGGCTAATTTTGTTCTCGGTATCCAGATCTTTCAGGATAGGAAGAACAAAATGATAGCTTTGTCCCAGGCCGGCTACATAGATAAAATTCTCAGGAGGTTTGCAATGCAGGATTCCAAGAAAGGTGGGCAACCATCTAGGTCTGGAATTACTCTTTCTAAGAAAGACTCTCCAAAGTCTTATGAAGAAAGAGAATACATGAAGAAGGTGCCTTATGCTTCGGCAGTGGGTTGTCTCATGTATGCCATGCTTTGCACACGACCAGATATTAGCTCTGCGGTCGGGATTGTAAGTCGATTTCAGGCGGATCCAGGACCGAACCATTGGGTTGCGGTAAAGCATATTTTCAAGTACTTGAGAAGGACTCGAGGGTATATGCTTGTGTATTCGGGTGAGGATTTAACTCCTCTAGGATACACTGATTCAGATTTTCAATCCTGCCTGGATTCTAGGAAATCGACATCGGGGTTTGTGTTTACTCTGGGTGGCGGTGCCATCAGTTGGAGAAGTGCGAAGCAAGATTGCACTTCTGATTCAACGATGGAGGCCGAGTATGTGGCGGCTAGTGATGCTTCGAAAGAAGCAGTGTGGCTCCGCAAGTTCCTTGGGGATCTTGAGGTAGTTCCTGGTATGGATAAAGCGGTATCACTGTACTGTGATAACAGTGCGGCGGTAGCTAATGCTAAGGAACCAAGATTTCACAAGAAGAGTAAGCATATTGATCGGAAGTATCATGTGATAAAGGACTTCGTTGAGAGCGGGCATGTCACGGTATGCAAGATCGCGTCAGAGGACAATTTAGCTGATCCATTTACGAAGACACTTTCTGGGGGAGTCTTCGAAAGGCATGTGGAAGCTATGGGGATGCGAAATTTGCAGTATTTACTCACTTAGTGCAAGTGGGAGATTGTTAGACATGTATGCTCTAAGGAGTAAAAATGTAATACGTTTTTGGAGACATTTTTATCAATAAAGAATTTATTCATTTATATATACCAAATATTGTCCTCTTTACGTTCATATTTGTTGAATGTATGATAAGCAAACAGTAGTCTGAGACTGTCAGTCTAAACCTTAAAAGTTGGGCATATGATGGGATGATTATGCGGTAGACACGACTCTTAAGGTGATGGTCTAAAACATATGATCCGCAATCGAGGGAATAAAGTTGGGCGCTTTATTCATGTAAAGATTGTTATGTTGTCTATATCCCTTTTGGGAGATGGTTTGTCTTGGCCATCGGAGTTGGACTCCGTGAATAGAAACATTGGCGCGTTGTCATAGGTGACGATGTGTTAGATCGGGACATAAAGTGAATTGATTTGGATTAATAATTCTGTCTTGGCAAATCGATTCACTTTAGACAATCATTTGTATTGTATCTTAATCCTGAGATGAATAATGGGCCCGTTGTCTCGACTTGTGTCTTTTGATGTACCAATGGGTGACTCCCACATCTCTATAGTGGCATGCATGCCGGTACGTTGGAGGCATGACTCTTGGTAGCGTAGACTTGTTATTCATAGATATGGGATCCATAGCTCCTCTTTAGGAGTAATGATATCCTCTTATATGCGTTGTCCTGTAATTGGAAAAATGGAGCGCTCAACCATTTGGATACATAGGTGTAACCGAATGGTATACTATCTTTGGATGGTAAGTTTTCTAATGGTGAGACAATAGAACGTAAGATAAAAATAATCGGGAAGGTAAGACAGAACTTGTCCTTAAGCCGATTATGGATGATCATATGGGGATACGATATACCATGATATGTCATGGAGACTTAGCTACACGAGCTTCGTAATTCTATAAAGTTTGAGAATGCAGCTCCAAGCTTTTAGTGGAGTAGCGTTGGAGTTGAAAATTGTGAAATGTATATCTGGGATATTGGGTTTCACAATTATCATGAGCTTGAACTTTATAGGTCCATTTTGGTCCCCTTTGCTAGCTCACAAAATCCTGTAACGACACGGCGTGCTTTTCCAATAATTGGTGACTTATGTCGGATTCATCAGATTGGTTTAAAATTTATAAGAATCAAATAATTCATGTCTGTTTATCGGTTGAATTAATTATGTAAGAAATTAGTTCAAGATGAACTTGTTGAATTATGGCGTTCGGATAATTCTTGTCTGTTTATCGGTTGTTTTAATTTTGGACAATTAGAACAAGATAAACTTGTAGAATTATTGTGAATTGATTTATTTTCTTAGAGTTTATCTTGATAAAGTTTGTTTTGATCAGATATCTTTTCTATTGGGCTATTTGAATCAAAACTGAGACTTTATCCTTTAGAATCTCGGGTGGAAAATAAAAGATTCGCGGAGATTTTTTCTCGGCAGTTCGGCCTGCCTATCAGAAAGTTCGGCCTGCCGAATTGGCCAGTTTGGCCTGCCTATCACACAGTTCGGCATGCCGACCGCGACGGTTAAGATTACGCGTTTTTCACGCGTATCTTATCAGATATTGATCCGAACTTGATTCTGTTTCAATTTTTGAGACCTAATCTGATATGGACTGACCCCAAGGACCAATAGGTATAAAAAGGGAGTGAGTCTAATGATTTACTCAGATCAATTTAAGAGATTAAGAGTGATACTCTTCTAGTGAGCATTTGAAAACTCCCTGAGAGCTTTTGTTCACAAATCACGAACACTAGCTTTGGGTTCTCTCTATTGGTTGGAAGGAGAGTCACCGGTGGAAGAGCTGTACGTGTGAGCCCACACTCACTCCGGTTGTGGATAGAGAATAGCAAAGAAGACCAGTTGGTTGAGGCTCTTCTGGAACGTTACTTCTCTACACAGGTCGCGGAGGTTCTTCGGCACACTAAGGTTAGTAAGATCTGTTTAATTTATACATATAACATGCCAAACTTGTGTTTTGGAAAATACTCTGATGGAAAAATTTTTAAAATTCCGCTGCGCACTTTGTTTCCAACAGAGACAACGGGCCCACTATTCATCTCAAGATTAAGATACAATACAAGTGATTGTCTAAAGTGAATCGATTTGCCAAGACAGAATTATTAATCCAAATCAATTCACTTTATGTCCCGATCCAACACATCATCACCTATGACAACGCGCCAACGTTTCTATTCACGGATTCCAACTCCGATGGTCAAGACAAACCATCTCCCAAAAGGGATATAGACAACATAACAATCTTTACATGAATAAAGCGCCCAACTTTATTCCCTCGATTGCGGATCATATGTTTTAGACCATCACCTTAAGAGTCGTGTCTACCGCATAATCATCCCATCATATGCCCAACTTTTAAGGTTTAGACTGACAGTCTCAGACTACTGTTTGCTTATCATACATTCAACAAATATGAACGTAAAGAGGACAATATTTGGTATATATAAATGAATAAATTCTTTATTGATAAAAATGTCTCCAAAAACGTATTACATTTTTACTCCTTAGAGCATACATGTCTAACAATCTCCCACTTGCACTAAGTGAGTAAATACTGCAAATTTCGCATCCCCATAGCTTCCACATGCCTCTCAAAGACTCTCCCAGTAAGTGTCTTCGTGAATGGATCAGCTAAATTGTCCTCTGACGCGATCTTGCACACCGTGACATGCCCGCTCTCAACGAAGTCCTTTATCACATGATACTTCCGATCAATATGCTTACTCTTCTTGTGAAATCTTGGTTCCTTAGCATTAGCTACCGCCGCACTATTATCACAGTACAATGATACCGCCTTATCCATACCAGGAACTACCTCAAGATCCCCAAGGAACTTACGGAGCCACACTGCTTCTTTCGAAGCATCACTAGCCGCCACATACTCGGCCTCCATTGTTGAATCCGAAGTGCAATCTTGCTTCGCACTTCTCCAACTGATGGCACCGCCACCTAGAGTAAACACAAACCCCGAAGTCGATTTCCTAGAATCCAGGCAGGATTGAAAATCCGAATCAATGTATCCTAGAGGAGTTAAATCCTCACCCGAATACACAAGCATATACCCTCGAGTCCTTCTCAGGTACTTGAAAATATGCTTTACCGCAACCCAATGGTTCGGTCCTAGATCCACCTGAAATCGACTCACAATCCCGACCGCATAGCTAATATCCGGTCAAGTGCAAAGCATGGCATACATGAGACTACCCATTGCCGAAGCATAATGTAACATCCAAAAGTCCCACATCGACTAGGTAAAGGACCGAAAAGCAGTACTTAAGTCCTAGGCTGCCCACCTCTCAACAAGAGCTCTTTTGGGATGTGACAAGTGGTATCAGAGCGGGGTACTGCCTGCCTGTTGTGTGGATTCTCCATGATCCAGTGGGACCCTCAGGGGAGCCGATCCGTGACGGGGGCGTCACGTGATTGGGTGGAGGAGGGTGTAACATCCAAAAAAGTCCCACATCGGCTAGGTAAAGGACCGAAAAGCAGTACTTAAATCCTGGGCTGCCCACCTCTCAACAAGAGCTCTTTTGGGACGTGACAATAAGGCACCTTTTTCATGTATTCTATTTCTTCCTCAGACTTTGGAGAGTCTTTTTTAGAAAGAGTAATTTCAGACCTAGATGGTTGCCCACCTTTCTTGGAATCCTACATTGCAAACCTCTTGAGAATTTTATCTATGTAGCTGGCCTGTGACAAAGCTATCATTTTGTTCTTCCTATCCCGAAAGATCTGGATACCGAGAACAAAATTAGCCTCACCCAAGTCCTTCATGTCAAACTGCTTGGTCAACCATAATTTGACCGATGACAATGCCCCAACGTCATTGCCAACTAGCAGAATGTCATCTACATAGAGTAGTAGAAAAAACCACCTTCCCATTCTTAATGTGTTTGTAAACACATGGTTCATCCACATTTTGTGAGAACCCATAAGTCTTGATCACTTGATCAAATCTTATGTTCCAAGAACGAGAAGCCTGCTTAAGTCCATAAATAGACTTTAGCAGCTTACAAACCTTACCCTCTTGACCCGCGACCTTGAACCCGTCTGGTTGTTCCATATAAATGGACTCATCAAGATAGCCATTCAGAAAAGCCGTCTTGACATCCATCTGCCAAATCTCGTAGTCGAGAGCGGCAGCTATGGACAAGAGAATCCGGATGGACTTAAGCATGGCTATAGGCGAAAAGGTTTCCTCATAATCGATTCCTTCCTTTTGCGTATAACCCTTAGCTACCAGTCTAGCCTTAAAGGTTTCGACCTTTCCATCCACTCCTCTTTTCCTCTTGTAGATCCACTTACACCCTATGGGTTTTACCCCTTCGGGAAGATCCACAAGCCCCCAGACCCGATTAATCTCCATAGACTTCATCTCTATGTTCATGGCCTCTGTCCAGAGTCTTGAATCAACATCCTCCATGGCTTCTGCGTAAGTATAAGGATCCCTGTCATGTTCATCCGGTTCAGCCAAAAAGACTTCCCCATTGAACATATACCTTTCAGGTTGACGCCCGATCCTCCCATTACGCCGAAGCCCCTGAGGTTGTTGTTCAGGTTTGTTTGGTTTTTCTACACCGATTGGAATAGTTTCATTCGGAACCTCCGGAGTAAACGCATCACCCCTCAACTCCTCAAGCACCACTTTGCTTCGAGGTTTAAAGTCGTTCATGTAACTCTCCTCAAGGAAAGTTGCATTAGTTGAAACCACGACTTTATTTTCCTTTGGGTTATAAAAATAACCCCCTTTAGTCCCTTTTGGATATCCTACAAACACACAAACTTCTGAACGTGCTTCCAACTTATTCGGATCCTTAAACAGGACATGAGTTGGACATCCCCATATGCGAATATGGTTTAAGGATGTCTTTCGTCTTGTCCACAACTCGTGAGGAGTTTTAGGGACCGATTTTGAAGGCACATTGTTCAAAAGATAACATGCGGTTTGTAGTGCATATCCCCAAAAGGATAAAGGCAATGATGAATAACTCATCATGGACCGAATCATGTCCAACAAAGTCCTATTCCTTCTCTCTGCTACGCCATTCTGCTGCGGAGTGCCTGGCGCAGTCAAATGGGATAAAATCTCATTCTCTAACAAGTGTCCCAAGAACTCTTCAGAAAGGTATTCCCCACCTCGATCCGATCGAAGTGCCTTTATGGGTTTACCCAATTGCTTTTCCACTTCAGCCCGAAACTCCCTGAACTTATCATAAGTTTCGCTTTTGTGGTGCATTAGGTACACATACCCATATCTTGAGTGATCGTCAATAAAAGTGATGAAGTACTCATACCCTCCTCGTGCCTGGATGTTCATCGGTCCACAAACATCACTATGCACAAGTTCTAGAACCCCTTCGGCCCTATTGCCCTTAGACCCGTATGGTCTTTTGGTCATTTTACCCTCCAAACAAGACTCACATTGAGATATAGATTCCACCTTTAAGTGACTTAAAGGTCCATCCCTTACCAACCTTTGAATCCTATTCAGGTTAATATGGCCAAGGCGCAAATGCCAAAGATAAGTCTTATTAGAGTGAGAAGTTTTAAGTCTTTTTGAGTCATTATCATTTATCTCAGCATTAAGCAATAGGTCCATCTTAGGTTTGATAAAATATAGATTATTTTGCATCCATCCAGAACAGATAAAAGATTTGTTTTTACGAATCACCACTTTTTCATTAAAAGATACCACGTAGGAGTCTTTAAATAAAGAAGATACAGAAATTAAATTCCTTTTAAATTTAGGAACATAAAAACAATCTCGTAAAATTAAACTCCTATAATTATCAAAATAAAGATGGACATCTCCCACTGCTTCCGCTGAGACCAAGGATCCATCGCCCATCCGAAGCGTTAAGTCTTCACGAAGTAGACTTATCGTTTCTTTGAATCCCTGCAGAGAAACACAAACATGATTAGTTGCACCGGAATATATGACCCAAATATCACTTGATTCCTCAACCAAACAAGTTTCTAAATATAGAAGATCACACCTACCTCCCTTGGAAAGGAAGTCCTTGCAATGCTTCTTTATATGCCTGACCTTACCACAAAAGAAGCACTTAAGCTTCTTTGGGTTCTTCTTCTTCTTTTTCTTGCTTTGGTTGCAGCAGGAATAGAAGACTTGCCACTCTTGGCCCGTTGCTTCTTTCATTTCCAGAGTTAGGATTGGAACCAGAAGCAGCTACCATATTGGCCTCTCCACCAGCAGGAGACTCCCTGATCAGCAGTTCAAACTCCTGTAACTGTTTCATCAGTTCTGTCAAGGTCATATCCCGTCTATTGCTCAAATTAAAAGTAGCTCTAAACGGAATAAATTCCTTAGACAGAGTCTCAAAGACCATAGTCATCTGAGTTTCAGCATCAATGTCGGCTCCATTGGTTTGAGCCTCAGCGAGGTAACCCATGACCAACATCATATGCTCCTTTACAGATGTCCCCGGCCTCTGTCTACAGTTAAGAAGTTTTCGAAGTGTCCCTTACCGCTTTGTTATGGCCTGGCCTTCAAACATGTCCTCAAGATTATCCAAGATCTGCTTCGCAGTCTCATAATCCTGATGTTGAGCCTGCAGCACGTTGTTCATGCTAGCCATAACATAGCAGCGGGCCTGATCATTAGCATCTTTCCAGCGGTCGTACGCTTGGAATTGCTCATTACTTGAGTCTCCCGTAGGCTCGGGAGGACAAGGAGTTGTCAGTACATATTTCAGTTTCTCAAAGGATAGGACGATGTCCAGGTTCCGTTTCCAATCATTATAGTTCTCACCGGTTAATTGGTTTTTGTCAAGTATCGATGATAAAGCATTTTTAGACATTTTCAATCTACAATAAAGAATCATATACCAAACATAAGCAAACATATATATTAATTTAGTAAGATAACACAATCATGTAAAATCATACAAATGTGTTTATGTGTCAAAACCTTGAAAATATCACAACCTTACAACGATAATTCCCAACTCAGAATTCAACAAGCTCCTAGGGGAGTCATGCCAAATTCAATCAGGAACACGGATCCCCTCCTGATTAATATATGCCATCCAGGACCCGTATGATCCAGCATATATTAATAATCGTTTCTTTGGCCATTAATTTTATTAATAGAGCTCCTAGGGGAGGTTAATAATAAAATTAACGTGAGTGTATAACCACCGTTTCAATATTTTATCCATGATTTATAATCACCACCTAGGGGTGTGCAACCATAAATCATACTAAAATACCTTATCCTTTCAGAGATCCAATCTGGTACATGATAGAAATCCCTTCCTAGGGGTCAGGACCACCATGTTCTTCCTATGGACCAACGATGGAGGCCTTAGGTTCTCTCTTCGAAAACCTTCTCCCACTCAATCTTTTGAAGTCAAGGTTTTATTTTAAAATTATGCATGAACAGTTTTAATATGAGCGGCACTCCCTATTCTATATGGCATGTTATCAATATACATGGTAAATCATATTATAATGCAGACAAGTAAAGCAATCAAGCAAAGCTACAAGCATAATAATAATAATAACCGTAATATTATGGTTCCACCCTAGAGAATAGAAAAACTAAGATTACAAGAGAATAATCGAGACATTTATCGATTCTTCATCCTTGAATCCTCAAGCTGTATCCTTCTTCATGTAATATCCATCTTCAAGTCCTCAATCCTGTATGAATCGAACACTTCATATTTCCGGTCATATCCAAATTTAATGTTTCTCAGAATCGTCCCAAAAATAAAATTAAAACTACACCAAAAAATTGCACATTTTTTGGACATTTGGTAGCTCTCGGTCGACAGTCCGATCTGGGTGATCGGTCTGCCGATCATGGTGGTTCGGCCTGCCGAACATGAAGGTTCGGCCTGCCGGCAGAGCACCAAAATTTCTGCTCCACCGTCGGCTTGCCGGACCGTATATCCGGCCTGCCGATTTGTGACCTTCGGCCTGCCGAACTGTGAGGTCCGGCATGCCGACCGAGCAGAAGAAACCTTAATCCATAAAATACAATTTTAATGCAATTCATCAATTTTATTTTCAACAATTCAAAAACATAAAATTAGAGACTCAGGAAATACCTGGAGGCGCCATCATCAATCTTTAAGATCCGACTTCTCGTTCCGTCTTCTCCGAATAATTATTTAATTACAAAATTCTTACAAATTAAAAATTAAATAACAATTCTTAGACGGAGATGATAGTCCGCCATCTAATTACATGAAAAACCTAGATACACATTCTAACCTCTAAGGAACCATAACCGGTATTAATTAATTAATAAATAATTAAACAACAATTTAATCAACCATAATTAATTAATAAACATTCACCACATAATCCATGACAACATATATATTATATAGAAACCTAGAGTGCCATCTCTCTATAAAATTTAATTCAAGCATTGGAGAGATTAAGATCACAAATTTTTGCATATAACATAATCACAAACTTGCAAATTTATGTAAAACCTCGGCTCTGATACCAATTGTTGGAAACAAAGTGCGCAGCGGAATTTTTAAAATTTTTCATCAGAGTAATTTCCAAAACACAAGTTTGACATGTTATATGTATAAATTAAACAGATCTTACTAACCTCAGTGTGCCGAAAAACCTCCGCGACCTGTGTAGAGAAGTAATGTTCCAGAAGAGCCTCAACCAATTGGTCTTCTTTGCTATTCTCTATCCACAACCGGAGTGAGTGTGGGCTCACACGTACAGCTCTTACACCGGTGACTCTCCTTCCAACCAATAGAGAGAACCTAAAGCTAATGTTCGTGATTTGTGAACAAAAGCTCTCAGGGAGTTTTCAGATGCTCACTAGAAGAGTATCACTCTTAATCTCTCAAATTGATCTGAGTAAATCATTAGACTCACTCCTTTTTTATACCTATTGGTCCTAGAGTCAGTCCATATCAGATTAGGTCTCAAAAAATCGAAATAGAATCAAGTTCGGATCAATATCTGATAAGATACGTGTGAAAAACGCGTAATCTTATGTGCGCTGATAGGCAGGCCGGACTGTCTGATAGGCAGGCCAAACTGGCCAGTTCGGCAGGCCGAACACGTCATCCTGTAGGCCGAACTGCCGAGAAAAAATCTCCGCGAATCTTTTATTTTCCACCCGAGATTCTAAAGGATAAAGTCTCAGTTTTGATTCAAATAGCCCAATAGAAAAGATATCTGATCAAAACAAATTTTATCAAGATAATCTCTAAGAAAATAAATTAATTCACAATAATTCTACAAGTTTATCTTGATCCAATTTATCCAAAATTAAACCAACCGATAAACAGACAAGAATTATCTGATCACAATAATTCAACAAGTTTATCTTGAACTAATTTCTTACAAAATTAATTCAACCAATAAACAGACATGAATTATTTGATTCTTACAAATTTTAAACCAATCTGATAAATCCGACATAAGTCACCAATTATTGGAAAAGCACGCCGTGTCGTTACAGGATTTTGTGAGCTAGCAAAGGGGACCAAAATGGACCTATAAAGTTCAAGCTCATGATAATTATGAAACCCAATATCCCAGATATACATTTCACAATTATCAACTCCAACGCTACTCCACTAAAAGCTTGGAGCTGCACTCTCGAACTTTATAGAATTACGAAGCTCGTGTAGCTAAGTCTCCATGACATATCATAGTGTATCGCATCCCCATATAATCATCCATAATCGGCTTAAGGACAAGTTCTGTTCCCGATTATTTTTATCTTACGTTCCATTGTCTCACCATTAGAAAACTTACCATCCAAAGATAGTATACCATTCGGTTACACCTATGTATCCAAATGGTTGAGCGCTCCAGTTTTCCAATTACAAGACAACGCATATAAGAGGATATCATTACTCCTAAAGATGAGCTATGGATTCCATATCTATGAATAACAAGTCTACGCTATCAAGAGTCATGCCTCCAACGTACCGGCATGCATACCACTATAGAGATGTGGGAGTCACCCATTGGTACATCAAAAGACACAAGTCGAGACAACGGGCCCACTATTCATCTCAGGATTAAGATACAACACAAATGATTGTCTAAAGTGAATCGATTTGCCAAGACAGAATTATTAATCCAAATCAATTCACTTCATGTCCCGATCCAACACATTATCACCTTTGACAACGTGCCAATGTTTCTATTCATGGAGTCCAACTCCGATGGTCAAGACAAACCATCTCCCAAAAGGGATATAGACAACATAACAATCTTTACATGAATAAAGCGCCCAACTTTATTCCCTCGATTGCGGATCATATATTTTAGACCATCATCTTAAGAATCGTGTCTTCCGCATAATCAGTCCATCATATGCCCAACTCTTAAGGTTTAGACTGACAGTCTCAGACTACTGTTTGCTTATCATACATTCAACAAATATGAACGTAAAGAGGACAATATTTGGTATATATAAATGAATAAATTCTTTATTGATAAAAATGTCTCCAAAAACGTATTACATTTTTACTCCTTAGAGCATACATGTCTAACATAAAAAGTGGTCCATCCTTTGAGTAGAATTAAGTGATGTCCTTTCTAGTCTATTGATGGGCCGCCGGATCCTCGTAAGGACGAAAATGAGATTGAGTTCAAGTTGTAATTAAAAATAGTACTGCAAGGATCATGACTAAATCATAACCACATGTATAAAACCTTCTCTAAAAAAAAGTTCTCCTCAATTCCGGTGACGGTTGAATTAGATGATAAATCCTCGTCAGCATAGTCATCTAATCAATTGGCATTGTCTACTTATCAATAATTTTAATGTAGTAAAAAAAATAGAAACAAATGGAAGGGAAGAAAATAAAAGAAATGAAAAGACGGAAAAGCAAATTAAAAAAAAAAAAACAGAAAAAAAGGCAAAAGGAAAAAGTTAATTTCATAAAGTGAATTTAAAAATATATAAAATATTAAGGGAAAGAACAACAAAGAAAGAACAGAAATGAGAAAAAAAAAGACAAAAAGCGGCGGATATAGATTAAAAAAACAGAGGACAAAGAAAATAAAAGGAAAATTAAATATTAAAAAAGAAACTACTACAACAACAAAAGAATGTTGCAGCTTTAATCAATTTTTAATGCTACTTTTGGGACTTTAATCTAATTTTTGTTTTTGAATTTTACGTTGCCATGAAATTATGAACGATTTTGAAGTTTTGCACATAGTCGGTAAGAAGAATGGATGATTTGTCATAAATCTGCAAAAGCATGGCTCTTCATTAACTTACCCAGCTAGGACGGCTCAAGAAAATTGGAGGCTTTTTGCGAAAATTTTAGAAATCTTATGACAACTAGAAAAAACATATTCAACTTTTTTCACGATAAACAGCTCTACACGTAAAGTTATTCTCCAAGCAAATTTCTTCAACTCTAAAACTACATTTCTATTGAAAACTTTTTGTAGTAGATGACACATTGAAAAAATATATATCGTAATTAGAGATAAAACAAAAACATTATCCGAGAAATGTATAAATACTAATATTTTATTTTTCAAATAAAACTATTAATTGATAAGGCTTGTTATTTTTTTTTATATGGAGTAAGGCTTACTTTTTAAATATGCAACTAATATTATTTTAGTGAGAACGTGGAATAAATATTTCACCTGAATAATACACACACACACACATATATATATATATATGTGGACTTTCTCCCGTTCCACACTGGCCAACGGAGGGATTATCCCTCGCTTTTTTTTATTTTTTTTTTCTACCGTCTTGATTGGATTTGACGGTTATGGTTGAAGAGAGGGTAATGAGTTGGCAGTGTATACGCAATGTAACTGTGCTTTCCCATGACTGGTTAGTTGGACGAGCATAAAGCTCTTGTATGTTATAATATTTATAGTTTTAGCTAATAATTTTAACCACAATATCAAATATTAACTTCTTGCTTAAATGAGATAGCATTTTAAATTTAAAAGATAAATTGTCAACCTTGTACCGTTAGGTTCTAGGGATTAAAAAAGAAAAAGAAGGAAAACCAACTCATACCCATGAGCATGAAAAGATTTTAAGGCAAATGTAATGGAGAAGCCAAAAACCCAAATGCCTAATCTCTTCCAAACCCAAATCGTTAGCAATCGCTGAGGACTTTTGAGCAAAGGTGGGAAAATGATAGGTTTATGGATTGATTAGAGTGAAAAAAAAAAAAAAGAATTTTGGGCTCTAGCTAGTAAAAAAAAAAAAAAAACCAAAGAAATTTTTTAAAAATAATAATATAAAATAATAAAATAAAAGGTCTACATTGTCGCATTAATTATCAAAGGGCAAATTAAAAAGGTGATCATGGAAATAGGAAAATCAACATTGTATCACCATATCTACGAATCCAGGTCGATATATGAATATGGAATGCAACATTTTTTTTTTTATCTTAATACTGGTATTAATATATTTAAATTCTCCAAGATGATCAATAATTTGCAGATCTATCCAACAGAGCATCCAGTGTAAGAATCCTAGCGTAGGTTGCTCTTTAAATTTCATATATTGCATCACTTTTGGGTTAACTATCATTAATTCCATTCACAACTTAAGGTTCTACTATAAATGGACTTCATAATAAGATCACCACATATGCAAGCAAATATTACAATGCTTTGATTTTTTGGTAATATTTCAAAACATGCAATCATCGAATCAACATTCAAACCCAGGAACTCAAATAGAAAGTATCAGGCAATCAAACCCAATTCTTAAAGATCCAGTGGCGGTTCGAAATAAAGGAACTACAAACTGTCAAATAAACAAAGGCCATATGGAACATGATGATACAATGAAAACACTAGGAGAAAGTGTCGCCAAAAGGGAAGGATATAACAAGCAAACATGTCCGGAAAGATACAATCGAGGAAAAAACATCAGCCAATCACAGCAATCAACAAACACAAGATCTCAAGCCCCACCGTCATCTAGCGCCATTATAACTGCCCAACTCAAGATTGGCAAAATATAACGGAGGACGAAGAAGAAGTCTACCGACTAGATCTACAGTTCAACAGTCAAAAGCATCGTTATCCAAACCACCAATATGATCCCGACACCGATTTCAAACTTTAATATTACATTATTAATCACACTTAACTATGCATGTAATCTCACCTAGACTTTCTTTAAATATCGTTTGTTGTTAAGTTATCTTTTGTGAAACATGTTTGAATATTAATAGTACTTAAATCTAAACCTAAATTATAAAGGATTTGTCTAAAATTCAAGTATTGTGACTATGTTTGCATCAGATTCTTATCTTGACATATATTTGAAATCCATCATTTGGTATTATTAATTAAAGTTATTAACACTAACAGCGCTTAAATTTTAAAGTCTCTCTCACTTTGCTGTTAGACTTTAAAATCACTATTTTACCTATTGAACTTTTAAAACTTCTCACTTTACCCTCTGAATTTTAAAAATTACAATTTTACCCTTGAATTTTCAAAGCTTCTCATTTTATCTCTTAAATTTTCTAATTTTTAATTCAAATAGATGTAATGAAGTCTACATGAATCGCACATCGGTCACTTGTAAGGACAAAAATGAGATTTTATTACTTCTAAATTTTATTTCATATTCACACTCTCACTTGATACCTTGGTTTTTGTATCTGAACTCTCATTTAGGAAATGTTTGGTTGAATATTTCCTTTGTTTTTGTTTTTGTACCTGAGCTTTCCTTTGTTTGTGGTAGCAATGATCTCTAGGCGAACATCTTCTACGGCCAAGAAAAATGGTTTTCTTACCATTCTTCAACTGTTTATAAGATGTTTATTCATACAAATAGGACAACTAATAAAACTCTTCACTGAATAACTGGATAAATTCTCTTATGCAGAGAAGTCGTTAATTGTCCATATCAATATTGCATAGAGTATAAACATCTCTTTTTGATTAGCATCTCTAACTTCGATTCTATTTTCCTATAAGTTCTTTGGGTCATCGATTAACAATGACAAGTACACATCAATGTCATTCTCTGATTAGTAAGGACCTAAAATCAATAGAATCAACATCAAGTACTTCCACTTCATGCATATTTTTGGTGAGAAATTGTATTGACAAGTATTGCGAGCCAAGTGCTGTGCTTAGTACTCATGTTACCATGTAGATTCATTCTATTGGTCGAAAAGCGCAATGTGAATTTCTTGGATCCGCACTAAATTAAAAAGATTGGTGTCAAAAGTCTTCCATTGTGGTAAATCCGTTGAATGTCCAAGCATAACATTGTCAACCTATTTGTCATGATGCCATGTCAAATTCTTTGCATGCTCTACATTTTCAAATAAACATCTCAAACATGGTACCAGTGGAATGTAATATAACGCCTTCGTCGGCACTCCTTTGTTTATCGTTCTTTATACTCCTTCTTATAAAGAACACAATCATTTTCATAACTATGAATTTTCTTATACTCTATTTCTAAAGTGCTCAAAGTCTTTTTAGCCTCATACATGCTAGTTAATAATTTATTACTTTTTGGTAAAAGCTTTCCTAGAATTCCAAAAGATTTGTGAAACTAGAATTTGAAACTATAATTTTAGAATTTGACCACGCCTTTAAATTTCATAATCCAACTAAAGTGGACAATTTTGTGAATTTTTACACCCTTCATATACAGGTGTCTCGGTATCATTCATCATTATCTTAAAGAACTCCGGACGATATACAAACTATTCTTCCAAATCATTTACCTTGTCAACTATATTGTGATGATCACCTTTATTATCAACCTCCACAATATGTTCTTTTCTTCTACTACTTAAAGTTAGATTGATAAAAGATTCACCATAATAATGCCATCTTTGGTAACTACAATCTATCCCATGTCGAAATAAATGTCCTCTTAACAATTTCAATTGAGTGAGATCTATAATTTCCACATTGAACACAAGAACACCGAATCTTATCTCCTTAGGCATGATTTTTTGCAAATAATAAAAATTCTTCCATACCATCGGCTAATCGTTTAGTCAATCTATAATCCCACATCTATGTTCTATTCATTTAGCAAATTCTAAATCAAAATATACACATTTCATACCAATTAATCAACCCATACATCTAAATCCACAATAATTTCACAAATTAATCATACCCATACAATATTAATCATGATTCTACAAATCCAACCCACACCCATCATATCCAAATAACAAATCAAATTATATATATCCATAAATTTCAATGTAAATTATTATACTTTTTGAAATCACAAACCAGATACCCAATCAATAATATCAAAAAATAAAAAAATATATCATCTAAACTAACACTTACAAGAGGCGACGATAGAGAGAGAGCGGCGATGGAGTGGCAGTGCGCGTTCTGCATTTATTTGTCGAGTTGGTGGGTGTGTTAAAGGGGTGGGTTCTTTATATGACAGTTTTTTGTAAAAATTGTCATATAAGGTATATATATATATATATATATATATAAACTTGCGACATTACATGATAGTTTTCAACAAAAACCATCGTGTAAGCCTATTTAAAAAAATTGTCATGGCATCTTATATTTCCACGATGGTTTTTGTATTTTTTCGCCCTCCTTGCTTTTTTCCCATATTTAAACATAACAATTTTCTATAAATCGTCATGTAATTAATGTCGTGTAATAAACAATTTTTAGTTGTGTGAGTTATTAGGGTTAATAACCCTATTAATTAAATTCATCTATTTCCCCTGGATTATGTCCTTATGCACAAAAATATAGGCTACCTTAATTTTGTCCCAATTTTTTTTTTTGAATAATTTATTCTATGTTTCGTTTTTTTCTACTTGCATGTTTTGTTTTTTACATAGCTTGTTATGGTGTCGTTTCTAGTTTTAACAAGCCAAATATTTAACATAATAAGAATCAATAAACCATCATGAAATTACTTAAATATCCAAACTCCATCTTGGAAATAATAACATCACCAAGTCACCTCCAACAATCAACCCATTAAAACCGGTCATATTCATGAAAAACAAAACACAACACTTAATTAATTCTACATGTAAGCTTTATTTCGCACCAATTAACCTTTATATATTATTCAAAAGGCAGTTAGGGACGTCTCCTAGAGGGACGAAAGAACCTTCATATATATATATATATATATGTATACGTATACGTGTATATATATATTATTTTCACATTTGCTTCCCAAACTATATCATTTATGTCACTTTACTCTTTGACTTTTAAAACGTACTACTTAATCTCTTAAACTTTGTTCCATTGGCAAGTGTCCCCTTTTCATCAAACTTCATTAGTTTTTGGATGGTTTTTTGTGTAAAATTTTTTATATTTTCTCCTAAACAACATCACTTATGTTATTTTATCCCCAACTTTTAAAATGTGTTAGTATGTTCTCTTAATTTTTTTTGTTAGTAAATAACCCCCTTTCATTCAATTTTGTTTGGCTAATAAATTAATTTGTTTTTCTTTCAACTTTACAAGACCTCCACATTAAAGCAATTCATATACCCACAACTTGCATATGAATATTTTTTTACAACATGTCATTCAAATACAAATGCAAAGAAAATTCAAGATCGGTTTCTTTACAAGAAATTAAAATAATATGTTCTTGAAAAAAAATTCAAGAGCTCTATTCTTCTAAGGAATTTTGTGGGTTTTTTTCTCCTTAAGCTCTTTTATATGGTTGAAATTGTCTATAGCAAAAAATAATACTTTTCCCCTGAACTCTTTTTTCCTTACTATATTTTTCCCCTTAAATTCTTTTTATGTTTGGCTTTTTCCCCCAAAGTTAGAAGAAAAAATATTGACTTGTGAAGCTGAACAAAACTAAGCGTAAGGAGGTTATTTATTAACAAAAAAAAATTGGAGAGACATAGTGACATAGCGTGAAAGTTGAGGGAGCAAAATATTACAAGTGATATAGTTTTAGGAGAAATGCAAAAGACCATCTAAAAACTAATGGAGTTAGATCGAATGGGGAAACTTACTAACAGAACAAAATTTAAAAGGATTAAGTGGTATATTTTAAAAGTCAGAAAATAAAGTGACATAGTTCGGAGGGGCAAATGTGAAAAAAATCCTTTATATATATATATATATATTTATATATATGTAAACATAAACGTGTTCATCGGAGGATTCAGAGGGTTTTGAAGTAACGTACAGTACATATACATGCAAACAAAAATTATTTTGAAGAAAGGTTGGAATTTTGCTAAAAACTTTAGAGGAAACTTTAGAGGAGAAGTAAAGAGGAGAGACGTTGTGACTGAGTAAAAGCTTTTTAGTAAATTAGGTGGTTTGTTACTTTTTTTTACTATTATTATTGTGTTTTATCATAGTTTAGCTAAAAAGGTCAAAAATACCCTTAGATAACATATATTTGTCTAACTCTAACATAAAATACTTATCGACTATATCTTTATATTTTTTAAAAGTAGTATATTTATAACTTTTTTAAAAAAATGGTAAAATTAAAAAAAATAACACCTCCAAGATTTTACATCTTTTTTCAAAAAACTTTTTTCTTTAAAAAAAAATACGTTAAGAAGAGATTGGAAAAAAGAAACCAGTGGGTGAATTCACCAAAAAAATAGTGTATACATTATTTTTCAACAAATGAATTTTTGTTCATTATTTAAAAATCAAAAAGCAAAACGAATCTTTTTTTAATGAAATTCTTGTACCATTTCGTTGTCAATTTTAACTAAAAATAAATAAAAAATTGCTGGACAAAAGATCCTTATCAATAAAATTTCACACTGAAAAAAGTCCTTGGTAATAAATTAATAGACTTTATTATTAATCTAGTTAAGTTCATGCTATTAAATCAAATACTTTAAATCTAATTTGTACAATACAGGTATATAAAGCAAAGGGGGCGTTGGCCGAAGGTGAGGCTAAGGTTATTGTCTCAACTGCCTCATTGTTGCCCTGAAGTTACCCAACATAACTTTTCGCAACAGGAAAATGTACGACACAAGTCACTATGTAAAGTAGTGATTGTCAAAGAGAGTGCATAAGCAATTGAACCAACCATTCCTTTTATAGAAAATAGGTTCAAACCACTTGAAAACAAGGAAGAGAAGAGGGGATAAGTTCTAAAATTGGTAGTTCAAAACATCACATCAGACATCAGTAAACTGCTATCCAAATGAGATTAGAACATTAAGCAATTTCCACTAAACCCCTTGATATCACGTCATAGAAAGTAACCTATGCAAATCTTAAAAACGTAAAGTTAATGTGCTGCTAAGCCATATTTGGATTTCAAATTAAAGACATCATGTCACGCCCCGGAGTACGGGAGGTGACGTGACGGAATATTTGAGTTAATTAAAAGAGGATTTAATTGAAATTAAGGGTTTAAGATTTAAATTACATGAGAAATAAGGAGTTTTTCCACCACATTTGATAAAAGAATTTATAAATATTAAGCAGGTAATAAAAATTAAATAAAAACCACGAATATGGGTTCCACAACCCACAACTTGTGCACACACATGATACTGACAATATCATGAATACAATTACAGTCCAAGTACAAATAAAGTTAAGTCTTACATGCCTTGATTAAATAAATACAGAATATAAATAAATCCTCCTATTGCTCCTGAGTTCGGTCCGAATATTCCTCTCCAAACCTAAATGGGAAACCACCTAGAGGGGGAAAATTTAAAACAGATAAAACGTGAGCGAAAGGCTCAGTAGGACTATGTTTTATAAAAATAGTTTAACGCAAAGGAACATAGCATTATTAGAAGTTATTCAAAGGAAACATAAATAAATAACTAAATAAATAAATAATTTGAGTAGAACCGTCCTGACACAGAACAGTCTACTTGTCAAATCAAAACACCATTTTACTTTTACCTAGGCAAACCATGATAACACCACCGT
Organism: Artocarpus heterophyllus; assembly: GCA_025403435.1. Classification (NCBI taxonomy): domain Eukaryota; kingdom Viridiplantae; phylum Streptophyta; class Magnoliopsida; order Rosales; family Moraceae; genus Artocarpus; species Artocarpus heterophyllus. The sequence goes on from CM046343.1 coordinate 23,069,746, forward strand.
AGTGGCCCAGCTGGGTTTCGGGACCTGCCCCCAAGGTCAATCGCTACACGACCCGATCTCTGATATGGCATCATGCCTATGTGTTTATTATCATTATCATTCAAAACCCAATTACCGAGTGTTGTCAATTACATTTATTATGAAATTCATTTCATAATCACGATATATTAAAATATAACCAATAAAACCATTTTCAAACAACCGTTGAAAACACTTTGATAGAAATTCTTTTCAAAGCCAAATCATTTAAAAACCAGGCTACCAAAGAAATAGGATAGAAGTCCTACCTCAATACTAGTACCGGTACCCCACACCGCAATCCCGGTCCGCTATACGTTAGCTCCACAGAACCACGAACGATCCTAGATACAAACTAAGTCGATCAATATCTAGTTTGAGACATTCTATGTTACTAAATCATTTCATGATGTCCTAGTGTGCCATTTGTACCTTTAAAATCATCCTATAAGGTTGGGGTTTAAATCTGGGTTCAAAACAGTGAAAACGGGTAAAAATCATAAAATTTTCCATGCCTCGGTCGGCATGCTGGAAGCAAGGTTCGGTCGGCCGAACACTTCCCCAGGTTCGGCCTGCCGGTCGGAAGAACACCGGCCTGCCGATCATCACTCCGGCCTGCCGAACACACAGTTCGGCCTGACGAACTAAGAAATTCCAGAAATCCCAGCCACGGGTTTCTCGATCCCTAAAATTCAAATCTTGATTCTAACCTGTTTTTCTCAATTCCCAGGCATGAAAAACAATTATACTTGATAGAAAAACATACTAAAACATGTTTGAACTCATTTAAACAAGATTTGAACTCGAAATCCTCAAAAATCCAAAAATGAGAAAATAGGGAGAAAAATGAAAAATCTTGAATTCAATCCGTTTTTCTTCAATCCAAGCTTAGATTCTAGTTGTTCTAAGTTCATCTAACTCAAATCCAAGGTTTTCTAAGCTTAAACAAACTTAGATTTCAAAAACACACAAAATTGAAAATTTTGTGAAAAGTTTAGAAATTTCGAATCTAACCTCGAATCAAAGCTTCAATCCGCGATCTCGGTTGCCGAATCACGTCCCCGAGCTTCCTCCTCGCTGTCCCGAAGCTTGGATTCGAAATGGAGTTCAAAAATTTGAGAGAGAATTGAGAGAGAGGGAGAGCTGCCGAGGAAGAGAGAGGGAAGAGAGAGAGAGAGTGAAATGTGAGAATGAGGAGAGAGAGAGGAAGGAAAGAAATAAATAGAGAAAATCGGTTGGCGGTTTTACTGTGCGAAAACCATGTGCCGCCCACAGTTTTGCAAAACGGAGTATTTTTAACATTTTACAAATTGTGGTGTTTTAAAACTCAAAACATCATTTTAAAACAATAAGAAATCATTTGAACACATCAATTTAACAACACAACCAAAAATTCAAAATCCAACCCAGTAATCTAATTAATGTTAAAACGTTAATTATGACACACTAATTCATCATTTACATTTACCTTAACACTAAATAAATTTCGGGACGTTACACATCAATTAAGGGCACAAACACTAACCGGCTATTTGGCTGAGGGGGGTTCCCACCACAAACTCAGTTATTAACAGTGTAAAGCTCTCACATGATACAATAACAATAAAAAAAAATTGCTATAGTGTAAAGCTCTCACATGCTACAATAAAAGTGGTAACACCCTCTAAAAATAGTTAACAAAATCAGTTTGGACAGAATGATAATATTTTTGAAACTACTATCAGGAGAACCACGAGCATTAGGATCCATGCTACTAATTTAGAAAGTGGTTGATTTTTACCATTGCTTCAAGAAGAGATCACTTTTCAAATTCATATGAAGTTGTCCTTTTTGAAAAATGGAAGTATCATATATTCACATCTCTCTCTTCTTTCACCTATTCTTGTGCCTCGAAATTTTTGACGAGTCACCAAAATTAAGGCGCGAGCACGTCGGGAAGTCGCAAACGGGGACACACCAGTTATACATCTCTTGTGGATTCAGTCCTGATATATGGGCACAAGACATTTCTTAGCATGTCGGAGAGCACAACGCTAGCAAAGAGTACACCACATTCGCTAGGCATGAGCTGCGTGCTTGGTGGTATGGTTGCCAAATTTGCACAGGTGACGTATGATAACCTACCAAATTACTTCGCACTTGCCTCCGATTACCGACCATGCACCATTGATATATTATCATTTGACTCCGATGACTAGAATGACCAAAATTTCTCCTTAATGGCTGTACTCAAATGAAGAAAAATCTAGCAAAGTGATTTTGGTGGTGACCCTCAAAAACTTACTAAGTGACTCAGGCAACTGAAGTCACCGAATAGGTTAGCAATGGTAACTCACTAAATTGTTAGTGATTGAGGGAAATAGAGGAGAATTATATTTAAAATAAAAGGAAGAGGAGAAGGAGGAGAAGTGTATTTAGGATTACAAGATTTTGAGTTTGAAATAGTAAATGTGGTTTTCAGTTGGCATTTTATAATCCAAGATTCTCGAAGGGCATGTTTTTGCCGGAAAAAGTAGAAAGATAAGATTTGAGTTTTGAATCCCTTTTTGTCCTTTTTCATGTCTCTCTAGTAATATCATGTCATTTAACTAAAATTGTGTTTTCATGTCATTTAAAATGTCATTACACTTACATGTCACTAAACTTTATTACAAAACAGATAGTAATTTGAAAACATACTGAGTGTATGTTACATACATCTATAGAGTACATTAACCTTCACAAAAGTAATTCTTATTGCAGATAAACGTAGACAAGGATAGCTACCTAGCTAAGGGTTGAGTCTCTACGTCATCAGTGAGCAGATTCAAAGGAATTTGATGAATTGAATCTCCTGTTTTGGTCTCGTTTGCATCATAAGCAACTTTCGCAGCTTTCGAGCACTCCTTTAGTTCTCCAACAACCTCTGTCATGGTCGGGCGTTCGGTTAGGTTTAAAGACACACAATTTATCGCTATTTCCACTGCTTTCCAAGCACTGATAACATGGAAGTTTCCTTGCAATCTTGGATCTATAATATTATTGATAAGCCCTTTTTCAAGCATCAAAGTTACCCATTCACTAAGACATGTGTTATCGTTAGTTTTTGATATTGCAGGTCTCCCGGTAATGATCTCCAACAGTACCATCCCAAAGCTGTAAATGTCACTTTTCTCGTTTAATCTATTTGACTTGTAATACCTACAACCAAATCACATGCAAATTTTTTTTTTTTGGGTAAGTGATGTGAATAGATAATCAACATCAAAGGAAAAAAACGCGTCTCAACTAAGTTGACACCCGCAAACCATCTCATCCCATGCTAAATTACATAAAACTTGAATTGTACTTTTTCTCAACAAGTGTTTTGTTTACTTGTATTCGTAAATGAAGAATATCGAACATTTAACCGTCTTACTACCAAATTTCATGATAAGTGATTAAAAAAAAAGGAGAAAAGATGAAAAACTTACTCAGGATCAAGGTACCCAGGAGTGCCAGCAATTACTGTCGATATATGAGTCATCTCATTATCAGTTGGAAAAATTTTGGATATGCCAAAATCAGAGAGTTTGGCTTGAAATTTTTGGTCCAACAAGATATTCGCAGACTTCACATCTCTATGAATTACAGGAGGTTTACAACCATGATGGAGATACTCTAATCCTACATTATAATAAAGTTAATTTACATGTTAATTAAAAGAAAATGTCGAAAAACTAGCATACTATGCCAGCGAAATTATAGTATATTACAAATTTAAGTAGAAGTATTGGAAATCAGAAGTGATTTATTTGCTAACCTTGTGCTGCATCTATTGCTATTCCAAGCCTGTCTTCCCACCTCAAAATATTAATTGAACAATCATCTGCACAGTTGAATAAACGAAAAAAAACATTCCTTTATTTTTTGTAACCATTGACGGAACCAGATAATATATTCAGTGGTAAAGAGTCATATTATACGCTTCAACCATTGAGTGGGAACACAACTTTTTGCAATGCGGGCACAACTAAAATTTTATTCAAGAATTAGAGGGTAAAGAATGAAATTTCTAAATATAGGTGCATGGCCCCACTCACATATATCTCTATCCGTCCATATTTACAGTGACTAAGCTCACATTTGCTGCAATCACCCTGTTTGGATTTGTTCTCAAAATTTTTAGAAATGTTTTTGCACATTTTTTGAGACAAATATTTTAAAAACACTCTTAGTATAATTCTCAAAAAAATTTCATTTTTCAAAACAAAAACATTTTTACCTGTTTTGAAAACAATATCAAACAACCCCAATCTGCATCTAAATTTAAATCAGGGTAATTATGTTTTTTCCCACTTTTTTCTCAATTAATAAAGCAACAGACCTGGAAAGAGATGGGATTGTAAGTCACCGTTGGCCATGTACTCGTATAAAAGCCCTGTGTTGTTCTCATTAGCGCAATAACCAACAAGAGCGGTTAAATTCTTATGGTGAACTCTCAAAAGAACGTTGACCTGTCGTTTAAGAGTACAAGAAAAAAATGTTAGCTTGTTTAATGTACCAGTACGCTTACAACATTAATCGAATTATTAGTCATCTAAATAACTGTAATTATCTTAAACAAAAAAACAGTTGTAAATAATTTTTATGCGTCATATTATATATTAATAATTTTCTAATAATATTAAAAATAGACAGTAGGCATAACGATATATTTAAAGTAGGTATATAGTAGAACACGTTGAGGGACTGGAGCCCCAACTCCACAAGACACAAAGGGTAGCCCCGCCCTTGTGTGGTCCATGTGGGCCCCACTCCATATGTCTTGTAGAGTTACGGCTCCTCAGACTGGAGCCCCAACTCCACAAGACACAAAGGGTAGCCCTGCCCTTGTGTGGTCCATGTGGGCCCCACTCCATATGTCTTGTAGAGTTACGGCTCCTCAGAGCCCCAACTCCACAAGACACGGGGTAGCCCCACGCTTGTGTGGTCCATGTGGGCCCCACTCCATATGCCTTGCGAAGTTGCGGCTCCTCAGAGCCCTTAGAAATGCCCATATCACGTGCCTCTGCTTGAAATTGCCGATATCCTTGAACCGATGATCCTGAGAGCATTTTAACAGCCACTTGAGCATCACCCATGTAACCATGATAAACTGTTCCAAATCCACCTTTACCAACTACCCTCTCAAAGTTGTTGGTGATCCTTAACATGTCATTGTAGTCATACAGTCGTTTCCTTGACTCCAATGAATATTCACCAATGTTGGATTGTGCCTTCGCTAAACCTGTTAATTAAGCTCGTCATCAGGATTCAAGAGTATTACATATAATTTACAGCACCCATGGTTCATTTATGTGTCAATTAGTTGGTTTTTAATCCCTTTGATCTTTTTAAGTTAGATCCCCATCCCTTCTTTTCTTATTTACAATCCATGAAAAAGCATTGTTACTATTAATCACTCAATCATTGTTGATATCCAACATGTTTTTCTTGACAAATTACTCCTGAACTTAAATTTTTGAGACATTTTTATAGCTTGTTGGATTGTTGTTTCATATTGAAAAGTTTGAATGAGAAATAATACTAAAACAATTGAAATTTTCTGGAAGAAAGATCGTAATAAAACCGATTTAAACTGGAATAAGTTGAACAATAGACCATTAGTCCGTGACATTGAAATTGACAAATAAATTTATAAAATTTAACATAGATAATTACTTGCCAATTGCATATATAGTAGAAAATATTCTTCTCATTACCGGTAAAAATCTTATAAATTAGAACAGTTTGTATTTGATACAATTATTTCTCCATCTCTCTTTTAAAGTTCATACGTCTTTCGTTATTTTTAACGTGAAGGACTGTAATTGCCGAAAACCTAAGCTTATAAAGTAATCCTTGAAAAAAAAAATTTTTTTGAGAGTTAAATAAATTTGGTGTTGTTTGGATTTTTTTGGAAATATTTTTGTACATTTTTTGACATAAAAATTTCACAAATATTCTCAACATCATTTCTCAAAAATTTGTATTTTATAAAATAAAATTACTTTCATTTATTTTAAAAACACTACCAAACGAGCCCTTATTTGTAATTAATCAAGGATGTAACACATCTTGACACGTGGATGGAGTTCCCCTCCCGTTTCTTTTTTTTTTTTTTTTTTAATAATTTTAGGCTAACGTTCCCTCACTTCATTTTTTGTTTCTTTGTTTTTCTTCTTTCCCCTCTTTCATCCTTTTTATTTATCTATCTATTTGTTTATTTATTCATTTTACTTTTCTCTTTTTTTTTTTTTTGCTTTTTTCATCTTTATTTTTTGTCCTCCTTTCTTCTTTATTTGCATTTTCAGTATTTTATTTTTGTTCTTTTTCACCAATAGGCTTTTTATATATATTTCTTTACCCCCCTAATATTTCATATATTCTCAAATTTATTTGATTAAACTATTTTTCTTAATGTGTATATTCAAAATACTTTTTTAAGTTATATTGCATATTCTTTTACATCCCTTGGTATATTATTTACCAAGCGTGACTTCCAGGTTTTTTTTTCTTTTTTTCCACAACTTTTTTTTCTCCCTAATTTACATTTATTAAAATAATTTTTTTTCAATATAATCTTACCTAACTTTTTTAAGTAATTCTTATCTCAGTTAGAATTCTCAAAATGTTTTTCCCTAATTATTCTTCTCAAATAATTTTTCACTAACGTGATCTTGTCAATACATTTCTGTCATATAATTATCTCAAATACTTTTTTTATATGTACCCTGGGCATAATTATTTACTATCTAATTATTTACTGTTTCCTTAAAGAAAACTTTTTTCTTCTTGAAATGTGCTCTATTAATTTTTTTTTTCCGTTAAGTTAAAGTAATAAAAGAACAATAAATGAATACAATTATATTCTCATATAAAATATATACATATATATATATATAAGTAATGCACGTACTACTACTAGTTCTATAATATATTGTATGCGTGGTCAATATAGTGCTTTCGTGGTCTTACCATGTCGTCTATTCCTTAAAAGAACCCACCAGATCAATGCTGCTACAGCAAACAAAAGGATAGAAGTTCCTACGACTGATGCTACTACTACTGGGACAACTGAATGCTTCTTTTTGCAGGAAAATGATGCACATATATTTGGATTCCCATTTACCCTAGCAACAAAAATTGTGCATATTATAAACAAATTAATTAGTAAGAAGTTAAATAATCAAACATAAAAATAGGACTTTGAATATGATCATCATCCGTTTATTAATCTAGGTATTTAAACTTAAAACAACTAGAAAATGGCGACTTTGACTATGTTTATGACAAGAGTATATATCGGAAATATACCTACATATATACATGTGTGTCTATTTTTAAATACATTTACATAGGATTTTGAATATATATATATATATGTATGTATATATGGGTTATTGCGTTGTTAATCCTTAGTAATATAAACTGTGTCACTTTGGTCTTTAAATTTTTAATTTAAACAAATTACCGCCTTAACTTTTGATTTTTAACCATTTTGGTTTCTAATAGTAAAAATGACAAATTTTTTCTAAAATCTCACAAAGATCATCACGTCCAAAACCATATAATTAAAGTTTTTACAAAAATAGTTACATTAATTTTTAAAAAGTTTTAGAAGTAATTTGTCGATTTTAATAATAGGGACCAAAGTGATCAAATCAAAATTTCATAAAGTAACAATTTAGGGGACCACTGTAAGACAATGTGCACAATTCAAGGACCCATGTGATTATTAACTTTATTTATACAACTACATACATTGGACCAAAAATTTTGTTTAGGTTTGAGTTGAATAAAAAATTTAAGATAAACTAATAATGTAATAAATACCAAAAATATTGTGATCTATTTTTTTTTTACTATTTGTCTTTTTATTTTTTAATAATCTATATATACTTGTTCCTCCATAAATATAAGCTTATTAAGTAATATTATTGTTTTTTTCAATTTTGTTTATTTAGATATTTTTAATTTGAATTAAGGCTCAAGTAAAAAAAGAACCAAAGCAATGGGGCACATTGAAAGAAAACTATAAGAGTATTAACGAAAGTTTTTCATTTTTAGGACTTTGCATAAGATCAAACATTATAAATGGGGAAAAGAAGGAGAAAAAGGGAGGAATTTATTGATTTTTAAAAATATTATAGAATTACTTGAGCCCGCGGCTGCAACTCTCTGTCTTAGTTGACTCCATCCCTGTGCATGTATGTATTTTTTAAAAATTATAAAAATAAAGAAAAAAACCTCACCTCAGTTGTAGTAAACCTTTCTTCCATTTTGCCATGAGCTCAACTGGAAGGGAACCGTTGAGCTGGTTGTTCTCCAAGTTTCTGCCATGAATCATTAATACTGATTCACCATTTGCAAGGCTAGGTATGTTCACTATAAGGATGAAAAGTATAATCATTTGAACAAAATTATTACTCACAAGACCCTTAAGTTTTGCAGTTGAGACAAAAATTCTGGCACTGGTCCCGTAATGTTGTTGTTTGATAGTTCTCTGAATCCAAAAATTCAATTCTTATTAATATTTTTTTTACAAAAGAAAAAGTAATATATAACTCATGTGTGATCCGGATACACGTACAAAATTTGTATCATTGTTAAGTTGGCTATTGAAGGAGCTATCTCCCCAATCAATTCACTTGAAGACAAGTCCCTGATGAACATTGCTATTTTAATTAGATAATTGTTAATTTCACACAAAAACACAAACACACACATATATTGATAAAATTCTAACTATATATATATATATATGCATAATATTTTTAAAAATTTCAACCTTTAAACTCCTTATAACCCACTCTATTTTTACCAACTGAGCTTGCACCAGCAGATAAGACAGACATATACATAACAAAATAGATTCATTACAAATTCGCCTAAAATACCCATAACTTTATAATCATTTATCAATTTTCTGTTAAAATTCTAACAGAATAATCATTTTTGTTAACAATTCATACTTCAGAGGGAACGGATATTACGTTTTAAAACACGTAGGGCAAAGTATTATAAAGGCTATATTTCAGAGGGATTTTTGGTAATTAATTCTAACAAAATAGCATTATTTTTTAGCAAAAAAAAGAAATTAATGAGACGTATGGTTCAATTATGTTTATTGAATTAAAAATATATCTAATTTATAAATATTCTATATATGTCCTAAAATGATATTAATAAAATATCATTAAAATAATTACTATGTAAATATATTATGCAAAATATAATATCATTAAAATAAATATTGTGTCATTAAGGATATTTTTAATATATTCTAAATATTTTATGAAATTTTAATTTTATAATAATTTGGTCATGCATTGAAATTTTTTTGAAAGAAAAACATATATAATAGCATTATTCAAGATCGAAAATAAATTCATGTTTTTGAAGTATAAATGTCTAATAAGTATACTTACAAGGATATAATTCTTGGAGGCTTATCATTTCCGTCGAAGCTGCATTTTAGACCTTCCCACGAGTACTGTTCGGGTAAACATGGGTCTCCTTGCCAGTTTCTCTTTAATCCGTAAGTTGACTTGACTTTTGCAATGGCATCAACTATATGATTTTCATGCATGCAAAAAGAAACTCTCAAATACATAAGTGAATTATATACATCGCACACATGCAGAAAAGGTATATAGTGTGCGCAAACATTTTTTTATGCCTAATCCAACAAATGGTTTTTTGGTTTTATTCTTCGTCTTATTTTAGTATTCACATCTAAAAAGTCTCACTTCGGACTCTAATTGATTTGTGTGTTTAACTTTTAGTCTTTTCGCTATATGAGTGTTAAATATTTAAAAAAAAAATAAAATGTCCCGCTTTAATCCTTAATCTATTTTAATAGATGGATCAAAAGTAAAACAAAATAATAGATTAAAAATCAAAATGCCATATTTTAAAGTATTCTGTTAAATATTTAACACTTAACTTACAAATAGATCAAAACTGAAACAAAATAATAGATTAGGAATTAAAGTTGAACCTTTTCAACATGAGGATGAGGACGAAGATAAACCTTGAAAACTATTTATGTAAATTAACCCTTTTTATAGATAACAGAGAAATTTATTTAAAAAAGAAAAGAAAAAGTCCTTACCATAAAAGATCTAAACACATAAACAGAAAACAACTTAAAAATCTAAACTAAATAAAATGAACAAAAAAACTGTAAAAGAGTTATTTTGTAGAGACATATCATTTTCTCAATTTAATATCGCGTAATTACATAAATAAGCATATATAGATATATACAATATTCATTAATAAAAATTAAATGCACAGAAAGGATTTTATTACTCACCATCTAATTGATCTGTTTCCCGTAGTGAAAATTGTTTGAAGGTGTAAATCTCCAAGGCATTAAGGATAGATGGAAGAGTTGAGCTTTCAGTCTTGGAGAATGTAAAATTATACCGGTACTTCCCGGTGTACGGAATTTTATTGTATACTGTTTTTGTTCGCAAGTAAGGGGGAGAAATAGGTCCATCGAAGAAGTCTCCGTTACAGAAAATGTTGAATTCCCTAGCCTGGTTGGCTTGGAGAAGCTGGATTTCAGCAAAGTGCATGTAGAAGTAATATTGATCACCTGGAGTAAGATTGCCGTCACTCGCCGGCCACCAAAAGGTCCAAGAACCATTTTGGACCGGGACGGAGGCAGAACTCATAACTACACTTGGTATGTTGTAATTGTTAGGGTCAATAGCGAGTGTGGTACTTGAATTTTTGCAACCCTTAGCTTGCCAAGAATACCAAAAACGATCATGAAGATCCTTGGCATACCTACATAGAAGAATTATACCTGATTCAGAAAGCATAAGTAATCAAACGAATTCGGCTAGTATATGTTAGAACTAGGTTCTCCTACTATAGCTAAAAGGAGACATGTGAGCCGAAACCCATTCAATTCATTAGCTTAACAGCTAATTGGCAATTCCTAATGAATGGAAATAGACATTAGCAGTAGTTCAGCATTAAAGAAAAAAGTAAAATAAAATCAATAATCGACTCTGATTAATTTTCATAGGAAAATCCTTTAAGATGCTTCTGCCATTCTCATTGCAGCAGTCATCTATTATGTGAGTTTTTCCATAAATGAAAAACAAATAAAATACAAAGAGAAATGATGTTCGACATCGCATTCATGGAGTTCCGTATAACTAAGGCTATGGGGTTTTGGCCAGTTAATTCAGCAGCCATACTTGTTTGTAAATGTGGTGTTGGGATTAGTGCTAGGTGTCGGGCCGACACACAAGGACCAATGTTTTTGGGCCATGGGTGTCAAGTTCAAGACTCTGCCTGTGGCGAGGTTGGGGTTGGGGTCGGGTCCAGTGCTAAGGTTAGGGTCAGTCAGGAGCGGTGCCAGAGTCAGGCTATTGAGGTCAAGCCAACAGTCTCGTCAGCATGTCAGGCTAGAGACATCCCCTTGGGTGGGTCAGAATAGTCGTCGAGATTGGGAAGGGAATTCTTCTCAGGTTGGATTGACATGCTGGGACTGATGTTAGGGTCGAGCTGACAGGTTGGGACTAACTTCAAGACTAGATTAACAAGTTGAGACCTACAGTGGCTCATCTTAAGCTCTATTTCCGGCCCGTCAGCCTAACGTCGACACCAATCCAGATCCTTTGATGCAACTCAATGTTGATCCTGCACGACAACCCAACCTCGGCTAGATCCTAATATGTCAGCCTAACGCCATTGATGGTCCCGATTTGTTAGCGAGATCTTGTCTACGATCCTAAATCGTCAGCCAGATCCCAACAACAATTTTAGCCCATTGACCTAACCTGAGTAGCATTCTTGTCCCGTCGACCCTCCCCCAGCAGGGGTCCTGATCTAGGTGGCAGTCCTAGCTTGTCAACCTAATTCATGCGACAAGCTATCACAACGTCAATAGTAGGTACTAATCCTTCACCTTTTGCCCGACCCCAGCAATTGTCTCGACCCGTCAGCGTGCATTTCTTTGTTAAAAAATATTTAACAAGATTATATATAAACCTGCTCTTTTTTGTTTTTAGAAACAGAAAACAAAAAAAGTTACCAAACCTTTTTTAATAAATACAAAAGAAAACTTTTTTCATTTTTTAATGAAAAATCAGAACGTTACAAAAACTTTTCTTTTAGAAAAGAAAACATTTGTTTGTTAAATATTTAACAAGATTATATATAGTTACAAAACCTGCTTTTTTTTGTTTTTAGAAACAGAAAACAAAAATGGTTACCAAACTTTTTTTTAATAAATACAAAAGCAAACATTTTTCATTTTTTTAATGAAAAACGAAAACGTTTCAGAAGAAGCGTTAGTTAGGTACTGTAAATTTTGTTTTTGTTTTTTTTTTAAAGTTTTGTGATGTACCCATTATTTTGTTCCATATTGATGTAGAGTAATTGAAAATTGAAAGTAGTACTTGAACTCACCTGTATGCATTAGAAGAACCAACGTCCCACCGACCAGCCAAAGCCAAGGCCCCCGTCGTTTGAGTTTGATAAATTTCATCATCCAAGGGCCTCAATTCTAATGTTGATATAAAAGGAATACCATGGCCGGTGTTCGCGAGGCAAACAAGCACATGGTTCTTTGGTGGTATATGTATAATCTCGTTGTCCACAGTGTTTTTTGAGTCTGCGATCTTTACTGTATCCCACAAGTCATTTCCAATATAAAGGTCGAACATTGGAGGCATATCTTCTCCGTCATAGTCGCCATACATGAACCCTGCTCGGATCAAATATTTGGTACCCGCTGAAACATCCTTAATTTTGTAGCAATTCCTGTTTCCCTTGGGAAAGCTCCTAAGAGAGGAGTACTGCCGTTGCATTATACTCTTGTATTTTTCCAAAATCACCTTTCTTTCGCCGGTGTCTATGAATTTCTCGTCGGAAATGAAGTTCAATCCTGTATTCATCTCATTATAGCTTTCAACAGCAGGTTGCAAGCCACAATCTATGCTGATAAATCCTGAGCCATATATATAGAGACATGTATCGTCAAATTAAACTGTGGAACCATATACATATATACACCCCATTTTTTTAAACCCAAAAAAAAAGAAAAAGGCTCAAGTTGTTTTGAGGATGACAATTTAATTGAGAAGTTCTAAGTTTCTTTTGATGTAATTAATTTTCTTTTCTCCATTAAAAAGAAAAAAAAAATATGATCGTACCAGCTTGGTCCTGGGCGTCGCCAACAAGAGCAAAACTAGCAAGCAACGCAAAGAGGAAATGCTTCATCCTCGGAGGCAGCAATAATATGATCAACTTGATATATGTGTGTGTGTGTGTTAAGAGGTATATATAGCATCAGCTCTAAAGTAAATTGAACGCAATGAAGTTGCTGCAAGAGATTATATATATATATATATATATATATATATAGAAATAAGTCAACGCTTGAAAGTTTAGCAGTCAATCTCTGCAAGTTTGTATGTAATAACACAAAGGCAGTACATTAGAACGACTATTTTGTATAAGTAACAGAAAAATAAATACATATATATATATAACTTTTAATTTTATTGTTTGAAAATTTATGCCTTTTGCTTTTAAAAACTACAAAGACAACCTCAAAATTTGAAAAACAAGTTTTAATTTCATCTCTGATGCTCTTTATGCATGAAAAACAAGAAGAAAAAACAAATCACCCTGAACTAGGCTAAGTTTTTTTTTCTGAATTTTTTTAAGAAAAATTTATTAAAGATATTTTAAACGATTTAAAACATAAAATTTCAAACCCTTTTTCTTAATTTTATGCTTTATTTAAATGTTTTATTTGAAATATTTTCCAAAAAATTTAAAACTAATAAAGAATATTTATGTAATTAAAAGTAATGAGAAAAAAAAAAGGTTTTACTTCTATGAAAGAGATCCAATATGAAAAATATGAGAACATATTAAATTATTTTTTTATCACTAAAAGTAATAGAGATACAAAAAGCAACTCTTGACTATTTTTAAAAATGCTACAACTCACCTTGTGTCTTCATAAATGCCGTACTTATTTCTTGTATTTTACAAATTTTTTTTGGTTGCAGAAACGTTTGGCGACCAAATTCAATACATTTTGGGACCCTTTTTTTGGTCGCAAAAAAAAAACAGTTTTCTTTTAGTGTACAAAATTATTGACCAACTACCCAAATTTTTTTCAAAATGGCTGAAATACCCATAATAATATTAAAACAGGATCAAAAGAAAAAATGTGATTGTGTTTAGTGTTACTCGCAAAAGTTTTGAAGCTTTGTATTTTAGATTTAGAACTTGCAAAGTTACTAGTTTTATAAAGGTTAAATGTCATGGACCTACCGAAAGGCTCGCTCAGGACCCACACGGTCCTCTTCTAAACTGGGGCAAGCCATCTCACCAAAGACGTATTAGCGCACATTATCAACTAGTTTCGCCCAGCCTTAGGCTCCTCAGGGGAATGGCTTCATTTCCTGACCAGTTTGTGCAGGGTTCGCCTAGATCTTTCTTCGTATAACAATGAAATCCGACTTACATGCACCATTGAAGTACCCCTGAGAGAGGATATCTAGCCAATATAAAGCGCTTCACATATCACTATTACAGAGTAGGTCTTTTGTGATGACAAAATGTCGTCGCAAAAAAATTATTGTCGTCACAAATATGTCGTTGCATAAAATTGGTTGCAAAAGAGTTATTTATAATGCAATGCATCGTCGCAATCACGTCACTACAAATAAGTTGTCAAAAGGGTTGTCAGGCAGACGTGGATCCAATTTTTGCGATCACAATTTCAAAATTTGTTATCGCAAATACTTACTTAGGTTTTGACTTGGCGACAATTTTTGGTTTTAATTTTTGAGGTTTTGTTTGCATTTGCGACCACTTTGTCGTCACAAATGTTTATTTATAAATATTTCTTAAATAATTCTAATATTATAATAAATATATTTTTGTTGATATTTATTAAATTTTTAATAGATTTTACTACAATATATTAAATTACAATAATAAAAATTAATTAATATTTAAAATTTTCAATAATAATAAATTCTTTCATTAATAGAATAAAACCAAACATAATGTCTAAAAATATTAAACAATGTAAAATAAAAAAAGAAAATACAATCTAATCCCTTGAATTTGCAACATCAATGGCATCCTCGTCATTGTTATCGGTATCGTCTAGAGGAGGCGGAAGACTTAGAGGTACATAAAGTTGAGGACAAGTCAGGGGCGAGAATTAGACATTGGGGTGCAATTTGACCAAAAAGTCCATCATCTTTATCGATATTTACAATGACATGTCATCATAAATACCACAGATCTTTCTGAATCTACAAAGCGAGCAATACTTTGCTCATATTTGCGACCACAGTGTTCAATTGGCGCATAATTTAGTGTGTACATTTCTCTAATTTGAAATGAAATTATCATTTTCAAAAAAAAAAAAAAAATTGTGAATGACTGGTCAATGGCTCACACAATTATTGGAGAATCCTAGGTCCTTCATTCAACCTAAGCAACACACAATGAAAGAGTCTTTTTGGCCCAAACGGCCTATAGGCCTGGTTCTGCTCATACATAATAGAGTGCCCAGTCTACCCCAAATTTGACTCCAAAAAAGGACCCGAGGAGTCAGTCAAGTCATTCTGCCCCCAATGTTTACTCCAACGAAATCAATGCCGGTTGATATACGAATATAAAACGTTACCAAAAGTAAAGAAGGAATCTAGCCAATCGACTTGAAAAGATACGACATATCATGATTAAGGTCTCTTTTCGCTACAAATTCTTGTGTTGTTTTTAAACGTTAGATCTTATTAAAATTATTTTTTCTTTATAAATTTGGTGGCTTGAAAATATACATCTACCGGCAGATAATATTTTTTTTCCAGAACTCACAGTAAAAAATGCCTAAAAATTACACTTTCACATTTTCATTAGTTGGTATTTTATGCTCGCAAGCACCGCTAGCTGATGGCAAGTCTATTGACCAGGTTTTACCTGCACTGACCCGTCGTCAGTCGACCAATGCGTGGCCCGCGAGCATTGTTTCTTATTGATTTTGTATAAGTCTTTACTGGATTGTGATTTTGTGCCTAACAATTGACAGCTGTAACTTAAATTGGGGCCCATATTCTTTTTTCTTTTTTTCTTTTTTTTCCTTGTCGCCGGATGCCCTTGGCAAGCACAGCAAGTGAGGATCCTAATACCCTCCATCTTATTGTACAAATTTTGATTCCCTATAAGAAATTATTTGATTTTGCAATTAAAGAGTTGGCGAACAAAAAACTTATGGTGGCTGAAACGATTTGTTTACGACCAAAATTTGGTCGTCGTAACCTACAATATTATGAGTGTAATGTTCTACAATCAAATTTGATCACTACCAAATTAATAGGGTGTTTAAAAAGTGAGATTACAACTAAAACTTTTGAACTGAAAATTATAATATATAAGAGCTTTATATCGTAATAATCTAAAGATTTTGTGAACTGATTTTATCAAATGCCCTTTAATATTTTGGTTGCCAATGATAAAGATTGACATAAAAATTGGTTCGTGTCCAAAACTATTCATGACTAGAATTTTATTTGGTCGCTAAGTAACGTTTTTTGGGAGCAAAATTCTTTAGTAAAATTATTATAGTCGACAAATGAATATTGATAAAATATCAGTTTGGTCAGTAAAAAATTTATTGGAGACTAATAAGGTGTTTGGCTAGTGGTGAGAACCATTAGTGGGAATCGTTTTTATTGTAGTATGTGACAGCTTTACACTGTAGTAACTTTTTTTTTATTGTAGCATATAAGAGTTTTATACTATTTATATTTAAGTTTGTGGCGTAAATCATCCTTAACTAAACACCCTCTAAATGATTTCATCCTCGAAAACTTTCTGAAATTTTTTCTGCCCATTATTGTATGCAAGAGTCAGCAACCAAACTCTGGGTTTGGTTGTGATAAATTATGTTTTCCATCATTTTTTTTTTTGACATGGTATAGCAAACACACAATTTTTGTAGTAGAATGCTTCATTTTAGTGACAAAAAATAAGTTCTATTTTTTTGAAGTTGACCAAAATACGTTTTGGTGGCAAAAATCTTTGAATTGTCATTCTCGATTCAATGCTTGTTTCATTTTTATCAATCATTTGAAAATTCAAGCATAAATTTGATGGACTTAATTAAGGAAAATTCTATTAACACCCCCAATATTCCTAAAGGTAACTCAAAGTAAAATATTAAGTTTAAAATTTAAAATTTATGAGAGGCAGGTTTTGAGGGAGATTGCTTGCTTCCTCTGACTGGGTGTTCCATTACAGTGGTCGAATATGGTAGAGAGGGAGGTTTTGGGGCTTGTCTTGCTGTGGGTTGGAGGATTGGTGGCGTTGCAAGCAATCTGGGTCTCTAGTCAAAGGCTCAGGGCCCTTGAGGGGGCGCTACCATTGGCTAGTGGAGGAGGGCCGCGACAGGTGGTCCTCACGTGTTAGCGGCTTGGCTCTCTTTTGGTGTCGTTTCAGACCAAAGATGTGTTGGGATCTCCTTTCTCATTTGTGGCCAAGGTCAGATCATCACCAGAACCTCTGTTGTTGTCGTTTGGGAGGTACCTTTTTGTTTTAGTTTCTGTGGTTGTCAAATAAAGGCGTTGTGTTTCTGTCATGTATGTTTTTATTGTTGGGTTTTTTATTGTAATAATAACGGAGGTGGCTTCCCTACCTTCTAATATTTTGCAAGTCTTTGCACCTTATGATGTGGTGTTAGACCTCAGTGTTTTTAGTCTCTTGATCTTCTTTAATCGGAGTTTATCTATTGCATCTGTGTGCTTGATTAGTAGATGACTCTTGAACTTTCTTTTATTGGAATTTGGTATATGTATTGTCCCTTGAGCGTTTTAATCTACTCTGCTTGTATTTTCGGTTTGTGATCGGAGTTAAGTCGTTAAATGCATTATGGTATTTCGAGTCTAAGTTAGTGTATTTACTCGTCTGATTTTTCAAAAAAAAATTTGTGGATGACTGCTCAATGGCTCGTATTCTTATTGGCGAATCCTAGGTCCTTCATTGACCCAAGCAACACACAATAGAGTGCTCAGTCTATCCCAAGATCGACTCCAAAAAAGGGACCCGATGAATCAGTCAAGTCGTTCTGCACCCAATGTTTACTCCAACGGAATCAAATTCCATACACTTCACGGCATTTGACCAACAACTACTCTTAATTAATTTCTTCATTCTTTTTTGTTTGTGAAAATGAACCCATATCTTTAAGGATATTATAATATATTGAACAATACTATGCATATTTCTTAGGTTTTAATCAATAACATGTTTACAAGTTAAATCTAAGGCTTAGATAATATTATATAAGCATCTGAATTATAGACTCATGAATGATAAATTTTCCTTGGGTAAAAAAAATTTGCTTTTAACTACTACTGATTGTTTTATTTTTCTAAATTACCATTACTATAACAACCAAGGACAATTACAAACATATATACATACCATCATTGTCATGATGATACAAAAAGGAACATTTGAGTTGTTCTTCGAATGTATCCCAAATTGGAGGTCTGCATTGCGTGGTTGGTCAATGGACAAGATATATGAATATGAAAGGTTACCAAAAGCAGAGAACAATTCAGCCTAGCGATTAGAAAAGATACAACGACACATCATGATAAAGGTCTTTTTTTTTTTTTAATGCAAACCCTCGTTTTCTTTTTGAGTGTTAGATCTGATTAAACTTTTTTTTTTTTATAAATTTGATGGCTTAAAAATAAAACACTACGAGTAGATATTTTTTTTTCCAGTACTCACCGTAAAAAATCCCTAAAAATTACACTTTTATATTTTTATTATTTATAAGGTGTTTGGCAGGATGATTAGAACCGTTGGTTAAAATTGTATTTACTGTAGCATATGAAAATTTTACATTGCAGCGATTTTTTTTATTATTACTATAACATGTAAAAATTTTATATTATTTATAACTGAAAAAATAGTCTATGTCATCGTCTATCAAACACCCTTTTAGCATGTTGTGAGCACCGCTAGCTGATAGTCACGTCTACTGACCAGGTTTTATATGCACTGACCCGTCAGTCGACCCCTGTGTGGCCCGCGGGCATTCTTTCTGACTTTTTTCGTGGGCACAAGTGTTTACTCGATTGTAGTTTTGTGCTAACCAATTGACAGTTGTAACTTAACTATGATCACATATTCTTTTTTTCTTTCTTTTTATCTTTTTGCCGGATGACTTTGGCAAGCACAGAAAGTTGAGGATTCGCATATCCTTTATCTTATTGTACAAATTTTGATTCCCTATAAGAAATTATTTGACATTTTGCAATCAAAGAGATGGCGAACAAAAAACTTATGGTAGATGAAACGATTATTTTACGACCAAAATTTGGTCGTCGTAACCTACAATATTACCAGTGTAATGTTCTACCATCAAATTTGATCACAATCAAATTATTAAAGTGTCTGGGAAGTGAGATTAGAACTTAAACTTTTGAACTGAAAACTATAGCATGTAAGAGCTTTATATCACAACAATCTAAAGTTTTGGTAAACTAATTTTGCCAAATACCTTTTAATATTGGACAAGTGCAACGACACTCAAATCACAACCCACTACCACTAGCACCTACCTCGCGATAGGGTCGATAGGGCATGGTCGAGGGTTGGGCTGCTAGGGGCGGTAGTAGGCAGCCGAGGAGGGGGGTTGACTGTTGTCCTCCACCGCCCACAAGCTCGTGAGCCTCAACGAGCTCCGCCTTTGCCTTGATCTGGTCTGGCCAAAGAGTGACCGCGACCCTTGATCGCTTACAAGATCTGGACTCAACAAGATCTCGGCCGGTGCCCCCTTCGTGTGGGTGACAATATGAACAACAACGGAGGAGTGTAGAAGTAGCAACGTCAATGGCAATCCATGGTGGTTGCAACCTTCACAACAGGCCTTTGGCCCCGATGGACTATGGCGATCCATGCTGGCAAGCCGTAAGCAGCCAATTGGAAAGAAAAAAGGGAGAAACAAAAGGGGGGAAAAGCTACCTTCTACGAGCAACCAAAGCAAGCTGTCATCATTTAGGCATAGGGAAGTCACACTGTGTACTGCCATTGGAGGAGGAAGACAAGTAACCACCGTTGTTCTGACGGAAAGGATTCATAACCATTGTCGCAATGAAATCGCAATAGAGGCGATTTGCGACAAATTGTCATGACGAAGGGGATTTTCATGCATCACCGAGCTGTGACTGAGGGGGTTAAGACTGTTACGAGGGACATGATTTTCATGCATGTTTGAGCTGCAACAGAAGGGATCTTCCCTTAATTTCATCACAGACTGGACTCAGCCAACGAGTTCAGATCGTGAGCTCCTCGCCATAGGTTGCCACGATCTGATCTCAGATCAAACCGATGGTCACAGCAAGGAACAGTGACCCATGGTGATCACCAGAGATCCCTGTCAATCATGGGTTTTTTTCTTTTTCTGATCAATTTTTTTTTTCTTTTATTTAAGTTGTGGATTTTAATTGATTTGGTGTATTTGGACTCATTTAACCCTTGGTGAGCTTGTTTATTTCAACCATCAGATACAAATCTTATAAACGAAAGTGTTTTTATTGATAATACTTTTTAGAGAGCCTTAGCATAGCATTGTTGATACTAATAATACTAGTAGTAGTAATAGTAGTAGTAGTAGTAGTAATAATAATAATAATAATAATAAAAAAAGAACAACTTGTGAAAATGTATATTGCAAGTTATGGAGTATCAATAGGTTGTTGTTACAAGAGAAATTATGGATATAATGTATGTTTTGACAATCCATAATGCTTTGTCTTAATTTGAGGTTCATTGATAATGTAATAGGAATAAAATTCTATCTCATGTTTTGTAAGAATATCAAGAGGATGTTTGGCTAAGTGTGGTTCACACCACAAACTTAATTATAAATAATGTAAAGCTCTCACATGCTACAGTAAAAAGAAGAAAAAAAAAGTTGTTACAGTGTAAAGCTTTTACATGCTACAACAAAAACGGTTCCCACCAATGGTTCTCACCACTAGCCAAACACCCTACAAAACTATTTGCTGGAGTTGTATTCCACACGTCAAATAAGCAATCATATAAATTTTGTATGAAAAATAAAGGAAAATGTAATATCCTCTTAAATGATTGGATTCTATCCATATATTATTAATCTTTAACCTGAGAAATTTAGTTTCAAAACATACTTTCTAACATTTTTTTGTAAAACACAATATACATGAAACATATTTAGAATATTCTTTTTGAAGAATGAGCACCACATTAAATTTAAAGGAAAAAAAAAAGAATAAATGTACCTATTGCGTTGCCACGTATATGTAAAACACTGGGAATAAAAAGTTTGATTTCCATTCTGATTATTTTCCAATTCTTTCTGATTCTTAAGAGAAAATTGTAAGTGCAATATTAAAATTTTATTATTTCATGATAGTTTAAAACTATCGTGAAAATTTAACTGTCATGAAAAATTTCCATGACTGCTTTTTCCTACAGGCTTCCACGATAGTTTAAAAACCGTGGTGGAATGCCGTCATATTTAATGGTATATTAAACTCAATTTCTGATAGGGCGTGGGACAATTCACACGCTTGATATTTAAGTAAGTGTAGGTTGAAGTCCTTCACTCCAGAAATGCATTTTGAAATTTCCCTCCTGTGATTCATAGATTTAGTGAGAAAGTAACTCTCTCTATCAAAATGGAACTTTCTCTATGTATGGCTTTAACATGGCTAAGATTAATAATGAGGCAGTTCAAGAATTATTAGGAAATAACCAAGTTAGATATTGATGGTTTAGTGAGAGAAATGGAAATGATCGACACAAGAGCTCCTTTGGGTGTTCCAATTGGGTAAAGCAATGCTAGGACGAATTTTCAACATGCTTAGAGAGCCTATTGATAATTTAGATCCTGTAAATGCTCGCATAGATTGGCGTATGCCTTATGCAAGTAAATACAAAACTATATATTTTTGAAACAGTTTTTAAAGTAGTAGATCTTTTTGCCCATTATCGTCATGGAGGAAAAATATGACTATTAATGGAGTACGTGAGCATACCCATAAAGGAAATGATCTTACAGGAAAATAAAAGAATCAGGTGTAATTAATGAACAAAATATTGCAAAATCAAATGTGGCTCTAGTCTACGATTAGACGAACGAACCATCGGGGCTCATACGAGAGTTGGTTTAACTGCCCTAACTATGACGGTGCATTTTCAAGATGTTAATGAACAATATGTACTTTTACTCATCATGTTATGGACACATACAATGATGGTATTTACTGTCATGGATCTCAATATTCCATGACGGTTTTTAGATTTCTTGTTCGTGTCGTGTTTTAACAGTACAATACAATGCTTCTTTTTTTTTCAGGTATACTATGCAAATCTATATCATAACTTTTTTATAGAGAGGAGGGAATAGGTAAAACTATACTTATTGTGGGATTGATCAACAACATTGCCAAATCTTATGGAGGTCTATTCGTATTTGGTGAAGTAGGTGAATATACCTATAAAGGAAATGATATTTACATAAAAATGAAAGAACCCGATGTAATTAATGAATAAAATATTGTAGAATCAAAAATTAGCTCTAGTCTACAAGTAGATGAATGAACCATTAAGGGCTCGTATGAGAGTTGGTTTAACTGACATAACTACCCCGGAGTATTTTCAAGATGTTAATGACAAGATGTAGCCATCGTGTTATGGACAGATACAACGACAACTTTATACTGCCGTGGATCCTAAGGTTCCGAGACAGTTTCAAATTTTTCGTCTATTTCGTGTTTTACTAGTTTAAGATAATGATTTTTTTTAGGTAATTGTCTTAAAAAGTTTCGTCATTTATTAACAATTTTGTTGTAGTGGTGTGATACTTGAAATTTAAAATTCAAAACGAAATTAAGATGAATTTGAAGCTAAATTATTTGAAGGACCACAATTCTGATTCAAGAGAGGAAAAAAGGGGAGAGAGAATTATGTTATATACAACAACTTTTACATATTTTCGGATCTATTTCACAACTTTTTGTAGTTTGGATTTTTATCATGTTTTGTTGACCTTAAACTTGTTCATTATACAGTACAAATCCAAAGTTCCAATATTCATGACATAAATTTGAACCTAATAGTTTTTGTGGCATTATTGAAAGTTTTATTAAAAAAAAAGGCTAAAAAATAATAATAATACAAATTAAAAAATATATATGCATAATTGCCGTCTCTTTTTTTTTTTTCCTTCTCTCTTATAGGGTTTTATTCTTTTTCATGGTATGCTGCTTTCTTCTCTTCTTTAAGGCCGAGGTTCAGCACCGCTTTTTTTGCTTGCTGCTGGACCCTCGGTCCTAGAGACAGAGTTCTCAGCCCTATAGAAAACATGGTGATGGTGTTGACTTTGTGATCAGAGGAAACGATTGGGAGGGCCAAGATTTTTTGTCGACATCATTATGTGCATAGAATCTTTGGTTCTCTTTAGCATTATGGTGGTGCTTCTTAGAAGTGAAGTCACATGGGTCTTTGACGACGCCATGGTAGTGCTCGTGTTTATGGAATCCTGTAGATCTCTGCTAGTGTTTAGGCAAATCTATTTCTTATGATCATGCTGCTCAGCTTATTGTTGGTTGTCTTGTCTGTTTTTTTCTTAATTTAATAATGACAATGTTTTTTTCTATCCTGTAGGAACCACTTTGTAACAATAAAGGTAGTCTACCCCACTTACCAATTTTGCTTGTGTGTACTACCCATTTGAATTAGTAATCAATGATGTGTATGTTAGTGTGCAACTATATTTATTTCCATGTAATGTCACTCGTGTTCTTAGTATTTGGGGTTTGGTTTAGTTGGCTAGTTTTATCTATCAACTATAGTGGTTCTTTCTAACGGGCTTTGATCATGTTCGGATTTTATGTGCCAAGTGGGTATTTTTCCTTTAGGTCTCCATACTTGTGTTCACCCATATGCTTCATTCGTCTTTACTAGTGGATTCAATCAATGTCTGAGATTGAATTTCCTTGTTATTGGTGATCATTTGTTACTATTTTTGAATATGTATCTTATTTGATTTGAAATGAAACTTTGCCTTGAAATAAATAAAAAGCCATCTACCGAACGCCATTTCCAGGAACGTTAATGTGTAAGTTCACTTTGTTGGAGAGATTGTAATATGTCTATTTTTAGGATCAAAAGAACATGTTAGAATGAGTGCAAAACATATTTTTAATGTGTTCTTAGTTAGCATGGGGCGTCGCGGTACTCAAAGTTAAGGCCGCTGCGCCAAAACATGCAATTATCGCATAGAAAAGGCAGAGAACCTAGTGCCACGGCACTGGGTGTGGCACCTGGGTGATGGCTTGTCCAAGCACTGGTGCCACAACGCCTAGTAACTTTTATGAGCAATTTTGTTGCAGTGCACCTAGTGCCACGACGCTCTCCCGAGCTGATATCTAATAATATTTTGTGTCTTTTGAGTTGTTCTGAATCAATGTATTCATTGGTTGTATACATTTATACAAACCTAAACATCAATTAGCAACAAATGCATCCATTGTAACAGATGTATAGATACATGAATAGACACCTTTACAAATGAAAAGATACCTTTACATTTGATGAGGTACCCTTGTATAAAGATGGTATGGATTGATTTGGTTGTGATCACTCTTCAAATGGTACCCTTGTCTTTTTATAAACTCTAGAATTATAACAAAATTCATATCTTATTATGGAATACCATATTGTTGCTAAATATAGTCTTCAAGTATTTGTAGTGTCTTAGGGGTAATTTACCACAAAAACTCTCTAACAAACTTAAATAAGTGAGGGCAAATAAAACCTTTAAGAAAAGTGTTTTATACATGCATCAAACATATTCCATTTCTAGATATTCTTAGCCTCCTTTCTTTCCACTCTCAAAAAATACACCAACAATCTTTAAGGTTTTAATTTACTGTGATGGAGGCTAACAAGAATATGGCGTCTTTTCTCAATCCAAATGTGCAACTCAATCGTTTCGATGGTACCAACTTCATCGCTAGAAGGGGAAGTTGTTCTTTCTTCTCACGATGCACAAAATCGCTTATCTCCTTGATCTAAAGACGAAGCCACTCTTAGAGCCATAGGAGGACAATTTCAATACTATCAAAGCTGCTAGAAAGAAAAGAGAAGATGATGAAGTTACGTGCCACGGTCAAATTCTCAACACTCTTTTTGATCTTCTCAATGATCTTTACCACAACATAGAGCCTCCAATCGAGATATAGAATGCTTTAGAATACAAGTACAAAAGCAAAAAGGAAGGTACAAAAAAATTTCTCATCCTAAAATTTTTAGAATTCATTATGGTTAACACCAAATCCATTCGAGATCAAATTCATAAATTGCAAATCATAGTAAAAAAAACTCGAAGAGTTGAAGGTAGAGATTTCTGAATCATTTCAAGTAGGGGTTATTATTGTTAAATTACCACAAAGTTGTCAGAATGGTTATAGGAAGAAATTCCTTCATCAAAGAGATGTCATAACTTTAGAAGAACTTCAAAAGCACTTGAGGATCGAAGAAGAAACTAGATCCTGTGATCCCAAAGGAAAGATTATGGATTCCTCTAAACTTAGTGTCGTTGAGGCTAACAAGTTCTCATAGAACTTCAAGAATAACAATCACAAGAAACGCAAAAGGTCTAATAATGACTCAAAAAAGTTTACCGAAAATTGTTTCTTTTACGGAAAAAAGAGCCATCGTCAAAATGAGTGCAGGTACAAGAAGAAAAAGGAAGAAGTAAACTCCAACAAGCCAATGTTGAAGAAAATCCGAAGAGAATTGTGCTATGATCTCAGAAATGCAAATTGGCATGATTACCAAAACCAACATGTCTGCAACAAAGTCCTACAATTGGTGGCTCAATTTCGACACCACTATTCATTTTTGCAATGATAAGAGTATGTTCTTATCATATGCGGTAGAGAAAGAAGTACAAACGGTTCTCATGGAAAATCATGATGCAACAGTGATTTTTGGGAAATGAATAGTAGAGATCAACTTTATTTCCAAGAAGAAAGTGACCTTAAACAATGTCTTCCATGTTCTGGATATTAGGAAAAATCTTGTATCTGCAAGTCTTATGTATTAGAATGGTCTAAATATTATACTTGAGAGCAATACATGTATTATATATAAGAATGGGCCGTTTGTAGGAAAAAGGTATTCTTGTGATGGCATGTACAAGCTTAGTACTAATACTAATAAAGTTATAAGTTCTACTTATATGATTGATTCTTTTGATGTTTGGCATGCACATTTAGCATACTTAATCTTTAGATCTTTGAAATACATGTCTAAACATGGTTTGATTAATTGCAAAGATGAAAAAGATGATAAGTGTGAGATTTATATACAAGCAAAAATGACTAAGAAACCCTTTCCCAAAGCTAAAAGAAATACTGAAATATTGGATTTGATTCATAGCGATATTTGTGAGTATAATAGAATTTTAACAAGGGGAGGAAGAAGATATTTTATCACTTTCATTGATGATTGTTCTAGATACACATATGTGTATTTATTAGAACAAAAGATGAAGCCTTGGATAAGTTCAAACTTTTCAAGGTTGAAGTTGAAAACCAAAAAGATTAGAAAATCAAAATGGTCGAAAGTGATAGAGGTGATGAATACTTTTCTAATGATTTTGGATGCCTTTTATGAAGAACATGGAAAAGTCAACCCTTTTAAATCCTCAATAAAATGGTTTGACTGAAAGAAAGAATAGGATATTCACTAATATGATTAACTCTATGCTTCAAAATGCAAAATTGCCTAATAATTTATAAGGGGAAGCTTTACTTATTGTATGTCATGTTCATAATAGAATTGCATCCATGAGAGCACATGTCTCTTCATATGAAATAGGGAAATAAAGGAAACCAAACTTGATGCATTTAAGGGTGTGGGGCTGTCTAGCTTTGTATAGATTACATGATCCAAAATCATAAAGCTAGGTGCAAGAGGTATAAAAAGTGTTTTTGTTAGATTTGCTGAAAAGTCCAAGGCATATAGATCATTGAATCTATATTTTAATGTGATAGTGGAATCAAGAGATGTTGAATTTATTGAAAATAATTTTGTTTTCAATTCTACCACTGAATTAGAATCTAATGTTGATTAATCATGTGATCATACTCCCGATACTCCACTAATAAAAGGAAAGAGTCTATAACATCTTTTGAGCTAAGAAGAAGTCAATGTGAAAGAAAAGAAAAAGGTTTAGCACCAGATTTTATTTCATCTCAAGCTTTGGCCTTCTTGGTTGAAGGAGATAGAAATAGTATACTTAATAAAATACCATTGTTGTTGAATGTTAAGGATGATCTAAAGACATTTATTGAAGCCATGTCATCTAGAGATGCTTCCTTTTAGGGAGAGGCTATAAAAGATGAAATACATTTGATAATGTCTAATAGAACTTGGATTTTGATTGATCTTCCTCTGGGATTGAAACCAATAAGCAACAAGTAGGTGTATAGAAAAAAGTACAACACTAATTGGTCTATACAAATGTTTAAGGCTAGATTGGTAGATAAGGCTTTAAACAAAATCGTGACATAGACTACTTTGATACGTACGCTCCTACAATTGCTTCGATATACAATTTGTATGTGCACTAAATGAATGTTAAAACAACTTTTTTAAATGGTGATTTTCATGAGAAAATGTATATGAAACAACCCGAAGGGCTTTTCTTGCCTAGAAATGAAAATAAGGTTTGCAAGTTAATCAAATCGCTTTATGTATTAAAGTAAACACCAAAACAATGGCATAAGAAATTCGATTTGGTTATCTCGCCTCGTGGTTTTAAGCATTATAATTTGGATAAATGTATATATTATAGATTAAATGATTTTGGTGTGATTATTTATTTATATGCTGATCACTTGCTTATCTTTGGAACTAACATGCAAGGGGTAAATGATACTAAGATGCATCTAACTTCACAATTTAAGATGAATGATCTTGGTAAGGTAGATGCTATCTTAGGTTTGAAAGTGAGGAAGCATGGTGGGGGTTACTCATTGTGTCAATCTCATTACATTGAGAATGTGCTTCTTAAATTCAATCTTTTGAAGTCTAAAGAAGCGAATACCTCATATGGCTCTAGTAGTAAATTACTAGAGAATGATGGCCGAGCGGTAGCACAGCTTGAGTATGCTAGTGCAATTGATAGCTTAATGTATGCTATGCATTATACTAGGTCGGACATTGCTTTGCAGTATGCAAAATGTCAAGATTTACGAGTAACTCAGGTGTTGATCTTTGAAATGCAATTGGTAGGATATTTAGTTATTTAAAAGGACTATTAATTTGGGTTTGTATAATGATTATCTCATAGTACTAGAAGGGTACTCGGATGCTAGTCGGATAACCAATGCAAGTTATAATAAATGCACATCCAGTTGGACTTTTACAATTGTAGGAGGGGCCTTATCTTGGGTTCTAAAAAACAAACGCGCATAACTCACTCAACGGTGGAAAGTGGGTTTATAGCACTTGCAGATGTAGGCAAAGAAGTGGAATGACTGAAAAATTTATTATTTGATATTGACTTGTGGCCACAATCGATGCCATCTATTTCTTGTGCTGCAATAGTGAAACTACACTATCTAGAGCTTATAACAAAGTTTATAATAGAAAGTCTAGACATATTAACTTGAGACCTGAGTATGTGAAACAACTAATAACCAATGGTGCTATTAATGTTATTTATGTTAGGACTAATAAGAACCTAGCGGATCCTTTGATAAAAGGTCTTTCGAGAGACTTAGTCAATGACATATCTAGTGGAATGGGACTAAAACCTTTTGGGTAAGAGTCACCAGTGATAGTAACCCAACTATGTAATACTTGTACCTTTATTCTATAGTTCAATGGGTAACAACAAGTCACCATTATGTGACCGGGTTAGCACCGAAAATTTATTTGTTCCTTGCAAGATGTTCGGTGCAAAATAGCTACGTGGTTGAGGTTGAATTTATGCTCTTAATGAAGTTCAAGTCTCAAAGCAGCTAGAGACATGATTTGAAACTTCACCTAAGTGAGCATAAGGAATGGTGCCGTTTCTAACAAGATTGTAGTTTAGTCTTGTAAATGTTCATAAATCCAAGATAGTGCACAAGGGCGGAATAGTGGAAAATAATTGGAACATAATTTGAATTCTTGGATATCTCATATGTTATGTATTTTCGGTATTTGCTCAAGAGACAAAGTTCAATGCAAAGCACACTATTGTCTTGCGAATACTTTGAAGTATATTCACTAATTGAAGGTTAAAATTGAAATATGCTTTCCTGTATATATGTATGAGTTTATTATTGTTTGAATCTAAAGAAATATTACAATCTAGTGGGAGATTGTTGGATATTGTTGGAGAGATTATAATTTGTCTCATGTTTAAAATTAAAAGAACACATTAGAATGAGTGAAAAAACACATTTTTTATGTGTTTTTAGTTAGCACAAGGCACTATGGCTCTCAAAGGTTAGGTTGCGGAGCCGAAACATGCAATCAGCGCATAGAAAAGGCAGAGATCCCAACATCGTGAGCCTGAGTGTTGGCCTGCCTTGCCGACACCCAGTAGCTTTTATGAGTAATTTTGGTGTAGTGCATCTAGCACCGCGGTGCCGATAAGTTGGGGCCGCAGTGTTCTATCAAGCTGAAATGTGATGATATTTTGTGTCTTTTAAGTTGTTCAAATCGGTGTATTCATTGGTTGTATACTTTTTTACAAACTTGAATATCAATTAGCAACGAATACATCTATTGTAACAGATGTATAGATACACGAATAGACACCTTTACGAATGAAAGAATACCTTTACATTTGATGAGATACTTTTGTGTAAAGGTTGTATGGATTGATTAAGTTGTAACCATTCTTCAAATGTTACCCTTGTCTTTTTATAACTCTAGAATTATAACATAATTCACGTCATGTTCTGAAACACCATATTATTGTTAAATATAATGTTTAAGTGTTTGTATTATATTGGATAAATATACAATAAAAACTCTCTAGTAAACTTAAATAAATAAGTGCAAATAAAACCTTTAAAGAAAGCCTTTTATAACACGGCTCAAACATATTCCATTGTCAAATATTCTTAGCCTCCTTTCTCTCTGCCCCAAAATACACCAACACAATTCACACCCAAGACCAGCTCAAAGTGTGAAAACGCCTTTCCAACGCCTACATTTTTAAAATCGAAATGACGAAAACCAGTTGCAGAAAGTCCCTCTCATGGCTTCTCAGCAATAAAAATAAAATAAAGTCTCCGTCATGGCTTCCATCACTTGGGCGCTGTGCTTTAGGTACTACTACGCCGCTTGCAAATATTATATTGTCCACCAAACAAGAAAACAAAAGCTTGAACAATAATTGAAATTTTCTTCACAGTCAATTCTTTGGAGACTTCAATTCTAGCCTAACATACTTACTGCCCCATGAAATTTACGGTTCATGTGAAAGAAAAGGACAATCTGTGGCATATGGAATCTCCAAGAGAACCCAACATCATAGATTCCCATTAAGTTAATATTTAAATCCTATAACCACTGTCGACCAACTGTTTGTGATATTGCCTAAATAATAAAAGGCGCGTAACTTGTGACGTATAATCTTAGTACACACGACTTTTTTTTTCATTTTTTTATTTTGTGGGTTTTTATTTGGTTGATTGTTGGGGTTGAAGTTTGCTTGTGGCCATAGCCACATGGTATTTGTGTTGTTGAGACACGTTTTGGGTTAAAAGTCAAGTGAATTGTGAAAAGTCATATTTGGAGTTGATTCTTGATTGAGCGGAGAATGGCCATCTTTTCTGGGTAGGAGGAGGAAACTTGTGTTTGTGTTTCGGGTTCGAGTTATTGGAGAGAGGTTTTTGAATTAATAGTTTCCTAATTGGAGTTTTAGTTCGTGTTGGCGGTTAGGTGGTTCAAACTTGTCATCTCAGAAGCAAGTTTCCGGGACATTCAGAATTGTGTTTTGGGGTGCTGATGTTACTTTCGGGTATTAGTTGTGCCGTTATTTAGGGTGCTTTGTTTGTTCTTGTTTGTGAAATAGCGAGTATGGTCAATGGCAGAATCAAGGGAAGCAATCAGTGAACGATCCTTTTTTTAAATGTTGGAGGGTGAAAGGGAGGTCCTTCCAATCTCCGAAGATTATAAGAAGTAAAGGGGAGAGGAGTTTACTGGAGATGGAAGGAAGAGGAATTTCGGACTTATATAAGAGCTCCAGTGAGGAGTTATTTATGAGATCTTACATGGAGAGCTCAGTGGGAATGTCTGTACCCGCAATGGACATGCTGGGGTTTAAGAATCTATCACAAAACTTTCGTACAGATAGCGAGGAGCTTTTCAAAAGCTGGCTAACAAATGGAGAGGCAAGCATCTGTTTTATCCTTGTTGTTTGACTTTATTTTTGAAGTGAAGATTGTTGTTATTTATCTCTATTGGTCACAAATCCTCTGGGGTACCAAAAATAAAGAGAAAGCAAGAAAGAATTTATTACTGCTCATTCTCGGGCTTTTTTGTTCTAGTTTTTCTTGTAGATTAGAAGAGAGCCACAGAATTATTGTATTATTAAAGACCATCCATTTAGTACAAGCTTTTTTGCATCTTAGTGATCATCAAATGAGAGCTGATTATGATTTACTTCTTGCTATATTCAAAGTACTTGGCTTAATCAAGGAATGCTATCTTTTTCAAAATTTGTAATTAGGTACATGATTTCCTTAAAAGTGCATAGAAAGTACGCAAATATTAGTTTGCAAAACCCCTTTTCCAATAATGTGTTCCTTGCCCCTTACTAGTTCATGCCTTATATTTTTTTGCTTCCCACTTTATCTTCACTTGACATAAAGATTTACCCTGTTTCCATTTTTCAACTTAGTATAAAAATCAGAAAAACTAACTGCTTCTTTAATATCTGCCATGGAAAGTGCATGTTTTATGCAGCAAACTGTTCATCATCGGAGTGGCATGGAAGTGCCAGTCTTTTAAAGTAATCACCGAACTAATTTCCATTCGAAAATGAAAAGAGAAAAAAAGAAAAAGCTAAAGCATATTCAACTACTATTTCTGGATTAAATTATGGTTCTATTTCTTACTCTGATAATTGAATTTGGAATTTTTATCTTCAACAAAAGTGGCAGCATTTCCATCTAGGGGACTTGATAATGCTTATCATACTAATTACGGATATGGTTCTTCAAGAAAGCTGGTTAATCCATAAAACAATTAACAAGAATAAGAAAATCTGTGGTCTTATCTCTTGCTATTGCATTTCTTCTTGCTGATTCTTTTCCTTTCCCTGATGTATATATACTTCCAGAATAATTGCTACTGTACTCGACAAGGATCACGGAGGTTAGTAGGTTCAAGGGGCCATAATTTGTATATTTTAATTCTTAGATAGAAAGGATTTACTCCCCTCATTTGTCTGTTTCTTTGATAAATTTTGGTGAACGCACAACGCTTAGTGATGGATTCTTCACACAGTAATAGTCAGTAATAATCTTGTTTCGGTATGTTAGAAGAACAGGTGGTACTAACAACAGCAATAACGATAATGATTTTCATAATTTTTAAATGAAATTGACATCGGGAATGTGTAATTTGCTAAAGTTGTCATTATCAAGGAAAGATTATTCATCTTCTATTTGGGAAATTGTTAGAGGAAATTCTGCAGAAATCTTGTTGTTTAGATAACTCTACTGCTGTATTTCTGCTACTACTATTTCTTTTACAAAATTCCTTGGCTACCTAATTAATTTACATGTGCAGGATATCCACAGAAATAACCAATGTGACTGGTCAGCAACAGGTTGGTATACTTCAAAAGAAAAGAAGCAACGAAAATTTATTCGGACAAAATGGTGTCATGGCTGATGATATCACAGGAAATGTCAATCATCACTCAATCAGGTGTTTACTGCTTTATTGTGTGGGCTATGTATGCTTTATGGAATTTATGAGGTGTTTATCTTGTATAACCTTTAATACGAGATTTGTGATAGTACCAAAAAAGTTATAATAATGCATTCTCTTTTTCCTGTAGTTACTGTTATGGTTTTTGAGATAGTTTGATCTTAATGTTTACAGGGATGCAGTTGAAAAGGGTTTGCAGGCTAGTGAGTTATTTCTTGCTAAGGTTTGTTTGCATTTAGACCGTTCATGAGTTAATTGAGTAAGCCTATATCAATTTTCCTTTTTTCTTATGATTCACTTTTATGCAGGCATGGTTTCATAGTTCTCAACCCATGACAAGAAGCCGATCCTCTGAGCTGCGGTATCAATATCTTTGAATGTTTACTAGTTAGTAAATAGCTGCAGAAATCAACAATAGTTTGTCGTGGAATGCTATAGAATCTGAAGGAAGAACAATGTCATGTCCAAAATCTCCTTGTGCAAGGGAGTTAATTAATTATGCTTTTGTTGCAGGAGGAAGTACGCTGCCATGCAAACAGCTCAAACAACAGTAGGTCAGGAAGGTTTTCTTAACGCTCCGATGTGTGGCATAAGTACAACGAATCAAGATTATCCATACCCAAATGGATTCAAGGGTCCCACAGTGAGTGAGATGCCTAGCCAAATGAAAACATTCATGTCTCCATCGAACTCTTCCTCCTCGACTTTCAACACCCCACCAATGGCTGAGGTGGACAAAGTGTCTTCTGTTGTAAGCATGCTGAAGGGAACATTAGAACGGAAGAAGCTTAACAGCCAGATTGAAAAAGAAGTTAAAGAAGATAATAACTATAATGGGGTGTTTCCTGCGCAAGAAGTTATGGTCAGTGCCAACTTCATTCAAGGACAAAGGAACCATTTTTATGAAAAGCCTTTCACTTTTCAGGAAGTGTCCCCTATGCAAGTTAGGGATTGTGGAGTTGTGAAAATAATTGACGGATCAATGGATCTTGAACTGGAAGGTTTTGTGAATTCGACAAACCCAATTCAATCAAGTAGAGTTTCCCAAGAACCTTCCCAAAGTGAATCTTCTGCCGCTGCACCGGTTGTTTCTACCGGCTTTGATGCATGCGACGGTCCCAGCAACTCTAGTCAGGCAATAAGTGTTTCAGAAAGCTCAAGGAAACAGTCTAGAAATAGGAGTTCGGGAAATGGCTCTAGAGCTAAAGGTAATATTTGACGTCAAAAGAAATGCATGAGCTTAGCAATAATTTCAATTTTTATAATACAATCATCTTTAAAATAATGTCACACATCAAAAGACACGATTTTCTTTTTTCATTTGTATTTTTGAAACACAAAACTAGTTTTCTTCTACAGAATAAAAGTCTCTTCTTATTGAGCTGCAGATATTAGAGAACGGATTATTGGAAATCTGAAAGATGATCGAAAGGTACACTTTCTTGTACGATACTGAATGCGGTCTTAAAGATATTTATAAATTTTGAGTTGGAGCTTTCAAATATTTATTCAGTCTCAATGTATCCTTGTTATTTTCCTGGATATATCACAGAGGGGAAATCTACACCGACATGGATCCGTGACGTCAGCTATTGCAGGTAAATTTGTTAGGTTCTTTGTTGATTAAATTTCAAAGTTTGAAGAGCACATTGTAAAACAGTGTGTGCAATGTCTCGGATAAAAATTAAACAAAAGAAAGAAAGAAATCACGCCGAATGCCTCTTTTGGCACTTCCTTTCAAAAAAGAAAAATGTCAATGTTTTCTTTCGGTTTATGTCTGCTTTTTGTATGGTAAATCACTGGTTTAGCTGATTTGTTATGAGTAATTGGTTTCGTTACTTGCCTGAATCAATTATTTACATTTAATGAATCAATAACTTGCTGAAACCTGGACGTAAATTGAAAGAGTAAAATTCGTGGATATTTACTTATAGATAGGTCCAAAACTCTTGACCATTTATGCAGATACCCTTGAAAAAATTTTGAAAACACCAAGCACGTTGCGCATTCTCAACATAGTTTGTATGCAAATTGAGTTTAGACACATAACTCATATTCCTTTTCTATGTGAAATCCACTCACAATTTTTTATGCCAAGTGCGTCTTGATATTAACAGGAGATAGAAGAAACCCTGTGGGGGTCCATTTGTTTACCATACATGCATTTACAACGTTCATACTAATTAAGAACTATCTTGCAGTTGACAAGGAGGATGCAACAAAAAAGCGTAGGGTGGAGCGATCACGAAAGTATGTGACTGCTAGTCTTTAGAAATTCATAATCTTTTTCCTTTTTCTTGATTGTATTTATGGAGATTGAATTAAATGATCATGCATTGTGTAAACAGTATGTACCACTATCTGAAACTAGATTCCCACAGTGAACCTCTTGTCAAAATAAACAATATATACCTATATACACCTCTATCTGAAACTAAAAAATTGCAAGAGTTTTTAGCAATCTAGTTAGTTCTAGTGAAAACCAAATTTGAAAAATTATTAACTCAAGATTCCTATGCAATGTGAGATGAATATATAAAGGTTGTACCTGATTTTTTAAGCAGGAAAGGCCTTGTTGATTTTGGATTCCTTTTTTTTTTTTCTTCAAATGTAGAATGGCGGAAGCAAAGGAAAGAAACTTAACTCCAGCAATTCCATCAGATATGCAATCTTTCTTGAAACGGTGTGAAACTCTTGAGAAGGAAGTTCGGTCACTCAAACTTAACTTGTCTTTCATGAATAGGTAATGATGTATTCAACTTTCTTTTAATTGGGGCTGGTATGCTGGTAAAACACCCGTGAATCAGTTATATTTTCTTTGCCACCTTAGGCTAGCTCAGGTGGTTGGGTACGTGTGTCCACCAGGATTTGAATCCTTGTGGTTTCATTTCTTCTTAATGTAAAGTAAGAACCATAGGCGCCACACCATATTTCAAAATCAATAAATAAATAAATAACCTACGAAGTGAAGAGTAATAGTATATACTGAAGATAAGTTTAATAATATATGACAGCTTGGAAATCTTAGAAGATGTTATGAAGTAAGGCACCATTATTTAGTGACCACAATTAAGATAGTAACCAAATGATGCGGGTAGAATTAGGATTTAGATAGTTTTAATACTTTGAATATAAAGCTATATTTTTTTTTAGGATCCATTTAGGATTATCTTTATTTCTTAAAATTATTTTGAATATTGAGTATCAGATTTGCTTTAGGATTTTGAATTAGAATTGTTACTCCTATAAATAGGATACTTATGTGTATTATTTGAAGAGAGTGGATTTGAGTGAATATTAATACTCCTCTTGAGTTCTTATTCTATCTATTAGTCCTTTCTTTTCCCTCTCTTGAGTTTCTATTGCTATCTCTCTAGTGGTTCTTCTTCTCTGTCTTGGTCAATTCTTTCATCTCTACTACCTAATATGTCTTGTCTTGCACCAAGACTTGCATAAATGTTACGGTGACATAAGGCAAGACCAGTGCTTAGTTCTTGTGGCATGTGTACATCTGTTGCATTTTTTTCTCTCTCTTCATAATGGACAATCTGGTAACTTGTTGTCTAAGCCTTGTTTGTAGAAAGTAATCCTCGTCCACACGCTGCTCCGTCGAAATTTAGTTCAAACGTCCACAAGACTCCTCATGTTAAATTATTTCAAAAGTCATGTTTAGTCCCGAAGGAATGGTTCTAAACTTTTAAATATGGTGTACGTCGTCCCTTGAGCAATTCTATTAACTTTAATAGAACTGGACACATGTTTAGGGATTTAGGGACTGATGGCACTCCCTTTCTGTTTTTAAAAAGATTAATAAAAACGAAATCTGTTTAGGGGACTAATGGGACAACTTTTTGAAAGCTTAGGGACCGACCTGGTATACAATTTTCATTGATTACTTTGTGTTCTGCCGTCAAAATGAACAACAACCATGCTAAAACATGTTTGCAAATGTTATAGCTCAAAATCAGCAATCAGCAATCTCTATGTATTAGTCCCTCCGTAAGAAAAATGCTCAGTTATCAACAGAAATTAAGCCACATGAAACTTTTTTTTGACTTTGTTATTTTCTAGTTTCGA
This sequence comes from Artocarpus heterophyllus, assembly GCA_025403435.1. Classification (NCBI taxonomy): domain Eukaryota; kingdom Viridiplantae; phylum Streptophyta; class Magnoliopsida; order Rosales; family Moraceae; genus Artocarpus; species Artocarpus heterophyllus. Next base: position 23,106,853 of record CM046343.1, read on the forward strand.
TGGTGTTAAAAAAACCCCATAATTTGAAGTTCTAATGAATGCATAAGCTTTTCTACTGGAGGATTTACCATCATTTCAGTCTCTATTAGTCAGTTAAAAAAAACCCCGTAATTTGAAGTTCTAATGAATGCATAAGCTTTTCTACTGGAGGATTTACCATCATTTCAGTCTCAATTAGTCAGTGTGTGTGTATTTGAAAAGCTAATTATATTATTATTATTATTATTTTAATAGATTGTGCTGATATCTAGATAGATTGACCAAGAAGGAAAAAGCCTTTGGCATGTAATAGCCTTTGTGCCAAGAACTTGTCTTCATCTTCTTTTTGTTTCATTCAAGTTTAACCAAGTTTATGTCGTTTTAGGAAGGACTCTGAGCAGACCAAGCAGATTGAAGAGCTTCAGAAACAGAATGAGGATTTGTTGGATGAGAAAGATTGCCTTTTTGAAGAGATTAAAAGGATCATGTCAGAAACTGGCAAGATATGATACTTTGGTCTTAGATTTGTGTTGAGCCAGCCAACCCTTTGTAACCATTAAGCAAATTTGACCTTATTTTCCGAATTGAAGTTGTGAAATTAACTTTTAACATGACTATTTTAAGTGCTAGAAGTTATCTTTGGAGCTTCTTTAGAAATAGCTGCAAATTGTAATATGGTTGTCACAACTTTCATTTGTGCATAGGTTAAAACTGATTCCAATTTCTAGGGACGAGTCCAAGCATTTGTAGATTGCACTCAGCAATCAGTGTTAAGAAACGGGACACATCTTATTCACGAAGTGTTTGTCACAAGTTAAAAACTAGGAGGTTTTAGAATAATTGCAGAATTCCTATCAAAATTTCTTGATCGATTATAAAAAGCGAGTTAATTCCCTATTTTGGTCACGAACTAAAGCTAAATTTCATTTTGATCATTTTTATCAGTTAGGGATAAAATGAAACATGGACCACGTTAAAGGGTTAGGTAAATAGCTCAGGAAGTCTGCAACTTTTTAAAAAAGTTGCAATCCCTTTTTTTTTTTTTTTTGGCTCAATTGGGTCTAACTAACAATCGTTAAATTTTGTACAAAATTAATCGCGTGCCAAGCACATGCAACAAAAATCAAAGTGCATTTCGGTAAAATAGTCAACAACTATTAAAAAATTACTTTTTAAAAACATAAAATAGTTAAACCCCCAACACCTCAAGAAACGCCCCCCCATTCTTCCTCTCCAGCCGCTGGCCTTCTTGTTCCTGCCACCGCCCATGATACTTCCTTTCTTGTTCTCAGCCAAAGTGCTCTCCTAAACGGAAAAGGAAAATTTTGAAAGTGTTTGTGCGAATGCTTAACAGAATGAGGAGGAAATGGTCTGAGTGTGCTCTTGTATTATTTATGTCTGTGTTTGTACAAAGAGAGTAGTAAGTCAGTTACAGTTGCAACAAGTTTGTTATTTAATTTTAGCTAGAAAATGCTGAAACTAAAATCGGCAACTAAACTTCCTAACTAACTTTGACTATGCTTAACATCCCCCAAAGATCAGGGGCCGAGAGAGGACTGTGAGCTTGGTACGAAGAGATAAGAAAGACCGAACAGGTAAGGCCTTAGTCATGATGTCTGCAAGTTGATCTTCAATCCAAACAAAGTGAACAACCGGAGACTATTGAAGCACACGCTCATGAACAAAGTGTTAATCAATCTCAACATGTTTGGCATGATAGTGAAAACACGATTTGCCGCCAAATAAGTAGTGCTCAGGTTATCACAGTACACAACAGGCGGGCTGAACAAAGGTACATGAAGCTCACATAAAAGAGATTGTATCCAACTAAGTTCAGCCGCAGCATTGGCAATACCACAATACTCAGACTCGGTATTGGAATGAGAGACGACTTTCTGCTTAAAAGCAGACCAAGACACCAAATTGTTACCAAAGAAAACACAATAACCGCTAGTACTTCGATGGTCGTCAGGGCAAGAAGCCTATTCAGCATCAGAAAGGCTGTAAGGCTAAGAGAAGGACTGGCAGTGAAGGAGAGACAAAAGGAAGCAGAACCTTTCAAGTAGCGTAAAGGACATTAGACAGCCTGAAAATGCACATCAGTTGGGGAGTGCATGAACTGACACAGCTTATTAACAGAATAAGCAATGTCAGGCTGGGTAATTATGCAGTATTGAAGTGCACCAACCAAACTGCAATATTCTGTAGAATCAACTAATGGAACACCAATAGAAACAGAAAGAACAGGACCGGAAGACATCGGAGTGGCAACAGGCTTAGACGAAGCAAGACCAACTTTGTCTAACGAGTCCCTGATATATTTTGCTTGGTTTAAATGCAAAGAATTACCCGGGCAAATGACTTCAATACCAAGGAAAAAGGATAAGGGCTCTAAGTCCTTGAGAGCAAACTGAGAATTCAAAAAAGAAATAAGTTGTGGATAGGAAAAAAGGAAATCGTGGACATAAACTAAAACAACAATCATAATAGTGCTGCAATTGTAGACAAACATTGAAGTATCTGCTCAAGAACGAGTGAATCCCCAAGTGCAAGGCAGGGCAAAGGGCTTATTTCAAGCCATAGAGCACCTTAACAAGTTTACACACATGATGAGGATGAGATGGATCCTCAGAACCAGGGGGTTGATGCATAATCACTGCTCGGAAAGTTCCTTATTAAGGAATACGTTGCGAACATCTAACCAGAGAAGAACCCAGCCACGACTAAGAGCAAGAGACAAGGCAATATGAATAGTTGTTGGCTTAACAACGGGACTAAATGTCTCAAAGTAATCAAAGCCATAATTTTGATGAAAGCCCTCCGCAACAAGACGGGCTTTGTGCCATTCAACACTGCCATCAAGTGTGTACTTAATCCGATACACCCACTTACAACCAATAGGATATAAATTAGATGGAGGAGGAACAAGTACCCAGGTATTATTTTTAATCAAAGCATCATACTCAAGCAGCATTGCCTGCTGGCATTCAGGCCACTTGACAGCCTCTTTGAAGGTAGTTGATTCATTCAAAGTAGTACCAGTGAGACACATACGAGTTAAAGGTTAGTGATACCATCTTTGCCTCGAGTTTGCGTAGGCTGACAGTTTTGAACATGACAAAAAGTAGACACAGGATTAATAGGAGAAGAGCTAGATGATAGGGAAACAAGAGTAGAAACAGGAGATGGCATAGAGGGAGATACAATAGAGGACTAAGACACAGTGGACAAAGGTGAAGAAGGAAGAATATTGGGTAACTCGAGGAACAAGACAATACTTTTGAAGAGAACCAGGAGACATGGAAGAAGGAGACTTACTGCAAATGGAAAGGCATGCTCCTCAAACACAACATGCCGAGAGACGAATTTTCCCAGTAGCCATATTCAAACAGAGACGGCCAAGAAATGTACAAACAATAGAACAATATTCTAATTTGTGTTTGTTAAAAGGACCAAGGAAAGGAAAAAATGAACAGCCAAAAAACACGAAGCAAAGGGTAATTGGGAAGCCGATGATACAATATTTCATAAGGAATTTGAAAAGATAACACAACAGTAAGGAACCTATTGATCAAGTAGAGAGCAGATTGAAAGGAAAATGGCCAATAAACAAGAGGAACCGAGGAATGAGCAAGAAAGGAAAGACCATCCTCAACTACACGATGATGTTTGCGTTCTACACGACCATTTTGTTGGGAAGTGAAAGCACAAGACACAGTGTAAAATGCCACAAGTGGTTAACAGCTTAACAAAACTTTGAAACTCGCCACCCCAATCGGACTGTAACATCTTAACATTAAACTCAAATTGTGTCTCAACCATTCCTTTAAATTGCAGACAAGCAGAAATAGCCTGATCTTTTTGTATGCAATAAATAAAGCCATGAAAACCGAGAAAAGTCAGCCATAAACAAAACAAAATACCGAGCACCATTTATACCAACAATAGGAGCAGGGCCCCACAAATCTGAATGTACGTCATATTTTCTTAGTGCATAAGGGTTATCATCCTAAGGCCATTACCAACACAGAATGTTAGAAAATTCCCTTTATTTCTTAATCCATCATGATACTACTCTTCTTGTATGTCAAGAGACAAACTGTTCTTTCTTAAAACCAAACCTTTAGTTCAACAACACATAGACCTTACATCATTTCTCTTATCCACCAATCTTTATCGGTTCATGGTAGACTCATACACTCTACAGGGCCTGTTTGTTTCGTGGTTCGAATCACGGTTCGAATCATTTTGTTATAGTACTTTCTCTCACAAAAATTTAAATCTTCATTCAAATATTCTATTCAAATACTCAAACCAAACGAGCCTGAAAACTAAACTTAGATATTCCACCAATTCATATAGCACCATGACTCAGAGTTGTAGCTTAAAACCTGAAACTAAGTATACACGATAACCTTAGATCTCCCATAAAAAACTTGCAATCAAAGCATATCTATGGAAATGCTCAAGATTGTGTAATTTTTAAGCTCTAGTAACACTCACTAAGGAATTTCCAAAACTTCTTATCAATATTTAGCGACCCACCAAGTTCCTCAAAGTTAAATATTATGGTACGCGAATAGAATACTCATACTAAGTCCTTGTTTCCTACGCCACATTACTCAAAATTTTTAACTTAAAAGATGCAAAGCTACTCAGTTAAAGCGAATCTATAAAGTGTAGCAAAACTATAAATTTTAAAGGCCTTTTTGATTTGCGTTCAAATATACACTTAAGGAAAACTCATCCTCTAGGCCTCGCAACATATACATCAATATCTAAGACTCTAAGATAACGTCACAAAACAAATTTCTAAATTTTATTGTACTGTATACTTGACTTGTATTTGTACGACACATTTTTGTCAACGAAAACCGTTTAATCTAAACATTAATTTCAAGATATTATTTACCAAAAAAAACTTTAGTTTAAGCAAAACAAAGTCTTTTACAAAACTTGTCAGCCAAAACAACAATATATATATTTATATATTTTTTAAAAAAAAAGTGCACAAGATAAAACTTTTGTACATACAACAAGACTTGAAAACAAAACCATTTCTATACCAACCCAAAACAATACTCACACAATTCAATTCTTAAAGAATCTGATGTCATGTTCTGATACTAAAATTTGTAATGCCCCGATGAGGGGTTGGGAGGTAAACCATGGTCAATATAAATTAAGCAAATCATTTAACTTAAATTAGAAAACCCAAGGTTTTTAAAATAAATTAAACAAAATATTTAGTTTAAATGGAAAATCTTTGTTTAAACCAAAATAAATATTTCAATAAAACTTTAGAATTTTCAATGGTTTAAATCTCATAGTGGTCCATAAACTTACAACCTTCGTCAAAAAGCATAACACAGAGACAATGTTGGATCATACAATCTTTACACATCTACAATTAAATTAAGACAAGGAAACAAAATGATCACATTTAACACAAACCATTCTAGACACCTGGTATATGCCATGAGCTCAACTGGAAGCATCACAAAACAAATGCTGACAACTTGTTGCCACTATCTTGGAACCAATTTAATCATGGACATTTAAATTAATAGATAAAAAGTGAGATGAGATAGTCCAAGTAAATTCTCATTCACAAACCATGGATATATCCTATCTCGAACATATTTACAGTGCTTTAACAGATAGTCCGTGCTACGGAGCACCCCAATTGAGGTTTAAGGCTCTGCCCTCTAGTTTACACTCCACATAACTCGATCTCTGTGGCTACTTAAAACTAACCAACGGGAGAAATACACATCCATGGTTATGTTTGAAAATCACTTGTGCTTGGAATTTCTTATTCCGAGTCTAAATCATAGTTTCAAACACATTTGCCACAATATGAAAACAATCATATTTATATACATGTATACTTTTCATAAATCATGACAATATGGGAAAACACTTTTCAGAAACAACTTGTTTGGAAACATGCTCATCTCAAGGTAATACAATTTGGCCAAACAATTAATATGGTTCAAAAGCCAAGAAAGGGATTAGAAATTCTACCTTTTTAACAACATTACACACAAATGACTTCTAATCCTCAGAAACCAAATCCCACGATCACATATGCTCCTATTGTTGCCAACCTTAATGGTTTTTAATAACGTCAACCGACAACCATTTAGGAACAAACCGGACTACAAATTTGCATTATGTATAAATCGATCTTTAGTGTGTTTTTTTATGTTAAAATAATTATAAAACATAAAATTGGTTTTCTAATGTCTTTAGTAATACAAAAACAAAGGTTTTAGGGTGTTTCTACGTCTAAGAACACGAATGAGCCAAGTTAGAGCAAGTCGGAGGGCTCAAAGGGCTCGAGTGGAGGTGGAAGTAACCAATGTTGCCAATCTTAGTCAACCGGCCTCCAAAGAGATAGTTGACCGCTATGTCTAGAACTGGATTTTTACTCAGTTCAGCCCTTCATGACCAACTTCAGTACACACTCAAAATTTCCACCATAAAGCAGTTCCTAGTGTTCAAACTCAATCCAAAACACTTAGTAAAAAATTTTATGACATACATAAACAAACTTCCTTGAATTTTTACACCAAAATCATAATCAGGAATCACAAATTCATAGTTTATGAAAACAAAAACCAAAACATGCTCAAACCAGATTTCTAAGCATTAAACCTCAAAAACACTCAACATGCAACCATGGAATCCGAGCCTAAAGCGCTAGAATATGTTTCTAGCAATGTATTGAATTAAAATGGTAATTTATTCTCTGTTGTAACATAAAACTCAGATTTGTTCATCAACATTCAAGGTATGTGCATGTTTATAAACAAGAAATTTTAAAAAGATAATGAAATGAAAATTAAATGTTAAATTTGTGATAAATGCAAACTAAAAACCAGATTCATTTTTATAGGAAACCTGCCTCAAATCCCCTTTAAATAACTTAGACGCTTTTGCTAGAATTCAAACATGAAGTTCTTAGAGTTAGTTGGCCATGGTAGTGAGGCTCTTTTGAGTCTATGGCCAGGAAAATGGGCTGGTTAAAGTTTTGAAATGGAGAAACAAACAATGAGAGACATTTTGGGAGAAAAAGGGGATAAAAGTGTGTGTCTTCAACAAGTTCAAGAGTAGAGTTTTTAAGGAGGAAGAGAGCCAATACACGTTTGCCTCAGTTTGTCTTGTTCAAACTTAAGGAAGGAGAAAATTTGAACTTGGGTTAGGAAGGAATCATGTGAAAGAGTCTGGAAAAATGGAACGGCATAATTGTAATTTATGTGAAAATGTTTATTGTGTTTGGAAATTCATGAAATATCGAAAAATTTTGAAATTTAATATTTTAAACCAATAATTAGTTTTTGTTTAAAAATAAAATAAAATTGTATGGAATTGTAATTATAACTAAATTATGGCATTTTAAATTATGTCACACTAAATAAGTAAATTTATATAGAATCAAATAAATTAAAATTTAGTTGTTACATTCGAAGATCTCGATCCAGTCGATGGTGGTTGGGGTCCTAAGGAATGTGGTAACCCAGGACGATGGTGAAACAGTTGAAGCCAATGGAGTAAATAGCAGAGTTTAAGACCGAGAGAAAGAAAGAGTTGAAGTATAGTGGTTGGAAGAATTTTCTTTCATGGTTGTCTTTTATTATCATAAGATGAAGAAAGAGAAAATCTTATATTATGCTAGGGCCTGATGGGTCAAAATGGGAGCATTTTTAGTCCTTCTAATATACATTTTCTTAATTTAGAAATGTAAAAGAATTTTAAGGAAAAAAAAAAAGAAAGAAAAAAGAAACCTATCAAACTTTTTTCCATCTGTCATTTCCCTTCTTCCGTCAATCTTATTTAAGAGTGGTTGATGTGTAAAGTTTTTTATGAGATCTTATAAATTTATTAAAAGGATAGATAAGGGGACAGTAGATCTTGTAATGCCCCTTTTGGATGTCACAGAAACCGTTAGCTTTCATAGTTATCTTTTTATTATTCGATAAGGAAACCTAGACTTGTAAGTATTATCTAAATATTAAGTAGGATTTTCAGTAAAAAAAAATTAATTTAATTTAATTTAATATTACCATTCAAACATAATAATTAAAACTCAAATTTATCTTTTAATAATTAGTTTATTTCTAAATATATATTGCTAGCATTTCATAAGAGCGCAGCTTTCAAAAGAATCAATACTTACTCACCTTGAACGGTTTTTCTTCTTGGTTAGACCAATAGAATATCTGAGGTATTCAGCTAACCGACTACCAGCAAAAATAGTTAGTCTCATCATAATAAGTGTATAACATGAAATCAAATTACACTCTTAAATTATTACAAACCAAATTTGACAGTCTAAAAAACATAATGTTCAATTCATCATAATTAAAATGTCCTATAATGTGCGGAAGTAAATATAGTGTAGCATTATTATTATTTCATTTCATATCGTAACTCCATGATCTAACACCACATCTGTTACACACATATCTGTCTGTCTATCCTCCATCTATAGCTGTAGTCTTACCCTTATCTGCAACTTGATTTAACTTAAGTAAGCATTAAGCTTAGTAAATACATTATGTAATCTTACAAAACATTATAAAAAATTTAATCATAACATTAGTCATTTAATCTTTGACATAATCATCATAGTGCATAAAGCACACTTTTGTAAGAGCATATCTTTCTTTTCCTTTTTTCATATTAAAAGCATTCATTTTATCCTTTAGGGCCTTGGTATTACGCCATTAACATCATTATGGTACATTGTCATGAAAGAAGAGGGGTAACTAATTCCAAACTAAAATAAAAAGTCCACCTTGTAGGACAGTCCATCTTGTGAGACAAACATCATCATTAGGTATGCAACGCCTCAATTATGTGATATATATATATATATATATATATATATATATATTAGAAAACATCTTATGCATCATAAAATAACATTAAAAACATCCGTAAAAAGACATCCTTCAAAACCATGCTAAAAGGAATCTTTTTGAATCAGAAATGCATCAACATTAATAATATAATAACACATAACATTTCTCAAAGTTTTTATAATCCTTAATCATATTGCAGGGGAAAATATACTTACTTGACTTGTAGTAAATTTACTTAACCTCTTGCAAGTGGTTGGTTCCTCTCTACTTCTAATGACTTAAGTATCTCAAACGTCTTTAACATTTTGACATAGTGATAAATGAAATATTCTTAGAATAAAGAGATACTCAAAACTTCATATTCATCATCAGAATAACAAGCAATACCAACCTTAATTACTTAGAATAACTTGTACAACTACCACATTCTAGGCAGATTCAAAATTTTAGTCCGATAGTCATCACTCCATGATTTTTATAAAATCATATAAATTGAAATGGCTTTGCAATTTTAGTACAATATTTTTAACATCCATACATGTTACCAGAATAAATTTCATAATTTTCAATTACTCAAAGTAATATTGTCATATTTTCCAATACACAACAACGTTTCTAAAAATAAACAGCCTAGGTAGCTAGTCTTCCATAAATTTTTAAAAATCACACAAAATTCAAACAAATTTGAAATTTTTACCAAGCATTTTAAACAGCTATGACTATTACTAGATTTAATGTCATTATAATTGGATCAATTTAAGCTACTATTTCATGTTGTATAATTTATAACGTTGTTGCTGGAATTTTGGTTCTGGCAGTAATGATAAATGAATTTTATAAAAGTCATCAAAATTCTAATAACTTTAAAATTTTTACAGAATATACTAGATATCGAAATATGTTACCATTTTAATTTCATCAAGTTTGAATTACTATAATATATATATATATATATATATTTTACATTTTAGAATTCACTAAGACAATCTGCTACTGTAAACAATCTACGGGCAGTTAATGATCAAGGAATTTTATAAAATCATACAAAATTCCAATTGATCTAAAATTTTTGCACAACATTTGTAACATCCATATATAGTATCAGATTTATTTTTATTATGCTTGGATCACTCTAAATATTTTTCAAATATTTCAATTTTTACAAAAACGTTGCAGGAAAAATGCCAAAATAGTGAGCAGCTTTCCTTCCATGATTTTTTAACTTTATTACAAGCATACACATAAAACTAAAATTTGCAGGCATTAACTAGACATATAATGAGCATTCATAAATTTTTCAAGCATTAAACACATCCCGTAATATCATCAAATAATTTATCACATTTGAAGGCAATTTAAGGATTATAATAAACAACATGTAGTCCAAATTCTCAAATAAGTATTTGAACCTGAAATTTTTTAGGAGATACCTAACATATATATGAACAATGCACAAAAGAAATTTTCTCAAAATCTTATGTCTATTCATTTTAGAAAATCCCATAGTGTGGGTTTTTGGCCTAAAAATGGGATTAAAAATAATATTCACAAAAAATTTGTTTTTAAAACAAAATCAAATATTAAACCACACAAAACCATATCCACATATGCCATAATATCGTAGTACAAATTTGGTATAAAAATAGATAGAAAAACCGACCTCGAAATGTGGTCGTAAATCCATACTTTGACGTCAGTTTCAGCGAACACACCGTAACTCGTCCGTTTAACTTCCAGTTTTGGAGAGACATTTTATTCTAGACTTAGGAAGTGCTTGTGAGTGTTGAGGGTGGAGGTTTAAGGGAGTGTGATGAGTGGCATAAGTTGGTTTAGTCTGTGCATGTTGTATCGGCTATGAAGTAAAGAAGCGAGGGGAGAGCGTGAGAAAGGGGAAGAGAAGAGAACATTGGAGCAAAGGAGTTTCTGGTCTATGATATGGCCTTACTATAAAGAAGAACGCAGCAAAAAGGAGAGGGAGACGTGGGGTGGTGGGTGAGCATGGGTGAGTGGCATTCACGGCGTTGTTGGGAGTTGGTGGAGAACGTGGGGGCAACAAAAAAATGATTGTTTACATGCTTTTTGTGAACAATGGTTTGTGGCCTAGCATTATTCCATGCTGAAAAGAAGGGAATGAGTAGGGGTGGCAAAACGTGTTGGCGGGTCGGGTTCGTGTCGGGTTGGAGTTAATTTTTACAAAATTAGGTCGACACTAACCCGACCCGTGACCCGAACGGGTTGAGAATTCTCAACCCTAACCCGACCTGTTTTGACACGGGTTGACACTAACCCGACCCGTGTCAACCCGTTTCTTATGCATAGTGCCAAAAAATAATAACCCGTGACCCGATTTTGACCCGTAACCTGATTATGACCCGTAACCCGCCTCTAACCCGCCCACATTAATATATATAATATTAAAAAAAAATAAAATTAGAAGAGTTTCATACCACTTCAACAAGAAGATGAGTGATAAGAGAGGTAAGGTTTGATATTTTAAGAGCTTATATTATATATGAAATAATATTAATTTTTTAAAAGCTAATTAATTAAATACGGGTCAAAAACGGGTCATTTTAGTGTCAGACGAGTTGACCCGAACACGACCCGTTTTTTGACGGGTCAGTTTCGGGTCGACACTAAAATGACCCGTGGTCAAATTTTCCGACACTAACCCGCAAAAAAGCGTGTCGGATTCGTGTCGTGTCGTCGTGTCGCAACCCGTATTGCCGGCCCTAGGAATGAGCATAAAAGATAGAGATGGTGGGGATGGCATAGGCTTGCACGGGTGGTAGGGAGTGGGAGAATTGTATCCACCTTTGTGTCCAAAAGCATACACTCCAAACACTTAAATAATGATCTAGATAGGTTTAGTGAGAATATTTAATCACTTTGAACATGCAAAGTTAAAAAAAACTAATAAAAAATGATTTAGAAGATATGTGCATGCTCTGCAAATGAGCTGGTCGTCAGGTTGATGATGGACCAAATGACACATCGTTTGGTCCAATTTTTTTTTTTTTCATTTTTAGCCTCCCAAAACGACATGTCATTTTAGGAGCCCCTTTTTTGAAATTTTTTTTTTGCAAAAAAATTCAAAAATATAGAAAATTTTTCAAACTTAAACAAAATGATTTCTAAAGTCAAATAATTTCAAAAATAAATCTCCCAAACTCTTAAAAGATTAGAATATCACATCAAAACAGATAACAATCCAAGTAAATCACCAAAAATAAAAAAAAAATTTAAACAAGAATTCACAATAATCATATGTTAGACATTTTATATCGTTGGAATTTCCTTAGTCCATCCACTGAAAAAGTCGTTAGTTCATAATAAATTTCATAATCATAAATATCATACTAACAATATCACACAAAATGTGCTTCTAAATCATAAGTTTTATTTATATTGACGCATAAAATCTTTAAACGTTACATGTCATCAGTTAAAGAAAATAGTAGGTGTTACAAAATTGGACTCTTATTTTATAATACATAACTTAAGTCTTGAGATAAAATATCTTTAAATCTAACTTCATTATAAAACCTAGCCATTATATGAGTGAATTTCTAAGGGATTTATATAAGACTTGTTTTAATCTATCTTATATCATAATAGCCTTGCATGAAAGAAATACAAAATCAAAAGCCTTATGGAGTGTTTGGAAATTAAGTTTCAATACCAAAGTTTCAACTGCTATAGTATAAAGATCTTACGTGTTACAGTGTAAAATAAAAATACGCTATAATATAAAGTTCTCACATCCTACGGTATTTAAGTTCCAACGTTAAGTTCTAACTTAATTTCCAAACTCTTTTAACCTTCCATTCTACTTAATCGTAAATAATATAGCATATAAAAGTCGTACAGGATATTTATTAAATGTGGTTAGAATTAAAATTTTTGAATTGAAAACTGTAGCATATGAGAGCTTTATATGTAGCTCATGTTTTTTACGTTATTATAACATATAAGAGTTTTATACTATAACAACTAAAATTTTAGTTAAAAATTTTGTCAACATTTTTATAATTAATGATAAATTTCAAAAGTACTTGTTTTTATTGTAAATACATGTTTTTTTAAATCTTTTTTATTCTTATAAAATTAAAACATCACTACTTAAAAAAATATAAATCTTGATTTAATATATAATATATTTTTAAATTATTTTTTATTATTTTATTAACAGTGAGGTCATAAGCTATAATATTAAATAGAATTGTTCTTTTATACAATTTTTTACTGTAGCTTCTCTTTTCTCTCTTACCAAACAGGTCATCTTTTCCATTCTCCCCCAAAATCTCTCTATCCAATTCCTTTCTTTCACTTTTCCTCCTGGTGTTGATCTCGAAATTCCTCCCCTAGTACCCTCACTTTATCCCACTAAATTACATGCTCCATAATGTGGGGTATCAAATATCTCAACTTGAGTGGGAACAAACAAAATTCTCTTTTTCACGTAAAGACATTGGAAAACGCCGAGCAACAGCCCATATACATATATATATATATATACGCACACACACACACACATATATATATATACTTACCCTGATTTCCTGCTTTCGGTTTTGAAAACAAACGTCTCATTTCTCAGTTCTCACTCTTCAATTTAAGAAAAAACAAAAATGCAAACTCCTGCTTTGCCGAAATACAGTGAACTCTCATCGGAGCAATTAAGGTTTCTTGACCAGTATTTTGGATCCCCCGAGGATCTTCTTGTTAATCTTCACAAAACTCCTTGTGATCTCCTCACACTTGTTCGCAAACAGTGTTCCGATTTGGACAGCGACCTTCTTCGCCTCCAGAGTCGTCTCGCCAAATGTTGTGTGTCTTGGATTTCTCGCTCCTTCGCGGCCAAATCAGCCGCCCAAAGTCTCGGCCTCAGTCTTCAGAGTCTCAGCCTCATCACTTCCCTACGTTCGTATTCCTTTTGAATTCCGTTTTTGGGTTTCTGAATTGGTTTTGTTTTCGTTTAATGTTTTGGTGTTTTTTGGGATTTGGTAGATGGGTTTGGTTCGAAGAGATTTCATGGAGTTTTGGGCCCAGAACTGCCTCGACTTGCCCAGCAAGTGCTGCAGATTGATGAGATTCGCAGCTATCTTGGTTAGTTAAGATTTCCCATTCTCTGTGATCTTAAATTTTTATAGTCTTCTCTCATTTGGATTCTCGTAATTTGTTTGTTTTGTTTGAGGTACTATCTTGTTTGGGTATTTGATCAATATCCGAAAAACTTACTATAATTGTGTGTCGGTTGGCCTGGAATTTTTTTTCATGTTATTGAGTTGAGGCTTCACTTGGATGATTTTTGAATGTATGAAGTTCTCGTCACTGTTGATTGGTGCGCAGTTGCATACTATTCAAGCCTTTGATGCTTTTGAGATGGTATATAAATATAAACAAACATATTCCCTTCTTTACTTCAAATGTTCTAACTATGACGGACTCCAAAATCTTAATCATCCCTTGATTTCATAAGGCATGTGTAACTAAATTGTAGTAGAATGTAAAACAGACTCGAAGAGTTTTGGAAAGAAAAGAAAACGAGTGACAAAGGGTATTCTTAATATCAATTCCTTTTGTAGTGTTTGCTTTCCTATAAGAAAGTGGGATTGGAAACTTAGTTCCAAAAAAACAAAAAACTCTAATTGCTAAGATGTGCTAGTTTATATAAATAGTGATTAAAAATTAATTAGGGTATAAAAGTAATATTGTGGTTTGGTCCCATTTGAAGGGAAATAAAGCCATGGTGTAGGTTGGGATTGGATTTGCCTCTCCTCATTCCCCTATTTTGTGGACCAACTAAATTAGAACTTTTCATTTTGAAGGTAAACACATGAGTGGATAGGAAAGGGTCATGCCTTCTTTTTGAGGTTCAGGATCATGCAATTCTTTTCCTTTATATTTTTTTCCCTCTTTGTTTTATTGATGCACCATTTTGTTTCTAATGGGTAGATCCTATAGGATTTTTCTCTTTTTTTCATTTAGGTTGCTCTTAGTGTTTTTCCCCCTCTCTTTTGAGTTCATTAAATTCCTGATTCTTTTATCTTTTTACTTTTCCTTTTATTTAAATAATATTGAGTGGGCAACTTGAGAGACGATAGGATCATTGGCGGTGCCAACCTAGTTGGGATATTCCATATCTTAGGGGTCCAAAGGGCTCTTTATAATTTTGCCTCCATAAAAACCTTTTACAATTTTTTTACTAGTTTGGTCCCCTAAAACTTTTTAATTGCTACATCCATATAGGCTTTTTAAAAAATTTCATTTATTCCCAAAACTTGACTTTTAAGTACACTTATATTTCAAAATTAAATTCTAAATAAACTCAAAATCAACTATACTACTATGTTTATAATTTTTGAGCTGTAAACCTTAAAAAAGTGAATTAATATAAGCTTCAGTTCTTTGGAAGAGAAAAAAGAAAAAAAATACAAATAGATGAATGAAGGTAAATAGAGAGACAAAATTTAAGAAAATTCTTGGTTGCATTGTAATTTTATTTTAAATTTTTATTCCATGCCCCACTGGTTCCCTCTCTCCAATTAAAAAGAAAGGGAATGGGTGGGAAAGACGACCACACCTCCTCTTCCCTTCCTTATCCATGGCAAGTAAACAGACCTTTCCTACTTATTTTGTAAGTTACATTCTTCATGTATGAACTATACCCCAACTATTCATTCCTTCAGAAAAAAGATGTGCAAGATTGAAATGCTTAATATTTCCATAAGATTTACTTTAAAAGTAACTTTACTCAAACTTCTCATGTGCCAACAATTTTATAAGCCATATTATGATTTCTAAAATCCAACGGCAGATGCTATGCCTGTGTCATCTTCATTCTTTTTATTTCCTTTTTCAGAGACTACTCTACAGTTAGAAGCACTGGTTGGCGATCTAGAAGATGCTGTTTTCAGTTTTGTGAAGTGCCAGACTGGGAATAAGTTCTCAACAAAGCTTCCAAATTCCTCAATATCTAGTGTAATGCATTTTTCCAATTCTTTGTGATATTTGTGTTAATGTCGGTTGGTAAATTTACTAGCAGGGCCAACGTTTTGCATAGTAACCTAAAGTTTTGGTACACAGGACTCTGGAACAAAGAATGAAAAGTTGCTTCAAGCCATAAAAGCAATGAATAGTATTGAAGACATGTTGGTTGATCTCGTGGGACGCCAACCTCACTGGCATAGTCTTTTAAAATCCGTTGACGCTAGAGTTGATAAAACTCTTGGTATTCTTCGGCCACAAGTTTCAGCCGATCATCGGGCTCTTCTCATTTCTCTTGGATGGCCACCAAAACTTTCAACATCAGAAATAGAAAAGGGTGACACTGCAGACCTTCCAAACCCATTAGTAATCATGCAAGGTGAAAAAAGGAAGAGTTATTCAGATAGCTTTATAGCTCTGTGTGCTTTACAGCATTTTCATACACGGAGGGAGGCACGACAGCGTAATATTTTAGGGCGAAGGAAGTGCAACAACATTCGACTTTGGGCCATTGATGAACTGGTATCTCCAATTGCATCACGATTGGAGTTCCACTTCTCGAAATGGGCTGATCAGCCTGAATTTATGTTTGCTCTTACAAACAAAATTACAATGAATTTTATTGCAGGAATAGATGATGTGTTACAACCTCTGATTGATAGAGCAAGACTAGTAAACTGTAGTGCTATGGAAGCTTGGGTTTCTGCAATGGTCCAAACACTTTCTAGGTTCTTGGAAACAAGAATGTTTGCTGCTCTTGCTGAAAAGTACAAGGAGACACATATGAAATCTGAAGTTATACCATCATGGCTACATCTGATAGACCTAACTCTTACCTTTGATAAACAAATCCGATCTCTTGTTAGTTTGGAAACTTGTCAGTTTTTGACAGAGTCAGAAAGACCAGAAGGTCTCTCAAGAAGCATTTCTTTGCTGACAATATTTTGTGATAGGCTTGAATGGCTCAAGATTTGGGCAAAGATAGAGCTCAAAAATGCCTGCAAGAAACTGAAGACTGACCTCCAAGATGAAAGATGTTGGGGAGTTAGCAACAAACATCAACCTGGTCTTGGCTTCGAATCCAAGTCCGAGCATTATCTACTCTCTACTAGAGAAGACCACAACGCTCCACCAATTGCAGAATCTGCCCTTAAGATTGCCTGGGAAATGATTGAAAGATGCCAAAGTATGCCTTCTATTTTACTGCATATCAAATTTATTAGATCAGCTGCAGCCAAATTTCTTTGGTACTTCTTTAAAGTATTGCTTTTACGGCGCAAAGGAACTGAAATTTCTCCCGAAAACTTTGATGATGATGCCTTGAGTATAATATGTGTATTAATCAATGCTGCCAGATACACAGAGTTTAGGCTGCAACAGTGGAGTGATGATGTCAACTTTTTGGAGATGAAGGTTGCTGAAAATGATTGCAGCAACTGTGCAAAAGGTGAACATATCGATAGTAGTTGCTTCTTTGAGGAAGAAATTAAGAGCTTATCTGAGCTCGAAATGAATTGGTTGATGGACATCGTTGCAGTGATTCTCCGTCAATTCGAGAATCTTTCGTGGGAATATGTCAAACAAGCAAAACATCTCAAGGAAGAAAAACATGGCCATGTGGAAGTATTGGTTGGCTTAAATTTAGCAGTCACAGCTGATTTTGTTGAAGCATTGGATACTTTGAGAAGTAATCTTCATGCTTTGAAAATGATTCTAAACCCGAAGGATTTTTTAGATTTATGGAGGAGCGTTGCAGAAGGGCTCGATCATTTCATTTTCTTCAGTAATATCTTTACTGAGATTCAATTTTGTGAAAGCAGGATCAATCAGTTTGAAACAGATGTGAATGCTTTGTTTTTAGTTTTTAAACCTTTTTGTGCTCGACCGGAAGCATTTTTCCCTAACATTAGAGAGGGCCTAAAACTGTTAAAAGTGAAAAAGGAAAAAAGAGTGAAGGAATGTGCAAGTATTTTTCTTAGAGAAAAAGATTGAATAAAATGCTTATGTGATTTTTAAATTCTCAACCATCTTTCAACGAGGAAGAGAGGGATTGTCTTTTTGTGTGTGTGCGCGTGTGTGTAAGTTTTAGGGATAAAAGTAAAAGAAAATAATGTATAGTCATAAAATCATAACATTGGGCTTGTAGGAAAGTCAGAACTAGAACTGAAAAGCTCATTCATTTGTGTGGAATTTGTTTAATTACAGTAAATGGGAAGCAATAGAGGTATTTTCTTAGGAACCCATGAGATAGTTTTCAACTTAATAGACTAAATTTGGGGTACAATTAATTGCATGGACTAATTTTTAAAGAAAAAATATAATTTATCGTAAGCTTTAGTAGGATAAATTGCTTTAGTAATTCTTAATCTTTTACAAAAATAAATATTTGGTATTTAACTTTTTATTTTTTATTTATTAGTCCTTAACATTTGATTTTAATTGCTGAATGATCAATTAAAGAGTCAAACAGTTAATTTTGAACAGAAAAAGGTGACAAACTGGTCCAAAAATTATCAAAAAAGTGACAAACTAGTTGCCATAATTCTCAAAAAGGTGATAAAATTGTCCATAAAATTAATGGTTTAATCGTTAAATTGGCCCCTCAACAACTAAAATGAAAGGTTGAGGATTGATAAATCAAACATAAAAGATTAAGGACTAAAATCACACTTTCGTGAAAAGGTTGGAGACCAACGTGGAACTTATTGGGTGTCGGCTTGTTGAGAGGATAATTCCCCACGTTAGTGTTAGAAATACTATCACTTGCATGTTTTAAGTTGGAACTTGTGAACTTTAAATGTCGAAGTTGTAAAAGTTACGATCGACTTGTAAACCAGTGCAAATGCTTTGAAGGCACCATCTACATGCTTTGCTTGTAATGTCGCTCGAGAAATTACAACGATATATATATAATATATATATATTTTGAAAGAATTCATTGCTAATCATGCTGGGATCACAAGAACTTTTGGACACTTGCTTCAAATAATAATGGTAAACACACCAAACATGCCAACCAGAAGTGCGCCACAAACCGTTGCATTTCAAATTTCATAATGCCATGGCTTCTACTACTGCTGCTGCTACTAATAATAATAATAAGATGTTTCATAATGCCAATGCACGCCAATCACCACTACTCTGCCTACTATACAAGCTCCATAATGGAAAGTGTAGTGCTGTTCTTTTCTCCCCAAGTTTTTCATACAGAGGTTTCATTATTTAAAAAAAAAAAAAGGTTTCTTTATTGCTTTCAGTGGTATGTTTCAAAAAGTTCACATTACAAGTTTCCTTCTCTTGGCGTGCTTGATACCCCATTCAATCTCACACGTTTCTTATTTTTTCTTAATTATTCTTTTACTATAATGATACAGCTTTTCTGCTTAGCAATAAAATGCCAAGAAAGGAAAGGGAAATCTTTAGCCCCAAAACAAAAAAAAAAAGGGAAGGGAAATATCAATTAAGACCAAATTTTTCAAAATTCTTTCGTACAATTTCTTATTTAGGACAAAGATACCATTACATATCCTTTCCTCGGCTCAATATGATTCTATTCTATCTATGTCATCACCAAGTACACCAAGCAAAAGATTGTGTATCATTCTACACTGTATTATACAAGTTCTTTATGCAATTACAACACTGAAGATTCAAAGATCCCGTCAGGGAAGAAAGAAATAGCACTTTGACCAAAAAAACAGTGCTGCCTAGCTGTTGAAAACTGTGAAAATCTCCGAGAGCCCAATCCTTTTCCCATACTGGACAACCAACCAAGCCATAACAGAGAAGTATACAACAAGGAAGCAAGCACGGGTGAAGGGCAGTCTAAGAAAAGCCCGTAGAAGCGATTTTGCAGCAGAGAATATTGAAGACTTAAGCCGTTGCAAGAACATGATGAAGGTGATTGAGATCAAGGAGGTTGAAAAACCAACAACCACCCCAGCCACCATATCCCACCTCCAATGCTTCGATTTTTCCCGGCTCAAAATCCAGGACTCTAGCATCTTCACCGATCTGGCAAAAAAAAAAAAAGAAAAAGAAACAAGAGCAAATTAGAAATTGTGCATAGTGCAAAGGCAGTATGATTAAACTTCCTCAAAACAAACCGCCACTCCCATTGATGCTACTAGTACAAGAAGTACATATTTTCATCCCTTTACTTTTTGATAGTATCGAAAGAATCATTTTCAAGAACAATGTAGGATTCTTCCGACTAAATTCACAACAGTACTATCAAAGTACTCATTTCGGAGAATCTGGTCCCATTAAAGCTTCCATTTATCAAAATATTTCACAATGTCAGAGACATATGTTCTATGGGTATTAAAACATTGGAGACCCTGCATCAGCTCACCAGGCACTAGCGAGTACATAATAAAAAGAAATGGTTAAGCACCAGCCAAAAGAGCGGGTAGTGAAATCCTCAAAAAAAGTTAACCCGCCTTTAAGTTGTCATCCAAATGTATATTGGAAATGTCATGTCAAACATTACATCCAAGAAGAAAAGAAGACCGCTGGTTTTAAACAGCAGATGATGGCTTTACAACTGCAAATGCAATCTGGCAGTGCAAAGCATACATACTGTCAACAAAGAAAACTAAATTTATAACCCATATTTCAAACTAATACTGATGTTTGAACCCTTCTATTAACCTAAAAAGTTCTGTCTCCAGAAAATTTAACTCCAAATACTCGTCTCATTTCAAACAACAAAAAGTAAAGTGATCAAAGATGAAAAGGAAGGATCAAAGGATCTGAGCACAATAACACACAAAAAAGCTAATATATACGTCGGGCAGCAATGTAAATATGCTTGTAAATTTTGTGAGACTTCCTTTGTTATCGTATCTATTGAAACATAATTGTTTGGTATCAAAGCATATCGTATCTATTGAAACATAATTGTTTGGTATCAAAGCATTCCTATTGCTACTATTATGAAAGCATGTCATTAACCACTTCTACAAATTTATTACATGGTTTGTTTTACCATATGCTAAATTGCTCCAACATTATATCAAGGTTCTTTTCCTTTCTTTATAGAGTGAGATGCGCCTAGGGGGACGTACAATAAGTATCTTCTCATCCAAAGTTCTTTTGCAATATTTGGAACTTATCATTAAGTACCAAATATGTCCACCAACGAAGCAAATGACCAGTGTCAGTATACTAACACAGATACAGCTTTCTTGTACTATCGCTCATTGCAGCGCAAAACTGATGCAATTGTATTACTATTAACTATCTTGAAGCAAAAGAGAATATAATTCCTGCACTCCATATACTTGGGATCTGAACTGGTAAGGACCAGTTCTCCAATTCTCAGCTAAGATAATCATCTTCAAAGGCTAGCAAAATGACCTTGTGATACCCAATTAATGTTAGTTATAATGCTAGCATATCTCTGCAACTGATATGTCTCATGCAATTATGACCGATACATGATATAAAACCCAATGGGTAAAAATAATCTAACAAATGTGAACTACTCACAGGATGGAATATCTCTTTATCATCTCAAAAGTCGATGGATCATTTGCTTGGCAACTGAAAAATCCATCGTGTTGTAAGCTTACTTTTGGAATTCCATATGTGTACCAGCAGTCATAAGTTTCATTCACCTAACCACAAAAGGTAAGAATAACAAAAACAGTTTAGAGTTTATCTAGGATATAGAGATAGCAGTACAAAAAACCCTCCAATTATAGACTAAGGTCCAGCTTGCTTAGAATACAAGATATTGAAAGGTCATCAAGTAGAACATAACGACGAGAAACAAGCCTCATATTTTACCTTGAATTTATCTTTGTTCAACCAGGCAGCACCAAAATTAGGTCTGCAGTTCAAGGGAAGGGCCTCATTTGGAGCCTCTGCGAATGCAAATCCAGTGACACCTGAAGAGAGATCTTTATATTCAACCTGCAATCAACACATACTAGTTTAAGACCAAAAAATAAATAAACAAATGAAAAATCATGCATGAGAAAACATGTTCAAAAAGCACATAAAACCCACATGCTAGCAAGAAAACCGACAAATGGAGACATGTATCTTAACGTTTCCCTTAAAGCATCCTTCCAATAGAATTAAGTTGCTCAAAGCATAACTTGAGCAACATATCTAATACAAAGCATAAAAAGCCATCTTCCGGATGCTAACAATGTAAAGATAAGAAGCACAAAATATCTTTGCCAAATACTCTTGAAGAATTCAGATATAATTATAAGAGAGCCCAAGCTGCAAAAAAATAATAAAGAATAAATAAAAAAAGTATAGGTAAGGGTATAGTATTATTACCTGAAACACCGAAGCCCAGTAGTAATCATAGCGACAACGAAATTTACTTTTCCCAAATGGGTAGAACACATGCTTGGCTTTGTAGTTAAACAGCCCAAGTTCGCAGACTTTGGATGACCTAAGATCCACACCTACAAAGGAAAAGTAACTGTTTACATTTTGATTGAGATTTTAACATGCAACATAAGATCAAGCAAAAAAAACTTGAACAAAAATCATCAAAATGTGCAGTTATATAATCCCAAAAAATTAAACTGGATGAGGATGTAACTGTATTATCTACAAAAATTTTTGACAATTAATTTTCATTTGCTGGTGCTTAAGAACCAATGAGTTAAGTCATTAGTTACTTTCTCTCTATAACAGGGTGCAAATGACTACAACACCACAAGCGCAAAGCAATAAAAAAAAAAAAAAAAAGCATTCCAATTAGTGATGAAACATTAGTATAAATCAACATATTTGTTATAAATAATTAATAAGATTGTTAAGTACCACAAAAACAATTGTGATGTCTCAGGCTCAAAAAGTTTTACCCTCAGGGAAAAAAAAAAACCAAAAAAAAAAAAAAAACAGATCTTTGTTATGTAAGTTTCACGGAACATGGTTAAATTTATGGCTTTACTACTTCAAACGAATACGTTCTTCACTCTTTTTCATTACGTTATGTTAATCGTAATTAATCAATAAATTTTAAGTTTTCTTGCTTCATTTGGCATATCATCATAAAGTATATCAGCTTTGTACAAAAATAACGAAGCTCTTCCCCAATCTTATTATCTCGTCCAAGCAATTATATTCAAAAGCATACATTTTTTTGCTTTACGAGTTTCATTTTTCCTTCAATACTAGTCGAATTATTCTCGGCATCCAAACACATCAAAGACAAATCCAAAAAATCAAAGTCTAAGACAAGAAAAAGAAATAAAAATAAAAAGCTAGAAACTCACCGCTAGAGACGATCTTGCACTGGGAAGGCACCGAAATCGGGCGGGAGGCTGAAGAATTGGCGAGAAAAACTGCTACGAGGCCGACGAAGAAGGAGAGAACGAAGACGGAAAGTATGGGAAGAAGGAGAGCGATAGACAACCGGAGTATTAGGAAGTGCAAGCTTCGGACCCTACTAGTTCTGGTCTCGGATTCGTCGTCGGAATCCATGGAATGAGAAAATCCGAAGGAGCCTTGAGTGGGAGTTATGGAGAATTGGCGGAAAAACGAGGGCTTTTCTGCAATTTTCCGGCCACCGAAACCATTTATCCGTTGATCGGTTGGATTGTCAACGAAGAAGAGGAGAGAGGGGGGAATATTTTTCACTTGTTTTCTTTGCTTTTTTTTTTTTTTTTTTGAAGACTTTTGTTTGCCTCTTCCTTTCTTTCAGCTCCTTTTCCCTCTTTTTCATTTTTAAGAATAAATAATCTCTTTAATTAAACTTTTACGCTGCCTTTACGGCGTCTGCAGGTAAATCTAGTAGTACTGGTACATATGTAACTACGAGGCGCAGCCTCGCAGGCAGGGCAGAACAGCTTAAAAAAAATCAGAGAGAGAGAGAGAAAAGAGAAGAAGCGGCAGCTCAAAAAGGTCATTTCTCGCTAGTTTTGTTTAACAATCTAGTTAAAAATTAAAATAATTATTTATTATATAAAATTTTTATATATTATAGTATAAAATAAAAGTTTATTATAACACCTAGTTTTTATATGCTGTAATGTTTTAGTTTTTATCTATTGAAAAATTTAGGTTTCTAAATCCCCTCTTAGGATCCTCATTTTTAGAATATCAAACAACAATAGAGAAAAGTAATAACAATGCCTATTAATTAATAAGGTAAAAATATATATCATACCATAAGAGTTCCATTCTCGTATTAGTTTTAAAAGAAAACTAGAGCCAAAATTATTATTTTATTTATCATAAAATCACGCTTCATGAAATAAAGGTTATGAAAATTCAATTTTTTGAAAAGATCAGGCTTCATAAATCACAACAAAGTCGTTAAAAAAAAAAAGAAAGAAAGAAGAACACAGCAAAAGTTTTACTTACCATAAAATCTCATATCATGTTACACAAAAATCTATTTAAAATCACGTCAAAATAAAAAAAAAATACATAAATGGAATCTAAATTCAATAGTTGAAAAATATAAACTTATTTGCAGTTTATTTTTAGGTTAATATTATTTTTGTCTTTGAATTATGTGACTTATCCTATTTTGACCTTTGAATTTTAAAACATAACAATTCACACTCATGAACTATTCAGCTTGTCCTTTTTGGCTATTCCGTTGCTAAATTTGTTAACATTGACAAAATTAAGCTCATATATTTACTTTTGGCCCTTGAACTTTAAAAACATTACAAATTCCATCTCAAAATTATAAAACTTGTCCCATTAGGCCATTCTGTTACTAAATTTGTTAAATATTGATATCTTGAGGCAAATGACTGCTTTAGCCTTTTGCCTCTATATATGTTTTCAACATATATTTAAAAGATAAAATCCTTAAATTTAGTTTTATTTATTACATAAGTTTTATTATCTTTTTCTTTTTCTTCTTTTTTAATTATAAATTTTTGATAAAAGTTTTACTTTTTTATTTGCTTAAGAAATTTTATCAAAATTTCTCTATCACATAACTTATGTTGGGTTTATATTATTGTGAATTAAAATGAAAAAAAATGAACAAATGAAAAAAAAAAAGCGTTTGGATATATAAGTATGTCTACAAAGTAACGAAAATGACACTTGAAAATTACAACATAACCAATTTGTCATTTTTATGACCAAATTTTGGGGGTTAAAATCTATGCAAATGATATAATAATAAATACTTCACTTAATTGGACTCAATGATCACTAAACAACATTAAAATTTTTATTATTTTAAGTAAAAAAAAATGTATATTTGTCTATGAAATCCCTATTAGCAGGTTTAAGATGTATAAAATTCGATTATAAAATATTTAATCTCAATCATTGATATATAATTAATTGATTAACTCCAAACATAAATGGCGTAATCTGTCAATAGTTAATGGATTTAATATCAAAAGGCTTAAAATATAACAAGTTTCATAGTTTAAATGTGTGATTTGTTACAGTTTAAAGTTTATAGGTGCATATTTGACAAGTTGCATAGGTTAAGAGCCAAAATTGTAATTATTGGCTTAATTCTATCAATATTTAATCAAGTTAGTAACAAAATGGCTAAAAATAGAACAAATTGAATAGTTTAAAGATATTATTTATTACGTTTTAAAGCTAGGTTAAAATGAAACACATTGTATAGTTCAAAACAAAAAATAGAATTAACCTCTTGTTATTATTATTATTATTCTTATTATTATAATTATTTGAGAAATCACCGTCCACAAGTGACGCAAGATTTTAGACCAAAGGCTTTGCTGACGCCACCAAATCCCGCACGTGTGGGGGGAAAACACGAGTGGCGACCTTTTTTTTTTTAATGATAATAAGTGGCGTACTTGGTAAGTCGTGGCGAAGCTAGATTCTCCCACAGGGACAGGTTCGCCACTTCAAAACGTTTCTCATTTCCCTCTCAAACACAGTTCTCCTCTCTCCTCTCTCTCTCTCCCTCCCACTGGCGCTTCCTTCCTTTCCCCAAAATTCCCCAATTCTCTTCCTTTCTAGGGTTTCCTTTCCCCCCCCTTTCTCTCTCTCTATCTATTTATCTTTCTCTCTCTAAACAATGGCGGCGGCGGCGGCGGCGGCGGCGGCGCCGAAGCTGATGGAAGGAGCGATAGCGAGTATGAGCAACCCGGAATTTACGAATGAGGAGGGATGGATGCCTGTTTTGCAGGTGATTGACGTGAAGAAGATCTCGCAGACAGGCCAACCCGACAAGGAGAGGTACAGAGTTTACCTCTCCGACGGCTTCCTCCAACAGCAAGCCTTGATCGGCACCGACCTCAACCATCTCGTCTACAACGAGAAGCTCCGCCCTGGCTCCATCGTCCGATTGAATAATTTCATCTGCTCTGCCGTCCGAAACCGACGGTACGCTTCATATTTTTCTCTTCTCTCTCTCTCTCTCTTCCTCTCTCTTTCTCTTTCTCTCTTTGCATACGATCCATTATTTGCTTTTTTCCTTGATCTTTAATGTTTTTATTTATATATTTATTCTGGTGTTCGTTGGTTTTGTTAAATTAAGAAGGATGTACGTGTTTTTTTCATTGCGAATTATTGTTAAATCAACGATTGGTTGATTAATTAATGATTTAGGAAGATCAATCATAATTTATCAAAAATCAAAGTACGAGAGTTAGTTGATAAATTAGATATACTTAATAATGATTTGTATTTATTTTGTCATTTAAGTTTCGATGATTACTGAGCTAGTAATATTGATATTTATTTTTTTAAAGAGCGATGCTGATTTCATTTACCGGTGACAGCGTGGCAATTATAATGGAAATGGAAGTGATATTTGAAACATGTGATATCATTGGTGAGCCTCAAATGGCATTTAAAGTTGTGAATTCAACTGGAAATCCCCATTCTCTGGGTTGCAGTGCACCTAATGCAGATGCAGGCAATGAAGCTGCCGCTGGGATGTCTGCAGTGCACCCTGGAATTAATAGACAACCTTATTCCGGTAATTTAAGCTATGGATCAGCAAATACGCCTTCCACATTCTCCAAATCAGAGCCTGGTGGTGGGTCATACAACTACATGGGAACTGCAAATACAGTCCCAGTAAGTGGGTTGCTCAGAAATCATAACTTTGGTTTTTGCAATCCTAGACCCGAGGTTTCACGGCCACCTCCAAATTCTTATGACCGCACAGCTCAGTCGGCATATCAACAGCCACCTCTTATGTATAGTAATAGAGGGCCGGTAACCACAAATGAAGCTCCTGCAAGGATAACACCGATTGCTGCACTCAATCCCTACCAGGGCAGATGGACAATCAAAGCTAGAGTGACAGCAAAGGGAGATCTTAGGCACTACAGCAATCCTCGTGGTAAAGGGAAGGTATTCTCTTTTGATCTCCTCGATTCTGAGGGTGGAGAAATGCGGGCAACATGCTTTAATGCTGTGGCTGATCAGTTTTACAACCAGATTGAAGTTGGTAAGATTTATATGATCTCCAGGGGTAGTTTGAAACCAGCTCAGAAGACATTCAATCATCTCCGGAATGATCAGGAGATTTTTCTGGAGAGCACATCAGTAATACAGCCATGTTTTGAAGATGATAACTCAATTCCACGCCAGCAATTTCATTTCTGTTGTATAAGTGATGTTGAGGGCATGGAGAACAAGGATGTGATAGATCTAATAGGTGTTGTCACATCTATTAGTCCAGTGGGTTCCATAATGAGAAAAAATGGTACAGAGACTCAGAAGAGGACACTCCAGCTGAAAGACATGTCTGGCCGTAGTGTTGAATTAACTCTCTGGGGAAATTTTTGCAATGAAGAAGGGCAAAGACTGCAAGATATGTGTGATTCGGGATTGTTCCCAGTTCTGGCTGTGAAATCTGGTAGAATCAACGATTTTAGCGGTAAATCAGTGGGTACAATTTCTTCAAGTCAGCTACTCGTAGAGCCAGATTTCCCAGAGGCTTGCAAGCTGAAAGAATGGTTCAACAAGGAAGGAAGGAACACCCCATCTGTCTCTATTTCCAGGGAAACAGGAAGTGTGGGCAGAACAGATATCCGAAAGACCATTTCCCAGATTAAAGATGAGAAGCTAGGGACTTCTGAGAAACCAGATTGGATAACTGTTTGTGCAACTGTTACATTCATTAAGGCCGATAATTTCTGCTATGCCGCATGCCCTGTCAAGATTGGTGATCGACAATGCAATAAAAAGGTCACAAATAATGGAGATGGGAAATGGCAGTGTGATAGATGTGATACGTTGGTGGAAGAATGTGACTACCGGTATGTACTCCAGTTACAGATACAAGACCACACTGGCTTGACGTGGGTTACTGCATTTCAGGAGGGTGGCGAGGAAATAATGGGTGTTTCTGCTAAAAGCTTGTATTACTTGAAATTCGAAGAATGTGATGATGAGAAATTTTCTGAAATAATTCGAAAGGTTCTTTTTACCAAATTCACTATCAAATTGAAAGTAAAGGAGGAGACATATAGCGACGACCAACGTGTGAAATCGATGGTGGTCAAAGCTGAAAAGGTCAATTATTCTTCTGAGTCCAGATTTCTTCTGGATTTGATGGACAAGTTGAAGAGAGAAGATTCTGGTTCTCTTCCGAGGGTTGAAAGTACCATTTCCAACCATGGAATCAACAATCCTGGAGTCACGAACTTTGCAAATAGGCGACAACCCCTGCCAGTTGATTTTGGAAAGAGCCCCAGTTCTGGCAGAGAATTTGGTGCCCCAGCGAACCAAAGGGGCCAGCATGGAATTCCGTATAGTGGCTCTAGGTTTTCTGCAGCTGCCTCTTCTGGTATGCATTTGAGCTGCAATAGTTGTGGGGCTGTTGGTCATAGCTCTATGAACTGCCCGAGTATTGTGAACAGTCTCAGGCGGTCACTCAGTGGGGTCTATGACAATAGGTTATTTTCTGTTCCGAGTGCTGGAAATGCCTCTGGAGAATGTTTTAAATGCCATCAACCTGGGCATTGGGCGAGAGACTGTCCGGGGTTGCGGGATATTCCTCCATCTTATGGAAGCAGCGGTGTTGTCCCCGGGAGATATGGAGGCACTGCAAGACAACATGTTGGTGGCTATTGAGCTCAGTCTAAAAGAACATTGTATAAAAGGATACATAATTCCCCAACATCGGTATAAGATATTTGATTGCTCTTTTCAAGTCTGGGTTGCTGAGCTTCCCATCTTGTGAACCGTGACCTTTTTTTCCCCTTCGCAATGTAACTTGGATGGAAACTTTTGTTGCGGGTTTTGCCTTTGAATTGATGTTTTTGGAAGTACGGTAGAGACTATTGTGACTTTTTCTTGACCATGTAATATATGTTTTCCGGGTTTCCTTTTTTTTAAGTTTGTGGTCAAGTTAAATGCCGTGGTTCAGGTCTTTCACACAAACCCCCTATATATTTTTGGAATGTGGGTCAGAATTTTTGGAGTTTGGTATACTAGGCACCAGCATTGGCTAATCTTAGCTGCCTAGAAAATAAAAAGCCAATGTCAGAATGGAAAATAACCCAGCTTGTAATCCAAATTATTCACGAGTTAATCACTCGAGCAGGGTAACTATAACGGGTATGTAATAGCACAAATTTGACTCAGCTACATTGAAGACACCAAAGAGATAACCAGTCATGAATCAGCCATTTGGTAATTTAATGAAAACATCAGTAATAACTGATACAAAGCGTAGTTGTACAGAAAATGGTGTCGCAAAATAGGAGTATTTTGTTCATTTGAAGGCTTAGCCTAGGAGAAATGTCTCTATATACCTTCCAAATGTAGGGGTAGTTAGTGCTGTGGTCCCAGAAGAACTGTTTTCTCTGCAGTCATCAGCCAAAGCAAGGTCAGCCAAGCTCTTCTAAGAAATCATCTTTAACGACGAGCCTCCTTTTATTTGTATAAGAATACAAGGAGCTTAACATGTTCGGATGCATAGGAGAATGTTCTTTTACTGATATTATTACCGGTATTTGTTGTTGGATCATTCACATTATACTACACCTTTTGCGAGGCAACTGTCTAAGGCTCTCCTGAGTGAGGTCGCTCATCCTTAAGATTGTTAATTGATTTTCTTCACCACTCAAGAATCTTTGGTTAGAAAACTCGACTAATAACCTTTACGCTTCCAAAATATTAAAAATATTACCCACTTTTTTCCTAAAAGAAGACCAAATTCTATTGCTCACGGCTTAATTTATTTGCACAAAACTCATAAAACGATAACATAAACCAAAGGATGTTTGGTTGAAAAACAAGAACAAAAAAAAAAAAAAAGAAAAATCACTTGACTTTACCATAACTGCTAAACATGTATGCACTTAATTTTTAATCTTACAAGTGAATAATTTTTTTTAACTTTGTCCTTAATTATGATCTCTTTTAAAAAAAAGTTTGAAAAAAAATCCATCAACATGTAATTATTTGTTCTAAATTCCACTTCATTATTTTCTTGCTTCGCTGCTATATAATTCTATTCTATTTGTTTAAGAAATTTCCCATGGTAACATCTTGACTTGTTTTCTTTTGCTACACTAGTTTAAATTGAAGTGGTTTTTAACTTCATAATTTAAACGGGTGGTGTTGAACTTACATGATTTGAACACTAGTTTTGAATAGGTGTTTGAAAATATGAATGTCTAAACATAAAATAAAACATCACAACAGAAATTGATGTTAGATAGTGCGAGAATTGTGAGGAAACTTGAAATAGAGCCATGTTTTACTGTGGCAAATATGTTTAAAACTAAAACTTAGTTTAGAAAGCAAGTTAGAACTTAAACACTGTAGCATGTGAGAACTTTACACTATAACAAACTACCGTACCATATAAAAACTTTACACTATAGCAAGTTGAAACTCTCAAAGAAAACCTAACAGAATGGGGGGGCAAAGTTTTTTAAAACCGGTTTTGTATGGTTTCAAAAGTATTCAATAAATGTGCATCAAAACACCTATTTAAACCAAACTCATGGGTTCAAACTTATGTGAACCCATGTACCAAACACCAAGCCGTATTTGTTATCGTTAAGAGTTGGCGGCATTCGTTAGTTAATTTGATGAGGCTTTAAAAAAAGAGTAGTCGGCGCAAATGGTTTATGTGACCACTCGACATGTTTGATCTTTTAATTTTGATAATTGAATTCCCCAACCCTTGTTAGCAACAAACCTGGTCCAATTAAGAATGGACTTCCAATTTCGAGCAGAAAAGAGCACATACTCCATGCGTGAGGTACGTTTGATGGGCCTTTAAGGGAGTCTTGAGATGCTGGATCCCTTTCATAAAAGAACAGCTTCGTTACTTCTAGCTGAACAGCAAATGTAGCAGACACCAAATCCAACCTAGTCAAACAATTAAAAAAAAAAAAAAAACAAAAGAACTCATCCTGTATTAGGTTAAAAGCCTAAAACCAACGTTCGTTTAGATAAGAATGCAAATTAGTATAGCAACTTTTCAAAGTATGCTGAATTTTTCCAAGGCAACAACCACTCATAAGTCATATACCCGTTCGTCGATACCTATACCAAACCAAGAAACAACCATAACATAAAACGTTTAACTACAAACATACAGAATTCACATTCATTAGTCATGCAAGTTTTAAGCAAATTCATTATTCAATTCCCACAAAAAGGAAATACGGATTAAAGAATGCGAAATTATTTCCTGAAATGCAAGATGCCTTTCTTAATTTCAGGGCAAACACAGCACAAGCAAAGTAAGTGCATAATATATTAAGTATCACGAAATGTCAGGTCTCTGAGGTTCAGAACTCCATATGCTATCAATACTTTCACACTTTTATTTTATTTATTAATCGTCTCTTTGCGCTAAGGAATGACTTCAAAAACACACATTTGCTGGGGAAGTTCGCCCGGAGCGCTCGAGAGGAAGTGGGTTGAGCATTATCCCTTCTGCACCACAATGAGTACCTGGAACACCATCAGCCTGGCTTGCACTATAGCCAGCAGCGGCACCAGCACTCGCTATCTGTGATGCTCCCTGTCCTCTCTCACCCACCATAACACCATTGACCACCTGGCTCGGGTGACAGCCTGGAATGGTGCCAGGAGTTGCTATCTGCACCATTGACCCTCCCCTCTCAGCCGCTTGCTTCAGCCGGAGCCGCTCAGCTCTTGAGCCAATGACCTGGCCTAGGACAGAAGCTGCTATTGTCAATGCCATAGCTGTTTTGGGCATTAAGACAGACTTCCTAAGCATGGCTATGAAGGGCACGGCAGCATGCACTGCGGTAAACCATGAGAGAGAGAACTTTGTGGTGTGCTCCCTCCACACACCTAAGGGCACGTTAACTGCCATACCCAAGGCTGCAATGACAAGAATTTTTGCAGGTAGCGGCTGAGGGCGCAAGTTTTTGACGAAGGCAGTCCGAGCAAGAGCTGCCCTTGCAGCAACCACTGCAGGGGGGCATTTAAGCTTCATACCCGGTGGTGGCTGAAATGCTTTTGCAACAAGCGGAAGAACACCACTCACAGCTCGGTAAGACTTTGCAATTGGGCAGTTTCCTGATTTTAACCATTCATTTCCCAACGCCTCATGGTTTGATGAATTTCCTTCCTAGAATTTTTGAAATGAAAAACCAGTATAAGAAAAGTTGCCACAACATCAATGTTTTACTTCTAGGCCTAAGGGACCAGAGAAGAGTTCTATAACAACCGGTTAACAATAGAGGCCATTAACTTCGAAAAATAAGAAACTACATTTTACAAAGATGATGCATTCATGCCAACATCACAGAGTGCAAATCTTTTCAATCCGCAGGGTCATTCGCTAGTAAAAATCAAGCTTATATTCCAATATTGTGCGATCTATTATCTGATAACAAATCCAAAAGAATGCTCACAGATGTCGCTTATCAAGACTGATTTGCTTTGCCTCCTTAAACTCATTCCCCTTACCGAAAATGATAGCTTTACAAAACATTTATTGTGTGCGTGTATATAGGTGTACTTACAGGTGAGGAAGATGAATTCTTCTTGCTAGATGATTCAGACTTCTTCTGTTTCTTCCATTTGTCAAAGAATGGACCAAAACTGAAAGGTCCTTCGGGTCCGAATGATGACAAACTAATAGTAGCAGCTTTTGTTGCTAAAGGATTAAAATATGGTGCAGGCTCGAAATCTGGAATGTCACTACAAACATTAGACGTCTGAGACAGTGGGACAAGCCCATCCTTCCCGTGAAAAACTTTAAATGCCATATCAAAGGTGGGACCATCCTCAAATATTGGACCTTTAGCACCCTGTACCAGAAAAGGGAAAGATGTGATGATGATGATGATAAAGTTGGAACAAAAAAAGGGTCAAACTGAGCACGCATGACATGGGAGAGATAACTAACAGCTATGACAGGTAACGGAAGGTGAAGTGAAGAAAAGGAAAAGCAGGTGGGTTTGTTGATGTTCCTCAAAAATGGACATCTCTGCATGTCCTTCACATCAAAGGGGCACTCAGATGAGTCTTCTTTTATTCCCTTGACGAGCAGGTCCATTGTTTCGTCTACTCAAGGAAAGTTACCTGAGGAAAACAAAAAGAAGGAATCTGAGTTACAAACTTTGGAGGGAAAAAAAAAAGGTAAAACCCACGGAATACACCCCAACAACTGGCTCAATCTTTAAAATATGTTCCAGATGCTAATCATACAGTATAATTATGACATTCAAGCACAAAATTGAGACAAACAAGTAAAATTATGTCATTGATTACAACAACATTTCAGCCATTGTAATAAAAGTGCAGCAACATGCAGCTATTTTCAAATTGACGGCAATTATCTTATTAGGTTTGGTGAAGTAATGAAAGTCATCTTACACTGTCAACCTCATCGCAGTGCACAAAACGCCCTTGAAAACTAGACAACCAGCATGGAACATAATAACAAGACAATTGAAACTACTCCGCCTTCAAACAAAATCTCTCAACTAAAATGTAAATGGCTCCTTCTTACGCAAGCAACACACAGTAGAAATGATTAAAGCACACGATCAGGTAAAGGAATAAAGAAGTTAGAAATAAAAAAAATTCTCTCATTCATTTCAAAATTAAATTCTCGAGAGCGGTGCAACTATATCATATGAAAGCCATGACTTAAATCTGAAAAGTAGGAGCAACAAAGATGCCTCCTCATGAAAAACAATCACAAATTGTTTGCATGGGAAAAATAGAAAAAAAAAATTACTACTTCATAATTTGTTATGTCAGATGGTAATTGTGGCACATGTGGAGCTAATTACTGCCTAAACGCAGAGTCTGAGAGGCGCGAGGCTTGTAATTCTCTTGGGACTTATTTTATCATGTTATATTCTGTTGCAGCTAAAAGTGGCACGTTGAAGACAAACCATTATAAATTTTGTGTGTGCTTGTTTTCTTTTCTTGCTTTTTATTGCTCTCAATTAGTAGGAATTAGAGTTTTAGTCTCTAACAGTAATGTCATTAGGCATCCTTGCTGCTTAAGTCTAGAACCAGTAGAGAATCTTCCTTCCTTGTAACAATAAACTCTTAAAAAGGTTTGTCATCAAATGCTTTACCAACCAACCAGCTCTCCAACTCCAGACTAATTTAGAACGAATCCTTATAAAATTCCCTATATTTAGTAAAACAAAAGATCAGTTTTTAATATTTGCTCTAAATTTAAGAAATTCTAATCGATGTTGGTCAGCTCTTGAAACGTTAGAACACAAACAATTACAACACTTTTATTGCATATTTTCATGCATATGTTTGCCATCGGCGATATTTTTTTACTAATTAGAAATATGTTTGACCAACATTAAAGACAAAAAAAAAAAATCTGCAACAAGAAATTCAGAATTGAATTCATCAAAAAGAAAATTTTCGGGCAAATCAGATTCCTAAGAAAATTAAAAAAATAAAAAACCAACAAATTCCATAAGAATTCCGTGATGATATCACCGTGGATTGTTGAACAAATCACCCCAAACATTTCAATTATAGACCCTATAAAATTCATTTTTTACGCTTATCAAAGGTGGAATAACGCTGAGCAAAACGAAAATTGAATGAAATAGAATACAACAAGAAGCAAAATTTGGGAGGCGTTTGGGAGGAGAGAAAGTACCCGAGAATCGACCGGAAAATCCCAACTTTGGTACAGAGCAGGAAAAGACGTGTGGACGACACAGACACGGACACAAGCATTGGGGTGGCCCATTTATACGGAGCAGCTCAAAATCTTACACGCGGAGAATGTAATTATCACGTCGATTGCCTTTTTATTCATCTATTTATAGGTAGTATTTTGGTGCCATGTTCACACTGTATTTTATTTTGTTGTTTAAAAGATATCAATAAGTTAATTTGTGGGTTTTAAAAATATTATTTTGATATTTAAATTTTTATTTTGTAGCATAAAGTTTCTTACTTATCCTCAAATAAACCCATATCAATTTTGTAAAGCAACAATAAAAAATCAAAGTAAAAGATTAAACAAAACTCATCAAATATAATTAACTATGTGGATTTTTTTGGTATTGTTTGAATTTATTTTCTTTTTATAGTTTTAATAAAATAATATGGAGTTTATCAATAAAAGAATAAATAAGAAATTTCACGTTATAAAACACAAATTTAAGAAACCCGAATGATATTTTAAAAACTATAAACTACTATTTTCAGATATTCAAACAGTATGATATCAATGTGATGTTTCAAACACAATATACCAAAAAAATAATAACTTTTTATTTATTTATTTTCATAGGGATAAACCGCCATTTTTTAAAAGAAAGGAATATCATTCTATTATTTTTGGTCGTTCACATTAAGTATAACATAATTATTTTTAGAGTAAATTGTATGGACCGTCCTTTAATTTTTTAGTAAATGAGATTTTCCTCTCTCTTTTTTCAATTCTAGGAGAAAACTACCCTCAATTCCTTAAATCATTGACAACTAGCAGACTTTTGTTAAAATCCGGCGACAACTTCACGGAATCACGCATATGCACCTCATGTTATTGGTTTTCAAGATTGCGATTACTAAAATGTCTTTATTTGTTATATACATCAAATTTCACTTGTTCTTTTTCCCAATCTAGGGCTTTATTGTCAGCAAATCAAAAAGAAACCCTTTAGCCCCTTTGATACATCTTGATTCTGTGCACTGCAAGAGTGAGGAAGCTCGGGCATTTCGTTGATTCAAGTCAATTCATGGAGCTCGGGAGTTAATGGTGAGAATACATGAAAAAGGGTTGGGCCACCCTCTTACCATAAGTTTCTTGTTTGATTTTTTACTCTCTTTTTTCATCAGTAGATAGTACGAAATTGATATATATATATATATATGTATGTATATTTATATTTATATTTAAGCTGTTGAGAAGGATTTGGTGCTAAACTTTTGCAGAGCATTTGTTTTTGTTGAATAATATGATATTTTAGGGTTTTGATAGGACACATAGATTTTGCTATTTTATTATTTTATTTTGTTTCATATTATTTTAGAGTTAATTACATGTTTATACACTTGTCCTCAAATTATTAAAATTAAATAAATGCCTGTCAAAAACCATAACGCTCTCAAATGATGTTCCAGTGAAATGCGATGTAATGAGAAAAACCACCTTTAAATATTGTTAAAAAAAAAAAAAAAAGACATCTAGGTAATATTAAAAGAAAGGAGACATATTTTAAACACATGGATAAAAAACAGGCCTTTGTGTTGTGTAAATACTTGTATTATTTTAATGAAACAAATATGTTGATGGTGTTTTCTAAACTTTTCCTTATCATATATTGTTGGATTTGCTTCTTGGCAATGATTTTTTTTTTTTTTTTTTTTGTATTGTTAGTTTGTTTGTGCTTTTTTTAAGGTTTTTGAAAATTAACTCCCTAAATCTTTCACTCTGTTGCAATGTGGTGTTTATAATTTTTTTTAGCAATTGAGTCTAGTCTTGATCAGAGATACCGATCAAAATTGGGATTAAATACGATCATTTGATATGTACATGACCTATTTAAAGGATACATTCACTTTATTTACTTCTACCAAGAACCAAATTGTTCAATTTTACACCAAAACAAAGAACAAAAAGTAAAAGAAATTATATCATTATTAATTTTTTTGACAATTTTATTAGCTTATATATATTTTAATCACTATAGTGTTTGAAATTTACCCATTTCTTGCTAAATGGCCATGTGCATTGTTGAAGTGTTGAGATCCCCAGCCAGAGCCTGGTGGGCACCTCTAACGTATTGTCGGGGAGGCAGCCCGGCTCGACCCCGAGTGTCCCAGCCGAGTTAGATCCCAGCTGAGTTCCTAGGGAGGTCGGGAGCCCCTACTCGGATTTGCCTCCCGCGGGGGGAGCGTGTCTAATTGGATGGATTGGTACCTGGGGGTTACCTTAAGGCCTCTTATTCAAGAGGTTACAGGTTCAACCCCTGGGGGACACGTCTAATTGGATGGATTGGTACCTGGGGGTTACCTTAAGGTCTCTTATACAAGAGGTTACAGGTTCAACCCCTAAGGGACACGCTCCCCCGCAGAGGCAAATCCGCGTGGGGGCTCCCGACCTCCCTAGGAACTCAGCTGGGATCTAACTCGGCTGGGACACTAGGGATCAAGCCGGGCTGCCTCCCCGGCAATATGTTAGAGGTGCCCGCCAGGCTCCGACCGGGGATCTCAACACCTCAACATGCATCTTATGTGATCTTTTTTTTTATCATAACTTTGATGAATGTTTGTTGAGGGACCTAATTGCTGCACTTTGCTAAGTCGAAGAATTCACAAATAATAATAATAATAATAATAATAATAATAATAGAGACCATGAAAAAGCAAAAAGTTAAGGAAAAAATACGCCAAAAGCTTTATATATTTTTATTAGGAGATTAAGTTGAGTTTGTCTTTGTGTACAAATGTCGTCGTTGATAGGTCTTTTAGTTTTACTAGAGAATGGAGGTGTGGAAACTTGTTTGTCTGCACTGTTGTTGATAAGTTATTTATTTTGTTTGTTTTTTTTCCCCCTAGAAAATGTTATTTGGTTGTGCACCTCTTAATGCTGTTGATATTCACACTTTGTAAGTGTATAATGATATCATAAGTTATGTGGGTGGTGAAGTGACTTATATTTATGAGGTAGTTGACAACTGTTTAGTATTTAGGACTATGGAAGATATTGTTGTAGGGATGGGATATAAGGGCAAAATGGATTTTTACTAGAAGGTCCCAGAATGACATGTAATTTTTCCTATTGAAAGTAATCAGAAAATTTTGAAAATGCTTGATAACTATGGAGAGTTTAGGGTTATTATTGTATATTTTAGTGTTTCACTAGAGCCGTTGAAATTAAATACTATGTTGGATCCTAATTGTAACGACCTGAATTACGTAACTGTTACTTAACTACATAATTGTAAATTTAAACATACTTTAACATAAATTATTTAAATTGCAAAATAATTTTTTTCTCTAAAAAAAATCTTAATAATTGTTTCATAAAATATTTCTTTTAAAAAATGCTGATCTCCTTAAAATGTAATAATAGCGAAGTAATAATTATTATGTTCTCGCATAATAATTATTTCTTTAGACTTAATTCTTTAAAGTTGACATAACAATAATTTCTTAAAACTTTTTTAATACATTTCTTAATTTAAATTAAGAAACATTTATTATTAAGAAATTTCTAAATTAAATCATTTTCTTTTAAAACATAAGACGATTATTTAATACAATTTCTTTTAAAACATTTTTCTAAAATTAAAATAAACTTCTAAAAGCATTTTTTAAATTAAACGTTGTAACTTCTTACTAGAAATTGTCGATTACTTGTTGCAGTTCCTACTGCAACATTTGGAATATTAAAATTCTCTAAACTAAAGTTGTATGGCTACTTGGTTTTTAAACCATACTTATGTACCTTCGTTTACTTAGTAATACATACTCAATATCATAAAATAAAATGCACAAAATTTTACAAATTAAAATGCATTAAACTTCGTAAACTAAAATTCATAAAATATCATAAACTTAAAATGCATAAAATATTGTAAACTTAAAATTCATAAAATATCATAAAATCAAAATGCATAAAATTTCATAATCTTAAAATGTGGAAATATATTACTTTTGCGTAAGCGGTATCCATTTTTATCTCCACGATTCGTCTGTCGCTTACTACTATCCATCAAATGTTGCTGATTGGTTTTTCACCTACAACATTAACATATTTAAATGAGCTTTCACTCAGCAAATAGAAAATTAGCCTTGCAAAACATAATTGATAAACATTTCATGAAAACACGCATGAGCATTTCATGCTTCCTTATCGACTTGTTTCATGCTTAATTATTTAAGCTTTAACTTATCTTACTAAATCAGCCTAGGTATTTGTACTAGTTGCGCTTGATCTTTGGAAGGTTAGGGTTTGCAAGGTCCCCAATGACTTTGAGGTCTTAAACTGAACTGTCTATAGGTCAAGAGGTCGGAACGACACCCTTAATTGTCTTGCCTTATTTATTTCACTTAACTTATTATGTTTATGTAGTATGACATGTTATTACATAACATCACGAAATCTTAAATCGTAAACATGTTTAACTAAAGGTGAGTAAGCAGTATAATTTAATATAATATACCTCACTTACTACACATGACATAATCACAATATAACATAACATGACATGCCTTAAACTTAATATGTCATACTCATAGCATAACATATCATGACATGACTTAATATAATACAACATATCACACATAACATAGCATAACATATCATTGAATAACATATCTATTGAATAACATAATTTAATATACCTCACTTACTACACATGACATAATCACAATATAACATAACATGACATGGCTTAAACTTAATATGTCATGCTCATAGCATAACATATCATGACATGACTTAATATAATACAACATATCACACATAACATAGCATAACATATCATTGAATATGCATTTAATAATTTTTGTGAAATATGTAAAATAATTTATTTTGAAGTTGTTTATATTATAGGCGAGATTTTTACTTAAATGGATTCCAAGCTAAATGGGTCTAGTTGTATCACATCAATCCTACATGCTAAGAAGCATCCTCGATAGTGGTCCTTGAGTGACTGTGAATGGTTAGAAATGCTTGTTGGAGACTTATAAATGTTGGGAATATCTTTTTGGACTATGTTATTCCGATTTATGTCACCTCGATCTACGTGTAAATAGCATTGATAACTGTGAAAGGAGTGGAATTAGCTCGAATATAGGACACTATCACATTTGAAACATCAAAACGAGTCATGAGCATCTCAAATCGTCGATCGGAGTCAAGAAGGCAATTTCCTAATTTGAGCTTTCGATCAACCGTTGGCTGACGTTGACTAATTTGACCGCCTTTGATCATCTTTGACCGGTATTGATCGGCTTCATTGGCGGCCGAGCTCAGGCCTGCCTCCCCTAAATCAACCCTTCCGAGTCCAATGGCATAGTCAATTTTAGTTAATTTGACCTCTAATTGCATAAATTGAAGGCACATTGATGACTTTAAAAGTGGAACTTCGATCTTGGTTCTCTGGTAATATAAACTTGAAATTGAATTGTGCTTTTTGTCCCTTGGAGTGCTCTGAGTGTTTTCCCTATGGTGGGTGCTATAACATCATCGAAATCGATGAGTCGAAGTGGTGGAGAATGAGTGGCGATGGCAGCTCGGATCTCTGACAAACAGCAGCGTTTCCAAGAAATTAGAATGGGGAAAACATTTCTTGTGATGTTTTGAGCGTGATCATAGGGTCAATTGATCTCAACGTAGTCGGCAATGTCAAGAATGACGTCTCTCAAGATGGCGATAGCAAAGCCTCCTCGATCTCTAATTGGCGGCGATGCTATGGTGAAATTAAGCGAGGGCTTTTGTTTGTCATCCTTCTTTGATGGTTTTGGTATCATCGGTGTGCCTCACTGCCACTGGAAATGGTGGATCCGACAGTGGTGTGATGACTAGAAATGGTTGGTTTTGACGAGGCTGTTCCACCTGAAATAGGTTAGGAAATATGGTGCAGTTCTCTTCCTCTCATCACTCTGAGTCTATATAGACCAGAATCAGGTCAATTGGAGCTCGGACGACAGAGTAATTGTGTTGGAAAAAAGTGGGTTTCTGCCACTTTAGACTGTGATTACGGGCTACTTTGGTGGAGTTGTGGCCAGCACATATGTTGTTGGACTTGGCTTGTCACAATCTATCCATTGACACTAGTTGTGTCAAAAAATGGAGATCGGGATCTCAGGTTGAGTTTTTGGCGATGGATGGTAGAGAGAGTTTTTTTTCATTAGCTAAAACATTTTTTTGTCCATGAATATATAGACACTGTCATAGGTCTATAGATTTTAATTTGTATCATGATTAGGTTAATCACGCTTGATCCCTAACCTTTGAAATTTCTAAAATCAAAACTGTACTTTAAAAAAGCTGTAACATTCTTGGTCTTTTCAAAATTAAATAAATAATTTTTGATTGCATTCTAAACTTACTAATGTCTTCATATTGTCATAAAATCATTTTCATGATTCTAAACTTATTTTTTGAATTTCATGATTTAATTCAAAAAAATGAAAAACCTAATGATTTTGTTTCCAAAATCGAAGATTAACTATTTTCACAACAATATATATATATATATTCCAAGAATAGTATCCTATATTAAAAACTTTGATCAAAACTCAAAATTTGATTTCTTGATCAAAATAATATTTCTTAAATTCTAAACTTTAAAATGCAAATTAATAAATACTTATATTTTTCATTAAAACTTTCATACTATAACTTCAAATTTTATTATAAAAATATTGGTCAAAATTTATAAAAATTTCATGAATAAAATTGACTTAAAAATTTTCGTAAATTAAATTGACTATCTATAAGTCAATTTAATTCAAATTCTAAACTTAATACATTTTGTGTTTTGTACATACAACCTAAATTGTTAAAATAAAAGGTCATCCATGGGTCCGTATCCTATATATCGATACCCTTTTTTTAATAATAACAATAATAATTATTATTATTGATCTCACATAGTTATTTACACTTGTAAATAACTAATAGTGAACATATAAGATATTATGAATTTTTGAATTTCTAATGACCCTTATGACTTAGAAAATTCTTGTCATGCCTTATGATCTCATAAAAATTGAGATTGATCTTGCATACTTAAGCATTATGCTCATCATTCCTAAATTTTAGTGTTAAGCTGATGATCACTATTGATTAAGATTTCTCTTACTAAGCTGATATTATATAGGAATTCTGCATAATCATAGTAAGTTAAAAATTCCTTTTTTTTCCCAATCACAATTTAAATATTCTAAATGAGATGCCTATAAAGGCCATTACTGTGGCTCACACATGAAATTATTGAATTATAAAACTTAGTTTAATTCATTGAATAATCATTTCTAATTATCTAAGTGTACTATCATAACATCACATTTGTTACATGTTTCATACATAAAGCACATAAAATTATTTACTACTGAAGTCTTATAGTTATTAAGACTTCCTAAATCCGTGTTAATTAGAAAAATTCATAATTATAATTTGTGGTTACGTTACAATTTAAACTTGTGAATTTTTTAGGCGCTATAGAAAATCCCTGACCTTAAACTGAATTCTTACAATTTTTCATAGCTTTTACAGAAATCAGAACATATAAACTCTAAACTTATACTTTCCTATGAATTAACATTGTAGTTAAGGAAAAATTATTAATTAATTATACTTATAAATTTTTGGATTTTTCTAGTCATTACACCAATATTGAAGAGCTTGTGTGTGGTGATGATGATGAGGTATCATTTGAACCACTTGAATCCTAATAGGAGTCTAATTCTAACCCTCGTTTAACCCCCTTGCAGAAGAGGTTAATGTAGATGTTCAAACGAATGGTTTAGCTGTTATTGAGTTTAATGTATGCTGAGGTCAGAGTTCGTTTACCATTCATAATTGTTCATATGGTTAGCTGACATTGAGTTTAATGAGTTTAATGTATGTTGGGGGTCAGACTTAGTCATATATTCTAGTCATATATTCATGCTAATCAGCTAGTCGTCTACTCGATGGTCACCCCAACATGCAATTGCTCAACAGTCATCTAGTTGATTACTCGATGGTCACCTAGTTGACTGCTTGATGGTCATCTACTCATTTGCTCAATGGTCACCTAGTCGACTTCTTGATGGTTGCCTAGTTGCCTACTCACCATCGATGACCTCTCATGCATAAGTGGCAAGTCATTGGTCACTATTTCACTCACCAATTGTAAGTCATCGTTACGAGTTCAGGAAGTATGGCCAAAAGTATGTGGCAAACAAAGTGAGCTCGTGGGTCATGGTCATTGCATAAGGTATGGTTTAGACAAGCTTGCGTTCAATGTGCTCATCATCTACAATCGAAGACGTTTTGATTCGATACCTATTTTGTGTTCGATTCGAACAGTTCAAGCAAGG
The DNA here is from genome assembly GCA_025403435.1 of Artocarpus heterophyllus. NCBI lineage: Eukaryota > Viridiplantae > Streptophyta > Magnoliopsida > Rosales > Moraceae > Artocarpus > Artocarpus heterophyllus. The sequence continues at coordinate 23,150,112 of CM046343.1, forward strand.
CGGACTCGCATTTGTTTTGATTGATATGTTTAATTAGAAACTAGAAGTAACTAAATGAAGGTTGGGATCTACTAACCCACGATAGTCGTTTTGATTGATATGTTTAATTAGAAACTAGAAGTAACTGAATGACGGTTGGGATCTACTAACCCACGATAGAGATTAGGAAGAGGTGGTCCAAAAGATAAAGATGTGGACATAGGCTAATCCGAGAGCAAAGGCCTAGCAAATTTGGCCCAATGTACGAATCGAACCAATCAATATTGTCAAGAGTGTTTGTTATGCTCGCTACCAGCGGATCAATACAACCCGATTTAATACTTATCTTGTGTTTGATGTGCATGGCATAGATGGTTTGGGGTGTTTAGCACTAGAAAAGAAATTATACAACTCGTCGCTTGTTTGGTTCGACATGTTTGATTTGGAGTCAAAAGTGACAGGAGAGACCCACTAACTCACGTTGCATTTTAAGGGAAGGTGGTCTGAAACTTGAACCTATTTAGTATGCGACACGTGTCCCACTACATCAAGAACTACTCATGTCAACTACCCAGTAACTAAAGCCCACTATCTCTAAGAGATGTCTATAAATATAGGTGAAGGATTCACCAGAAGGGATTCTGAATTCCCACTAGAAACTAAGGTTCTTTCATCCCTCTCACTTCTCCTCAATAAAAAGCACATCTTATGCCATTTTACTTGCTCTTACTCTATAGAAATCACTCAAGAGACATTGTACTCGAATTATAAACTTTGATCCAACATAATGAACATCTTAACAGTAGACGTAGCTTATTCAAGAGTGAACCACTATAAATTTCGACTTTCTTATTTACTTTATGTGCTGAGTTTATTCATTAGTTCTTTGTCATTACTTTCCATCATAATCTGAACAACTAATAAAGATGAAGATAATAACAATAATCAGGGGCCCTAATTTTCACGTTCATGATTTTATTCTGTTAATTACATTTATTTTTATTTTGATCATAGATTTCTACGTCTAAAATGTAGAAGTTGAAACCAATAGTGTAGTTGATCTAAAGGATGAGACAAACCAAGTTGAGTTTAAAGAGTTAGAGAGGAGTCTTGCCTAAGAATGATATTGATCCTATAAGAGCTTGGTGTGGGTTTCATGATATTAATATAGAGCAAGATATGGATGACCTCTTAGAAAGTAATGACTATGATACTGATTTGCTTAAGACTGCTAGTGAAGAAAATGAAGAAGAGGAGTGTACTAAAAAAGTAAGGAGACACAAAAGACATGAATGCAACCCAGAAGTAAACATCCATAATCCTCAGTTCTTTGTTGGCTTGGTTTACTATATAGGTGATTCTTTCAAGAAAACCACGACGAAACATGCTATAATTGAGCACGCGGATGTGAAATTTGTGAAGAGTGACAAGAAGAGGGTAAGGTACAAGTGCCAAAGTAGTTGTAATTGGACTGTGTATATGATGATTGGGGAAGGTTGTGTATCATACAAAGTTAGAACATACAATGGTACTCACATATATATTTCGAGTTTTAAGGCAAACACATGTCAAAACAAATTGGCTAGGTAAAAGTTATCTAAATCTATTTCAGGTAAATCATGAGTGGAATTTAATAGAGGTTCAAGCAGATTGTGGTAGATGACATACAGATGGATGTTATAAAGATGTTATAAAGTTATAGTTTTACAAAGCTCAAAATGTGGCTAGGAAAGTTATTGAGGGGTTGAAGGAAGAATATTACTTATTCTGAGACTATTATGAGGAGCTTAAAAGGGCAAATCCTAAAAACACAATGAAAATGATGTGTAACTTAGAAGTTGAAGAAGACACAAAATTTGTCAGGATATATATTTGCCTAGATGCTTAGAAAAAAGGTTTCATGTCAGGTTATAGGTGGTCATTGGACTTGACAATTGCATTGTGAAAGACTGTCATAGACGTCAATTTTTAGCAGCTATAAAGACAAATATGATAATGCTATTTATCCAATAGTATATGTTGTTGTTGAGTTTGAGTGTTATGACTCTTGGATATGGTTTTTGGATTTATTGTCTCATGAATTACGCTTGGGCAACATAGCCTATATTTTAGACTGTTAGAACGTCTACTTAGGGCTGTGAAAACCCTTTTGAAGATGATGAACTATATAGATTTTGTGTCTGATATCTTTACAACAACTTCAATACAATTCACAAAGGACTACTCTCGAAACATAATTTATGGACTGCTGCATATGTAACTACAATCCCTAGGTAAATTTTTTGTTGATAAGTATCACTAATCACTAATATCATATTACCTTTAAGCAATTAGTTGATACCAATGAACGTTCACCAAGAACACAAAATCAAACTCCAACGAACTCCAGAGCAAATAAAAAGTTTCAATTGCAGCGAGGTTTGTCAGTGCTCTTGTAGATCGCGACAACAAAGATCCAAATGGTGGAAAGGTATGCGACAATGTAGGGATCTCAAATAGCAGAGATCCACGATCTCAAAATGTGACATATCAACCCATAGTGCTCACCGTGATAGTTTGAGATCTTGAACAGTGTTGCAATCACAAACTCAACAATGAGGGGATCCTCTGTTTGTCGGATCTTACAAATGATTCTAATCACGATCCATCATTTGTGGAGCTCGCTTTGTTGGAGAAGAATCAACAGAACCCATGGACATTGCATAGAAGGAAAGAGCAACAAGAGAGAGATGGAAATTGTGAGAGAGAGCATAAGGAGGAGAGAGAAATGACGGAATACGAGAGAGAGAGAGCAAGAGGAGAGCGAGGGAGATTTGAGAGATGGAGAGCATATAGAAAAGTGGACTGAAAAAGAAAGAGAGTAACAAATAAAAAAAAACATATGGGGAAAAATAATAAATGTAATATTATTTTTACTAAAAAAATAAGAAAAGGGGTGAAAAGACAAAAAAAAAAAGAGCAATGTTGATATAGGATGTTCACAAAGGGCTTTTTTTTTTAAAAAAAGCAAGGAGCCCTATTGTAACACTCATTTTGGGCTCTCTAATGTTGGGCTTGGGCTTAAAATTATGAAACTCTATCTTAAACCTAATAAAAAAGGAGGGAATTAAACCATAATTAATTAATAATAAAAATAAACAAAGTAAAATATAACAATATTTAATAAATAACCTACTTAGATTAAAATAAAATTTATTTTTGTATAATATCACGTAGAGAAAAACACGAAACAACAACGAGATAACGAAAAACACAAACAAAAAGAAAAGGAAGAAGAAAATGAAACAAAAGAGAGATAAAATTAGAAATTTAAGTATTTAAAAAGAGCATGTGATTAAAAAAAAAAACTATATATTTTAAAAGTGTGTTATTTACTTAGATTAAAACTAAAATTGTGCTATTTAGTGCAATTTTTCAATCCTTATTTGTTGCAACTCATTCTTCCCATTAGGCCTTGGGCCTGAAATATAACACCCCTTTGGGCTTTCTTAAATTGGGATCGTTTTTCTGTCCTCTGGAAAACTCACTGTCCATGATTTTTCCCCTTCTATACTGCAATTTTTCCTTTTTAAACTTTTACCACCTCTTTTACCTCTTAAAAAATAAATAAATCCCTTAAACACTCACAAACGCGAAATACTCTTTTTAAGCTCAGAAATTTATCACTTTTAAAGAAAATTTGAGGAGACAAGGGAATTTTGATCGTAAAAAACAAACCAAATAATTATATAAGCAAGTCACTATATCGCCCCTTAGAAAATACCTAAAATATTATAGTGTCTTTTATTTAAAAAAAATATTAGCAATTAATATTTTATTATTAAAGATACTGTAGTATTATTTCTAGTAAGGATAACCAAATAATTATATAAACAAGTCACTATATCGCGTCTTAGAAAAGACCTAAAATATTATAGTATCTAAAAAAATCTTAGTAATCAATTTTTGGGTTAATTACATAATTGTACTTTTTAGTTTTAACTAATTCACAATTTGTCCCTCTATTGTTAAAGGTATCCTTGAAATTTAAAAATTTATGTCAATTATATTCCCATGAATAGAAAAAATGGGACAAAACAACATGATTGTGCTTAAATAGTTATAATAAATATTTTATATATTAAAAACTTAAAAAAAATCTTAAAACAAAACATCAAATTTCAAAAAAAGATCTTAAGTTTTATGACTTTTAAAATTTTAAAATATATATTTAAAATATTTTTAAGAATAAACATATATTTCATAAACAAATTAGGTTTATTCAAGGGTATTGTTATCTTATCTCTATGTTTTTAAGTAAAAAAAGTCTACAAGGAATAAAATTGTAACAAGTTTTTTAAATTCAAAAGGTATATTTGTAGTTTCTAAAAATAGAAAGACAAATTGAAAAATAATAAAACCTAAAAGGTATAGTTATGCGATTAACGCTTAACATTTTACCATGAAAGATACTGTAGTATTATTTCTAGTAACGGTTCTTTAAGTTTCATAGGGTTACTTCCTATAAAACACCCGCGAATGATAATTGAGCAAAAATAAAAAAATGTTTCTTCCAAATATCTACAGGATGATTGTTTGGCTTTTTTATCTTCGGAAAGGCAAAAATAAAAGACAAAATAAAATTATGAGGCCCATTAATAGGGTATCAATTGATGGCTTCTCTTTTTAGTCTCCTTTAAACAGATGTCCAAATTCTGCTAACTTGAGAAAATGTTCTTTAAAAAAAAACCGACATCGTAAAAATTCTTGTTTTACTTTTGATAAGTTATTGATTAATTTTGATAAATTATTGACTAATTAATCATCAATTTACCAGCGTATGTCTAATATATCGGTTTTCAAAGGCATAAACTTTTTAATTTTAAACTTTAAAAGAAAAACAGACATTTTCTTTTTCATTTAACAAAACTACAGAAATTTGTCCAAAATATGCTTCAAAAAGGATCATTTGTGGACACACGCAAAGTGTACAATGTCAAATCTCATTCTAAGAGAAAAATATCACATATTGGAACTCATTTTTATTTCTATTTTCTTTTAGACAATGAAGCGGGTGAATATAACCATCATCAAGAGAAAACAGAAACATCTTAAATCAGGTGACATTTCTCTAAAGTTTGTAGTCCTTGAACAACCACCAACTTTTTTGGAATAAAAAGGGTTATTAGCACAATTAAGCGTCAAGCTATGTGCATAAAAACAGTACATCCCTGAACTTTTAATTATGATATATTAATCCATGAACTTTTTTTTTATTATTAATTTTGACCTATGACCATAAGAATGAATATGCATTTCTATAACTTAATTACAAAGGTAACTATGGTCCCATCGTGTGATAATTTAACAGTTTACAGAAGTAGTTAATTACATGCAATGTTTCTTTTACTATTGTTAAAATCATTTAAAACTATAACATTTTGTACTTACCAGAACTATTAACATAAAAATTATAATTATAATGCGCCAAGGATGTAAAAATTTATATTGATATAAAAAATCATTTATTATCACCAAAACTGTCAAAAACAAAAGTTTAAGGAGCAAATTGTCATAATGCTTATTGTTTAAGGACTGGCAATGTCAATAACCCGATGCCCCCAGACAAAAAAGCAAATACAAGGATCAAAAACAACAGACCAAGACTAATATATATAGACTTATAAAAGAGCAAACGCAACAATCTGAAATCAAGATAAAACCTAAAATCAAATAACTGAAATACAAATGAGGTATGAAAAACCAAAAAGTCTATTTGGGGACTGTTAGAATATGGTGACCCGAGTTTAGTCTTGCCCGACTTGAAAAGTTCGCGATGCGACAACTGTGATGAAAAACAAAAGTGAGAATTTTTTATGAAATATGTGGTGGTAGCGGAGGGATCGGGCCGATACGTAGCCCACCATTGATCTCCAAACTGTTGTATTTTTGGGCCGTTTAGTTTATATTTTTGGGCCCATAGGGTTTTGTCTATACCTATATATATGATGTATTGCGTTAGGGTTTGATTATTAGTGAATTTTAGCCCCCTTAACGCCTCCATTATAATATTCACGAGTTTAGTGCTTTTCTTCTCCTCTGCTCATGATTTTTTCCGTTTTGGGTTTTCACGTAAATTCTCTGTGTGTTTTTGTTCTTTATTTTTATTGCATTATTTTCGTAACAGAGATCTCATTAAAACCTTAAAAATATTAAGCCCAAAGGGAAAAAAAAAAAAGATCAAATAAAGAAAAAGAGCGCATGTGTGAGTACTTCTAGCCAGAGCTTCTCTTGAAAGAGACTAAAAGGGCATATAAGAAGCCGATTCAAACCAATAATTTAAACATAAAACACTGTAATAATTATGAGAGAAAAATATTGTATTGAAATTAATTCGAACCAAAATTTTTTGTTTTGAACCACGTTTTCAAATGCACTTAAAGACTTTGAAGCATAATAGTCGAACAACAAAAGCTTCGTGAAAGAGAGCCAGAATCAGAGTGACCTTTAATTTGTAAGCCAGAAAACCGAACATATGTCAATAATAACAAAAAGCAGGAGTCGATGCTACCAAGCAAAGTTCTGGAAATAGTTTGTTCGCAACCTAATTTCCATGTAAGGAACTTCTTTTTCCTTTTCTTCTTGCCATTTTTTTAATTAATTAATTTTGCGTTTGTTGAAAGTTTTTGTTTGAATAGAAATTCACATCTCCAATAATCTTAATTAGGGCATATTTACTTTGCATTAGAGAAAAAAAAAAGAAGAGTGATTTCTTTTCTCTTTTAATAATATGTTTAGTTACTAAAATAGTAATAAAAGATTAATGTGCCCTACACAATAAGAGAATGAGGAAAGAAAATATGAATACTTGCGTATCCTTATTATTGATTCTTGATTAAAGGGTGAAAATTAAATTTACTAATATACCCTTAGTTATAAGCAAAAGTATATTTAGTTATGTAAAAGTAGATTTAAGTTTAATAAATACTAGAAAAGGAATTAGATTGTTTCCTTTACACATCAATTAAGTAAGAAAACATTAAAAAAAAAAAAAGAATGAACGATGCCCACTCCTTGTTACTTTACTTCTATTACCAATATTATTTTACATTCTTCTTTACATTACAGTCTGGTAAACAACCCTAAATATAATACGTTTACGTACGCAATTCGTACAAAATTGACATCTAAAAAGAAATAGAAAAAACTTTTATACGAACATTAAATACGAGCTCACAGTCAATTATAAGTATCTTTATTAGAGACGACGAGCAGTTTCAAAGACCTAAAGATTTATTTCTCCTTTTACTTTAAAGTTACATGCACATCAATTGAAAGAGTATACAAGAAAATCCTTCTTGTTTTCTCATAAAAATTAAGGGAAATTGCCCTTTTATTAGTGCAGTTTCAATTCTTAATGAAAGCAAATAACACACTTCTAAAAATATTTAAGTACATTTTTAGAATCACGTACTCTTTTTAAATATTTAAATTTTCAATTTTACCTCCTCTTTTTTCTCTCTTTTCTCCTTTTCTTTTGTTGTTTTGGTTCTTCATTATGTCAATGTTATTTCACGTTTTTCTTTACGTCATTTTATGCCAAAATAAATTTTGTTTTAATATCAATAGGCTATTTACTTAACATTGTTATATTTTAGTTTATTTATTTTTAATCCTAATAAATAATGGTGATCTAATTTCCTTTTTTTCCTTAAAATTAATTGTTTATCTAGTTTGTTTGTTGTTATGTATCGATTTTGGTATTAGGACAACATTTAAATTATAATATTCATTTTGACTGAATGAATACTCTATCTTTAGTTAAAGGGAAAAACCACATTAATTTAGGTGCACCCAAGTTGAGGTCCATAATAGAGTAGTTGGCAAACAATAATAGTAAATCAAAAGATGAAAAAAATCTGGTCATAGGATAGAGTGAGAATCAGTAATATATATATATATATATATTGCCATATATGCAAAAGTGGTGAGTGGATTTAGCCAAAAATGAAAACAAAAATAGAAGGGATATGTATAAGTGGGGATCATGGTCCTGCATGCATGGCATGCGTGTTGTTGACAAATAGAACATGATTCTGTCAAGCTGATTCTCAACAAAATTTATTGTCAGTGCCACTTGCAAATCAATCAGAGACTGATGCTCAATCAAGTCCATAAACGAAAACCATAGTTCCACTGCCACTTCTCAGCCATCTTTAAGGACTGATATAACGATTTGAATGAGAAAAATGCATTATTGGAGTATATATTGCGTACTTTTGGGGACCATGAAATGTATTGATGGATAGATACATATAATAAGGCAATTGTGATGTTTTGTAGTGTTGTGTAACCAAATTGAGCCCACGTTTACTCCTTTGTCGGTGGCCAACTGCACATGCTATGTGCTTTATTTTCTGTTTTTAAGGACGTGTTTAAAGGGTTTTTTAAAAACTGCTTTTAGCTTTTGAGTCTTAAAATTACTTTAGAAGTGTTTGGATGAACTGATAGAAGAGCTTTTGTTCTCCAAAAGTGCTTCCTGTCAAAACCATAAAATATAACTCCTCAAAATAGCATTTTTAAAATAGACTTACAACTTGTACCAGAGTATCAATAATACATTATAAGCTTAAATATAATATTTTTATAACTTTTAAAAATAATTAAAACTATTTTGACCTGTCAAAGCTCTTTTAAAATATAATTTCAAACACTTACTGAAAAATTATAGCTTTTGCTTCTTTTTTTTTACTGACTAAAAACACAAGTCGAAGCTGTGTCAAATAGCCCTAGGTCACTATTCTGATTAAATACTGACCATGTTTCCTTCAAAAAGAAAAAAAAATCTTGACCATGTTATAATTAATTGCTAAGCTGCAATTAAACAGATTTATAATGAGCATGCATGTTTCTCGTAGCACTGTATTTGAAGACAAAATATGTTTTAAATCAGAGATGGTGACTTTATAGAATTAATCACACCTGTTGAGAGAGATTTGGATTGGAAAAAGCATGCTGGCAATAAATATCTTATTAGCAACATACTTGCAATTTCAACTTAATAAATGACAAAAAAAGAATTAATTAATTACAGGGGTAACACAAATGACGGAGAATACTGGTTGGCGGCATAAATCGGTTAAAGAAAAATAAAGGTAATTTTGCCATTTTTTTAAAAGCAAACTCTCTTAACGATACTAACTGCTCTAATTTGAATCAATAATATTTATTAAGTTTCAATTTTATGGGTTAGGGTTTCTTTTCTTTTTTTTTTTCTTTCTTTTTAAGATTATGATTTGGTGGTTTGAGTTCATAATCTTAATATACAAATTAATTATTTGGTAATTAAATCATTTATTTTACATTTATCTAAAATTTATTTCTCACAAAAATTGTTTACTATCAAGTTTATATGTGATAAATACATTATTCACCTAACATTTTCTAATACATTTACTTGAAAAAAACTAATTACAAAGTTGTAAGTAGTAGATACACCATTTGCCTAATATTTTACCCCTTATATATTTACTTAGTATATATATATAAACTATTTACTAATCTTTATAGTAGTCATTGGCGGAGCTACATTTAAGTGAGCGGAGGCATGTGCCGTACTTATTTTTCAAAATTTGAAGTTTTATCCCTATTTTATGATTTATAATTTTAGTTATGCCCTTATTTAAAATAAAAATGCAACTGTGCCTTCACTAAATAATAGAAAAAATGTTGTTTTGCCCCTATAAAATAATTGAAAGATATTGTTGTGTCCCCACAAAATAATTTAAATATGTTGTTGTACCTCTATTTTATAAGAAAAATTATTATTAACCACTTAATCATTGCAATATATAGTAAATATCTTCATTCAACAAAATTCTATTTCTAATTTTCTATATAGTGCCCCTTACTGATAAAAAATTATGGCCCGCCACTATAGGTGGTACAAAAATTATCTATTTAATTTGTACCCAGCAAACATATTCACCTAATATTTACTCAGTAAATACATTATTTACCTAAAAAAATTTGCAAATTTGTTTGCATAAAAAAAAAAAAAAAACAAATTGACAGCCCTAATCCTTGAACTTTCTTTGAAACCCTAGAACTAATGGCAGCACGAACATCTATTGGCCAGCCCGAACGTCTACCAACAGAGGAGTAGTCCTCGGAGAAGGAGATGATGCAGCGTAAGATGTTGTTGTCTTTGGTGCATTTGCCAAACGCTGCAAGTAGATAAGCAGATTTTCGCTAGATTATAATATATATTTTTTATAACAATGTTGCAAACCTCATTGCAACGCAACAACTTTCTATAGTTCCTTGTTGCTAAGGCAACGCAAATGGGATTTCTTGGAAAGAGGAAATTGGAAAGATAAAGAAACCCAAGTCGTATACATAGTAAAAGACTAACTTATAAGGACATTTAACTACCTATCTAACAAGCTAACCTTTTAAGATAGAAGACCAATTCTTTAGGAAGTCTAAATTCCATTATTGATAACTCAAAAGAGAACACTATCTTATAGTGGAATTTTACTTTTGTTTTGATAATTTTTATTATTCCATTCTTAATTGGTGTACGTAGAAATGTGTTGAGAGTGACCTGCTTATGTAGTGTTACAAATTTGCATCACCCACATCACACATTGAGCCCTTAACCCACTGGGTCAATGATTTGCATGTGAGAGAGCCTCTTGGTATAATTTCTTATACAAGACCAAAGGGGCAAACTCAAATAAACTCCCTCAACGCAAGTTGCTTAAGCAATATAGGACTAGCTATCTTTCAACAAAAACCAATTCCAATGAGCATATTTTGATCATCAATTTTTCATTCATACATAACTATTTTAAGCGTGTGAATATATGATTTGGCTCTCTTTCCCACGGAGAATGTAAATCCATCAAGACCCATCACAGTCACAAAGTGGGTCCCTCTATAATTTGGGCCTTAAAATGGCTCCTTACAATGGTTTATTAACCATTTTATAACACTTTTAACCAAAGACATGAAAGATTGGAGTCTTCACCCGATTGTAGACAACTATGTTTTTTTTACTGACCTATCATTAAACCCATGGTTAAAAGAAAAAACTTTTCAATTTATGGCACGTGCAATAAGTCGATATCACTATTAGAGGCTCACTATTTGAATATATTGTTTTTGTTAGGATTTATTGTCAAATTTGAATTATTTTTAATTCAAATAATAGTACAAAATTAATTTTGATTATGTGATTATCTCAAGTTTTTAAAATCGGACAGATAGTTTTATGAGACAATGTTTATTTAACATTAGATTTGGTGGTTGGATGTTTAAATTTTTTAATATGAAGTGAATATCTATGATCTTTACCGAATTCGGATTTGTTGAATTAATCTACACACTCCCTTAGGTGTTGGCGTATCATTAATTAAGGGTATCTCACTTTGTGATTAACAATTTTAGATTTTCAAGTGAATTAAAAAAAAAACAAAAAAACCAAAAACAAAGCATTTTAGGCTTATTTCCTTAGCTCTCAACCTGTTGTTGGTGTGCAATATCTGATCTCTAGACATTGGCCTAGGAGTTGTTGAATCTAGATCAATGTTCAAGCATATCGAAGATCAAAGGCAAGCATTCAAGCTTGGAGTGAGACGAGTAGGGTTGTGCGTCCGAAGGCGAGTCACTGAGAAAGGAGATGTCAGGGATTCATTTTGGTGAAATTTCAGTAATAAACTTGTAATTACAAGAACCGTTATAGTAATTAAAAGCTCAAAAATTTTCTTCTTTTGGTTGGTGCATACAACATCCGCGGCTTTCTCTCTTAAGATTTTGGCCACGTTAAATACCCATATTGGTCGTGTTCATATTTTATTATGACTGTTTATTTTTTGTTTTAATTTATCTTTGGTTACAAGCTAATCATATTTACATTAGTGCGTCTCTGGTGAAATAAACTATATACTTCTTTTAATGTAACTTAGTTAAAAAAAATGGGGAGGAATAATTAGATTTAAAACTTAAAGTGATACTCATTCTAATTCACCCTAATTATTGACATGTCTTAGGTCACATGCTCTAGTACATCATTCAAAAAAGCCAAAGCTCAAAACGCTCTCAAGGCTTAACTGCATTCGCCCAAAAGCGGCCAAAGCATGGTGTCGATGCTGATTAGGGAGAGAGGCAACGCACATGCAGACGTGATAGAGGCCATGTGGGCGTAATCCGTTCACAAAGTGACATCTCATAAATCGTTTTTTAGTTCACATAATAGAGACCGCACGACACGACCTCTACGACGCGGTCTTTCTCGCACACCGTCTTTATCGTTCCCTTTCACCAGCTGGGGCCTAAAACCCATGTGACTTGCCTTCAATTCTTCTTAGTTGTTTTATATATATCTATATCTATATATATATATATATTCTCTCCAATTGACTTCGTAAACACAATTATTTTTGCAGTTCATCTAATTTTCATGTCTTCCGATTTTCTTAAATTAATAGCTTGTGGTCTACCCATTTTGATAATTTTTAAGTTTTTATTCACATTGCACGTAACGTATAGAAAACCATACAATGTTAAATACCACACTTTAGGAAATAGGAGAATTAATTAAAATTGCATAATTGGAATGGTTGGTCAAAATTATCAGCTATTGATTTTATATATATATATACACACACACGCACACACACACACACACTACGCAATGACTCATTAATTTATTTGAAACTGGTTAAGGGAAGTAAAAAACAAGGGATGATTGTCATGCACATAATCTCTTCTTAGATTATTATTTTTTTTTAAAGGAAGCCTATCCGTGCTTAAAAATATAGCTATTTTTTAACCTCTATTCTAATTAATTAATTACAAAAGCTAAAAAAAATTCCAAAAGGGCAGGCCAAGTCACCATCAACTTTGCCTAGCTGTATATCGTCTCTCCCTTTAAACCTAAACGTTTTGTCAATTTTCATGTGCAAAATATGATCATCAATAATTACAAACAAACACAAGAGTTTCTTTATTTTTGCACATTGCTTGAGATCTAGATGTAAACGGCATTGTGATTATTATGAATTGGTTTGGGGCCCTCCCCACTTGCACTGGTTAATTGTAGCCGACGGTGGATCTAGTCACAACTCACATTCTTGCTTCATACTAATTGTTAATTATTAAAGTAATAATTAAGTGATACAACTTTGAAGTGACAATGCAATCAATTCATTCGGAAAACTCATCATTTATCACTACCTAATAACAATGAGTTAATTGATTGTTACTCCTGATCCAGCATTTATATGTAATTTGTATTAGATAATTAGGTCACTAAATTTTTTTGGTAAATTATTTTGTAGAGAGAGCCATAAAATGAGCCCTAGCTAGCTATAAGTATATGTAACATCTCTAGATTAGACCAAAATTTTTTATGAAAAATTGGATTAGTTTTATCTACACTCCTGAACTTGTACATGACCATGTCCGTCATTTTTTTTTTTTTGGAATTTATAACATGTGATATAGCCTTTTTTTTTCATTTTCCAAAAATGCTTCTTTTGTTTAATGTCGTTTGTAGTGTGCGTTCCGTTTGATCTACAGTTAATGTAAGAATGAAATAGAAAACTGCTACTCCTAAAAAAAAAAAAAGGGGTGTATAATATACAAACATCTCGACGGTCCTAGTTGAAATGAATCCAAATATCATTTATAAGATTTGGAATATTCCCATGAGAGTCAAGACAACAAACCAAACATACATTTTTCGTTACATATAATGCCAAAAAAAAAAAACAAAAAAAACCCATAATTGACGTCCTGAAATTCAAACTTTACTTAAGCTTTTGCTAGTTTTGGATTTGTCTACCGACTGTAAAAGTCAAAAGGTAAACCATGGTACTCAAATTCCTTTTTGTCTGTCGTCTTCCCACATGATTTATTCCCTTATCTGCTCATAATTTTCTTTGTCTATCTGAACATAAAGTAAAGAGAATTAATGTGGGCATTTAATGGCCACCATTTTCTCGCTTCGTGGTGGAGGGAATAGAAGATATGTTGCTTTTCTAAGGGGAATGAAAGTCTAGCAATTGAAAGACGTTATATTGTCAAAGTTTTGCAACTGTTGAAACTTTAAAAATCTGTTATCAACGTGGTAAATCAAATTAATTCCCAAGTGTATGAGCTCATTTTGGGAAGAAACGCTTCCATGAACCCTTTTATCCATACTGGTTTTTAATTCTATTAAAGTGGTTTCATTTCATATATTATTCACATTCAAACTTTTTTTTATCTTCTTTAAACGTGACAAAGGATATTAATTACAAGCAAAGAATAAAGTCAAAACTAGACACACGTATATATGTCGGTGGCGCGGATTATATAATTTTGTTAGCACGTAAATTATTTTAGACAAAAGCATGTGTGTTTGTGCAATGATTATGAAGAAGCAAAAGTGGAATACTGGCATGTGTAATGAACTTGGTATTATCACATTGCATTAAAACGGTTGCTCTAAGTTGGAAGCACGACTAGACAATTAGGCTAACCTAGGGCCGGCAGTTTCGGACACGGTATGATGACACGATACGAAAACGAGATGAGATAAACGAGGTTAGACCATATGTTTATTAATTGTACCATAAATGGGTTGGCACGAATAACACGAAAATAAACTGGCTGGATTCATGCTAACACACTAAACACGCCTTAACACGTTTAATTAAACGGGTCGTAAATGTATTAACACGGCACGACACGACCCGCCCATTTATAACACATTTAAACTTAAAAATAAAAATATTTAAAATATTTATAGTGGGTTAGTATTAATTAGATATTGTATTTTTGTTAATTTTCTTTATTGGCTTTTTTTTAATTTTTTTAATTTTTTTTAATTTTTAGTTAAGTGAGTCATAAACATGTCATATGCGTGTTGTTATCGTGTCAACCCATCATGGCATGTTTAATAATCGTGTTAATCGTGTCATGCCGTGTTACGCATGCCATAGGTGTGTCGTGTTCGTGTTTGCATTTCTAGCACGTTTATTAATCGTGTCGTGTTCGTGTTCGGGCTAAACGTGTCGTGCTGTAGACGTGCCGACACGAACACGACACGAACATGATTATTACCACCTCTAGGCTAACCTCATCTGTAACTTGACTGCTGTAGTGGCCAATATATATGTATGCATGCATATTAGAATTTAATTTTTGTATTACCCAGTAATCTTAGAACTCAATAATTTTTACAGAAAAAGAATTTGAGCGTATCGTGATTTATATCTTTAATTTACAAAAACCCACTTATTCAAAAAATTTGTCAAAGAAGAAAAACTTAATTTCCCTCTCTCGACCCTTAGTTATTTTAACATATTTCTTTCTAATAGAAAGAAATAATACACTTACTTGGGTAAAGAGAAGACTAAACTTCTATTTATAGACCCGTAACGGATGCCTTCTACCATTGCACACATCCTTTCATAGATGCAAACACATTTTTTGATAAGAGTTGTAACTCTTCATAACCAATAGGATTTTAGCATTTAAATAATTATTAAACTAAATAAATAAATAATAATTCTGATAATTAATTTTAGAAGACATTTAATTAATCATGTGGGCCATAATTCTAACAATCTCCATTTGGCCCATAAGATATTCCTTTTATTAGTTTAATAAGGCTATAATGTGCAAAATAAAATTAGGCTAATTTTTTCTTAAAATTTGCTAGTACTCTACATCATAATTAAATAAAAAATCTAACATGAGTCATGGCGGTTATACATAACTAATTTTATGCAGTCCCTTCCATGTGCTATAACATTAGACATCTATTTAATATGATTTATAAATGAGCTTAAAATGTCATATCATGAAAATGAAATAAAACATAATACATAACTACTAATAATGTCAAGTAACACCCGTATTTTCAACATGTTTAAAAAGTTTTGGGTGGTAATACTTCTTTCAAAGGATCTACAATCATAAGATTAGTGCTAGTTTGTTCTATTGACACTTTACATTCTTGAACTTCTTGCTTCACGACTAAGTACTTAATATCTGTACGTTTTGCACCATTAGAATACTTGTTATTCTTGGCAAATAAGACTACCACAGCATTATCATAATAAATTTTTAGTAGTCTGACTATATTATCGACAATTCCAAGTCCCAAATGAAATTCTGCAACTGTAAACCATGACTTGTGGCCTCTAAGCATGCCATGAACTCGGCCTCCATAATGGATGCAACAATGATGAACTTCTTTGCACTTTTTTAGAAAATTACTCCTCCAGGCAAAAAGACACATGTAATGGAATGTACATTTTCTAGTGTCAGCACATTTGAAAAGCTTGAATCTAAGTAATTAACTACTTTCAGATGATCACATCTTCTATAAGTTAGCATGTGGTCCTTTGTTCTTTGTAGATATCTAAGAACTTTCTTTATAGCTTATCAATGATCTATTCTTGAATTACTTTGATATCTTCTTAACATCCCAATAAAAAAAAATAATATCAGGTCTGATGCAAGTTTAAGCGTACAACAAGCTACCAACGACAAATGCATATGGAATGTTTTTCATTTGCACTCATTCTAATTCATTCTTTGGACATTATATATAACTAAATTTATCCCCCTTTTGAATTAGAACTATACCTGATGGACTTCTATCCATCTTAAATTTATCTAATATAGTTTTCCAAAAACAAAATCCTTATGATCTATCATGGAATATTTCAATTCCTGTCACATAACTTGCCTCACCTATGTCTTTCATTTCAAAGTTCTTAGAGAGCAATTTCTTGGTTTATATGTTATAAACCAAGATCATTAAAAGCAAGCAAAATCTCACCAACATGTTGGACTAAGAAAATAAACTTGGTCCATTGACCTACATATATATACACCGACCAACGGTGTTTTTCTTAAATCCAAATGGAATAATGACATCGTTAAATTTAAAATACTATTGTTGGGAAGCTTCTGTAAGTGCATATATTGACTTTTTTAATTTACACGCCATGTGCTCTTTTCCTTTACTTGAAAAGCCTTCAAGTTGGTTCATATGGGCTTCTTCCTTTAAATTTCTATTAAGAAATGCGGTTTTTATATCCATTTGTTATAACTTTAAATCAAAATGAGACACTAATCTCATAATAATTCTGAGTGAATCTTTCTTAGAGACCGGTGAAAAAGTCTCTTTGTAGTCAACACCTTCTTTCTAAGTAAACCTTTTGCAACAAGTCTTGCCTTGCATCATTCAATATTGCCTTTTGAGTCGCACTTGGTCTTAAAAACCTATTTACACCTGGCTTTCTTACAACGTTCAGGTAACTCAATAGTATCCCAAACTTAATTTTGATCTATAGATTTAAATTCATCTTCCATAGCATTAAACTATTTGTCAGAGTTAATATTTTGCATAGCTTGTAGAAACGAAACTAGATCTAAAATCATATCATTATTGATTTAAAAGTCAATTTCTGACTTTTATAGATAAACCACAGAGTCATCGAGATCCCTGGATTGCCTTTCTCTGAGTGAATCTTCATAATGTAGGTTCCTCAAATGCAACTTCATCAAGGAGTGGTGTAAGATTATAATAAAAACTAAGACAAGAAATGTCTTTTTTAAGGGATTGTCCACTGTGTACAAGAAACTAAAAATAAGTCTAAAATTAAATAAGTCTTTATAAACTATAAAGTTTTTTTTTTTTTTGAAAAAAAGTGTAAGATTATATTAAAATTTCAATATAAATATATAATAAAATTATATATATATATATATATATATATACATTTATGGTATATTGGGTGGGTTCAGATTATCTTAAATTTTGAAAAACTCAACCTAAACCCACCTAATGAAAAATCAAATTGGCTTGGTTAATGCAAACTCTTATTCGGATTCATTGAATTCATATTAACTCGGATTTCATTCATTGTTTTAAATTGGATTTGTCAGATTTCGGATTTTTTGTTCACCCCTATTGGACATAATAAAAGAATTAAGCGTATTGACCATTTGGTAATGTAGTTTGAGGTACAAATTATAGTTCAAACTAAATTTACTTTCAAATTTTGTGAGAGAAAGTTAGTTTGAACTACAATTTTGAGTTCAAACTAAGCTTATCAAACAACATATTTATTAACAAAAATAAAGTACATTGTATTGAAAACAAAAATCTTGCCTTAAAAACCCTACCAAACCAAACCTAGTAGATAAAGTTTTAATAAGGAAGAAGAGCATATTTTTAAGTCTCATATCAAAATATATAGTAAAACAGTAAGGGTTAATTATATAATTATATCTATAGCTTAGATTATTTCTCAATTTTGCCCATTTATATTAAAAACTACAAAAACATCATTTGAATTTAAAACACTTATTTCAATGTATCCCTCATAGACTTTCTTGACAAAGAGAACAAGGAAAAATATAAAGATACCGGTAATGAAAGTGAAGTTCTTTTTGAAAGATATTTTTTCTTGAAAAAATAGAAAAATATATATTTTTAGGTTTTAAAAAACATAAAACTCAAGATTTTTACTAAAATTTTGAATTTTTTTTAGGGATTTTTATGTTTTTAAATCTATAAATTATTTTTATTAAGTTGTTTAAGGATATTTATATTGTTTCGTTTAATTTTTTCTATTCACAGGGATGAAATTGAGAAAATTTTTCCATTCAAAGTATACTTTTGTAATTTTTTAGAATAAAAGGACGAGTTAAGAAATGGTTTATAGCAAGAAGTATAATTGTATAATTAACTCAAAACAGTAAATCATCAAATTGTATTACTTGCTAAAACCTTGATCAAGAAAAACTTGAGACTTGCGAAGCAAGAGAATGTAGAGAAAAAAAAAAAGAAAAAAGAGAAAGTTATTGGGATTTGAATTATTGTTTACAGAACTTCCGGATGAGTACTAGGATTTCCCTTCTCTAATGATGTTCACGCTCTACGAAAGTCAGTGCTAAATTATTCATTATTAACCATGTGAATAAAGAATCATTTATTACTATTAGTGCATCTTTGCCCATATGTCTCTCAGAATTTAGGTAAGGATCAACATCTTAAAGACCAAAGCCAAATCATTTTATCAGAGTGAAAAAATTTATTTAATTCTTATTTGACAAAGTTGGTTATAACTAACTTTTCAATTAAGAACAATATAAAGCTCTTACATGCTACAGTAAAAAGAGAAATATTGCTACAATATAAAGCTCACACATGCTACAGTATTTACAGTTCTAGCCAATGATTCTAGCCACTATGTCAAACACCTTATTGGAAAATTTTGTAATAAAATATGTAAGTTAAAAAAAGCCTTCTTAATAAAATTTAGCTTTAAAACGTCAATTTATAATCACATTAGATCGACTAATAAAAGTATGACAGTTTGGCTGGATTTAATAATGATATTTTAAAACTTCATAATAAAACTTTTCTATTGGTGGGTTTTTTCCCCCTCCCTACGAGAAAATTCTCCAATTTATTTTCATAATTGGTGTGCCAATAACATGAAAAATTATTTGCTTCATCCTTTTGTTGTGTGGAAAGCCGGTGGGAACCAACAAATAACAAGAGGAAGTTGACTTCAATGAGTGAGAAAGCTATATATAATTTTCAATTTTGAAGTCACCACCACCACCACACAAAGAATAATCAAGACTACTTAAAAAAAATAGAAAAGTATATTATATAGTTCAATCTTTACAAAATTAGGTATAGCCAAACGTAGCCATTGGATGACAATTGACCATCCTCATCTTGATTATAAAGACAAAGCTTTGCTTCAAGTAATGATAGTTATCAACGAAACGTGACTCCAATGTCAGCATCATTATGGCAGTTGTTATCATATATTGAAAATGAATTAATGTGTGTTGTTTAGTCTTCTGAGTTCATTTTTGGCGATCTTTAGCTGCGTTAATTAGAATTTAAGAGGGTCATTAAAAAGGAAAAGCTAGTTAACATCACAGGAAGATGAGAAAAAAATAAAAGAAAAAAGAAATGCCATTTTCTCTGTTTTCATTAAAAAGCGATCTGTGTGGGGACATGATCAAATTATCTCTCTCTCTCTCTCTCTATAATTTCGTTTGATTTATATATAATCAAGAACACCTTGTATTATTATTATTATTTCTTTTTTCTTTTTTGATAATGTGGAGGCTTAAGAATTAAGCTATTCTTTTGATGTCTTACATATAACATAATTATAATTTATAGTGTCTAATTCAAAAAATGCATCTTGAGAATAGAGAATTCAAGTAATAAACCTTCATCACTGTTACACTCTTAATTTTCTTTGGAAGGTTTTTGCTGGCTCTTACTTTTAAATATGCAATCTTGGCGAAGGAGCAAGCAAATAAATGCATTCTTGATCCATGTCAAGTGGTTTCATTAATGATTATACATCATGGAGCACCTGTGTCTACTTTCCTCTTGAAACTTGCAAATTATTTGTTAGGTAGCTAGAGTTATAGAGGGTTTCTTAATTATTTTCTGAAAAATAAAGTTGTATATGAAAATAAATGAAATAAAAATGCTAGGGGCTCGTTTGTCACAACTTTTTTTGGTGCTTTTAGTAAGTAAATGAAGAGAAGTAAAAATTATAGCAATTTCGTAAGTAAATTAGAATTATATTTTAAAAAAAAACTTAAGTGGGTCAAAATGATTTTAAATTTTTTTTAATAAGTTACAAATGTTATAGCTTTGACTATTTAAGCAATTCTCTTTTGAGAAGTTACATTTTATGATTTTTGACTAAAAGCCTTATTGGAGAGCCAAAACATTTTTGACATATCATCTAAACACTTTTAGAAACACATTTTAGAGTGAAAAAGTTAAAAGCAGCTTTAAAAAAGCCATCTTATATAAGTTTTAAGCAATTCAAGTGCAGTAAATGAAGGACTTAGATGGTCTCCTCAATTTTTGATCTATTTCCAAAATAGGTTCTAATCAACCATACTATATCATGACATCATTTAATAAACTTAAAATTCTTTTTTTTGACTGTTTTATACCGTTTGACTCTGTACAATAACATTAAAAAAATGATTGGTTAGAATTAGACTGATAATATGAATCTGTAATTGAAATTATCATGTAGATTTGCCGAATTAAAGACTCAAACATTACAACAAAAAACAGTGGCATGGAGTTACCTTCTATTGAAGGATTTATTGTTAATCTATGCTCAAACGTGTGTTATTTACTTCTGTGTTTATGAAATAAGATTAATAGGTTATTTGAAAAACCAGTTTCAGCCATGGTTTCAATTGATAAACAGTGTAAACTCTTTTATGCTACAATAAATTACTACAGTATGAAGCATTCTATAGTCCTTTAACTTAAAACTTCAATTCTAACTAAAGTTGCAAACAACCTATAAAAAAAAAATAAAACATTGGGTTTTATTGTCTGTTTCCTGACCTCGTCCTAAAACAAAGAGTGAGGAAAAAATAGAATGCTGATCATAACTGTTAGTAGGGAAAAAAAACGAATATAGAATTTGGTATCGATCAAATAAATAGAAAATTAATAGGGTATTTAGGAGAGCGATTTGAATTTTAAAGTTTAAACTGCAACAGTGTAAAGCTCTTTTATGTTACAGTATACGGTTCAAATTTTAGAATTAAAACTTTTCTCCCAAACACCTTATTATTAGAATGATGAGTAGCTATACCCGCCTATGCCGAAGAAGGGATTCAATCTACCCTTCCGATATTTAAAATAACATCATATGTTATAGCACAAACTAGAACACATCTAGAATGTTACTTGCATAATTTTGATGTTAAATATGATGTTGACATTACCGTTAGCAATGGAGATGATCTAACAATTAGGCTCTCTCAAGTATGTATGATCATTGTCAACTAAAATATCCAAAAAAAAAAAAATCAAATCAAAGATATCATGTCTCTTTGATTAAGGTGTTCTAATTGTGTGACTTTGAACTTTTTTAGTTTGAATTGAAAATTCTTATGACCTATGTAAATTGATTGTTATCTAAATTGGCATTGAAAATATAGTCTAAATAGAGATTAAAATATAACATCAGAAAACTAATATTTAGATAGCGTGCAAATTGCGAGAAAATCAGAAATGAATCTATGATATATTACTATAAGAAATAGGTTTAATCGTGCAAATTTAGAGAGAAGACAATTAAGTTCTTAAAAAACCGGTTTTGAATAGATTCAAACAACACACAATTCAAAACTACCTCGTCAAATATATATAATACAGCAGTTTAAACCAGATTCATAGGTTGATACCCACCTAAGCCTACAAATCAAATTCAACCTAAATGGTTAAACTGTTAACAAATATCTTAAACAGAGTTCGCACACAGCATTATTAATCTTGAAAAAGTTGTGAGAAGCGCACATCAGTTGGTACAAATATGCTAAAAATAAGAACAGTTTTGACTTTGAGAACCATTGAATGATGACCAAGATATTTTCATACTGAAAGATTCAAAGTTCTTGAAAAGGCTAAAATGCGTTTGGCGGGGAAACTTTAGCGGCTAAATAAAGAAATATAGGTGATGAGTTGGAGAAAACCAAAGGTTATCGGCAGAACATGTTCTCAGTTATCCCCATACTATGGTGTTTGATTAATTTATCCATTGTACGGAACAAACGAGGAGCATATTAGTGATGGGGTTGGCAATATTAGATTATTAAATTATAGTTTTTTTAATTAAAAAAACTATTAAATTTTAGTTGCTAGATAACTAATATCGCTTGTGATTTGTCTACTGGTAAGACCTGAATTTGCATCTCTAAATTAAAGCAGATTTTTTTTTTAAAGTGCAAACGAAAGAGAATTTATCAAACAAATAAGTAAACAGATTGCTAACTATAATGAAGAAAATTAATTGTCATATATCATGCAAAATAATATATCAATAAAATTATCAATTGTAATAAGCTAATTCTAGAAAACAAAAAAAAATAAAAATAAAAAGGAATTTATCAAGTGTTCCTGAACAAATAAGGAACGGAGATTCATATTCTTTCAAAAGAGGGAAAAGATGGTCATGCAAATTCATGACCATTCTTTGGTTACAAAAGAATAGAATACTATTCTTTGTTTTTTGTAAGGGAAAAAATAAAATACTATTTTACACCATCATTCACCTTATATATATTTATTACCTTAATCTTGGTTTGACAATATCTAAATTTTTTAAAGAAAAAACAAATTTATGATGTACAAAATTCTATGACATAAGTTTATTCCCTCTCCCCCCTCCCCCCCCCCCCCTCTTCATTGACAAGGATTCCCCCAATAGTAGTGGTAAACAAAATAATAATAATTTTGATTGATAGTTGGAGTGATTTTAAGTAATTCCTATGCGTAGAAAGTAGAAACTAATTGCTGGAAAATACCAGCTGCATTGGGTTTTCTATTTTTGTGATAAAACATCATGTATAGGGCAATGAACAACACTAGACATCAAATCAAAGTTTGTCATTTTATGTCTTTGCTTCTCATGATTCCATGCTTGTAGACCGTAGTACGTAAACCCAACTTATTCTTTATAACTCATTACATTACCCTAAGCTTTGGTTTTTTTTTCAGTTTGTCTCTCAAAATTCAACAATTCCTACTTTAACCTCAAAATTTTAAACTAATCCATTTAGCCCTATCCGTAATATATTTTTTAAAAAAATAGATAAAAAAAGGGCAATGCGATCTGGTGGTTTTATTTTTTTAGATTTTCTGTTAAAGACAAATGAAAAATCATATTTAAACCTTTTTTTAGTCTGCTTTTAACAAAAATTCTAACAACAAAATCAAGAGAAGTTTTTAAAGTTTGAGAGACAAACCCAAAATTATCTAAGTTGGTAGGTAAGTGAGATTGACTTAGAAAAATAAAAAAAAGAAAGAAATTAGTCTGTTTATACCATTGTCTTGTCTGTACTTTGTACTCAAACTAATATTATTTGCAAGACAAAATGAATAATGGCAACGCGCAATCAAAGGAAATTAAACATTGGCGGTGTTGACCGTTGACAAAAGAGAATATCACAAGAAAAAAAGACTTTCATTATTATAAATATACATTTGAAAAAAAAAATTAAAAAACGAGGCCAGAAATTCTCTGAGTTTATTGCTTTGTGCTTCCAACTGCGACACCAATAATTGCAAAGATAGATTTCAGCAAAATTAACTAAATAAATAATATATAACAAAGAAAAAACTAAAAATAAACAATAAAATAATGGTAAAGATGGCAGTATATTAGGTTTTTTTCCCTTATTTTTTACCAAAAAATATATATGACGATAATATTTAAAACACAATTTAATAAGGGCGTTTTGCTTGTGACATGTGTAGCACTCTGATAGCAACGTTTTCGTCTTCGCGTGCGTCTTCTAGACTTTCCAATTTTAATGTTATCATTTATTTTTAGAAAAAATTACAATATATATCCCAATTATTATTGTGAAATTAAAATTTAACACAATATTTAAAATATCTTATAAATGTTCTTAATGATATAGTAATTATCTTAATGATATTATATATTATATTATATAATTAGATATAAATAATTTTAATGATATCATTATGAGACATTTGTAGAATTTTTACAAATTAAAATCATATTTTTAATTTAATAAACATAATTAGGTCAATTGTTTGGTTAACCCTTATTTTTAAACAGCCACGGTCTACGAGGGAAAGAAAAAGACAATTTAAAGAGAAAAATAGAAAAGGGGCTTGGATAGCGGGCTCGAACAAAATACAAGAAGTAGTGATTCAATTATATGATAAAAGTTATTATAATAAAATTGGTTTAAATTAAAATTATTTTGTCCTATCCGTTAAACCAAACATATTAAAAAGTGGTCATATATATTTTTTTTTAATTTTAGAGGAAAAAAAGTGTTCATATCTCAATTATTCAATGCTTATAGTTCCTTTTTATAAAGATAAAAGATTTTGAATTCAAGCAGGTATGGCTTAACTAATTCTACACAGCATCTCATCGCAGGGTGTATAATTTGAATTCCTACTCTAAAATATATATATATATATATATATATATATATATATATATATATAAGAGACTTAAATATTAAGAATCATGTTAGAGTTCGTTAGACTACTCATCTGTCCTGAAGGTAGTTGATTTAAATTGCTATTCGTTTGGTTCTACAAGAAAAAGAAAAATTGTTATTTCTTTTTGGAAGGAGAGCACTAAAATTATTAGCAAAAGAAAAAAAAGTAATGAAAAAAAGGTGAAGATAACCATAGCAAGTTGGCGAAGTTACAAAAATATCTTCCTCGAAAAAAAAAAAAAGTTGCAAAAATATAGTAATGAAAACAAGGTGAAGATAATCATAGCAAGTTGGCGAAGTTACAAAAATATGTTCCTCGAAAAAAAAGAAGTTGCAAAAATATGGTGTGTTTTTAGTTTTTTGTGTTGGGGTCAGATTTTTTCATTCGATTTTAACCATACACTGCAGAATCAAATAGAATTAGATTGATTAAAATATAGTTAACGATTGTTACGTTTATTTTTATAACTTACTGTATATATTTAGGTAGGGATGGCAATATTTCCCGTAAAGGCTCCGAACCGAATGGAGTTAGATTGGTGACACTAATTAAGAGATAGAGTTGGGGACACAATTTTATCCTTGAATCGTGGCGAGGTGAGCATGGAGGATGCATTCCCCATCCCGCCTATATATACACATACGTTTATACAAATCTATATAATATTAGATTAATACATTTTGTTAGACCGTTTGTGGCTTTATTATCAAGATTTGGTTGGTAAACTTATATGTTTAGAATTTAGTTTCTTAGGTAGAAGCTTTGATTTTGGTTGAAATTTATAGCGAATATCTATTCTATTTATGTTATAAATTGTTATAATTCCAAAGTGCATAGCTACAAGAAAATGGGAATTAGGCGGGTATCGGGATAGCCTCCCAATAAGAAATTCCTGACCCCCACCCCGTCTCACATTAAACAGAGATGGGGATGATTCGGGGGACAAGGATGGGAACGTGAAATCATTCCCTTGCCCACCTTGTTAACACCTCTTGTAGACCTATATCATCTACAGTCAAGCAAATCAAAAAGACTCAATAGGTATTGAGATATATGTCCTTAAAGCATGTGATGTTTTTATAAAAGGCATATTTATAAATAAATTGACTTTTTATTATATTTGTGTGCATGCATCTTGAATATTTTATGAATATTATTAAAATTTTATAATTGTCTATATGACCTTAAATAATCTATGTAAGTATTATATATAAGAGGATAATATTTAAGGATGATAACTAAAATGGTCAGTAATAAAAATTAACTATTATAATTATTTATTCAATCAAAATATGAAATCGTTAATTGAGCATTACTAGTGAAGGTCATTTCCATTAACAATAGAACAGTTTTATCCAAACTATTAACGTAGTGAGTCGTTAAAGGAATACATTGTACATAATAAGATTATGTACGAGCAGGACATGATACGATAATGAACAACTAAATAATTTATGTTAGAATGTAGCAAGTTCTAATTACATCAACTGATAATCATATATAAGATGCTCTTAATCTAAGTTATTAGCAAACTCTTATTTATGGAATTATATATTTTAATTTACTTTGTACAGTTTCAAGAATACAATTTTATCCCTTGTATTTTAGAGGCATAATGATGTAAGTAACCGGGAATATAAAATATTACAAGATGGAATCTATTCATTCTTTAACGAGAAATAGATAAATAATTATCTTGAGTATTGATTGGGTCTTGAATTGTAACGCCCCTATATGGAAATAAAAATAAAAATATAAACGATAAATAAACCACAGTTTAATGTAGCACCTTAAATTTAATAATATAAACTGTTGTCATCATCATTTTAACCCTCAACACATTGTAATACAGTCACAGAAAGTAACAATTGATGCTTACATTATCAAGAAGAACATTCTCAACAATTGAAGCAGTCCCAATGTAATATAGCTACATCACTTCCTCAACTATATTTCTCGTAGCCACCTCACACTTAGTGAGTCCTGAAAAGATAAAAATATAAGGGAATGAGTGAC
The DNA here is from genome assembly GCA_025403435.1 of Artocarpus heterophyllus. Lineage (NCBI taxonomy): Eukaryota > Viridiplantae > Streptophyta > Magnoliopsida > Rosales > Moraceae > Artocarpus > Artocarpus heterophyllus. The sequence continues at coordinate 23,177,158 of CM046343.1, forward strand.
ACTATGCTCAGTAGAGAAAGCCATTACTCACCTTTAGGTTTTTATCATTACCACATTAAAACCTGCATGGTTAGTAGGTTACATCATATTCCAGATTATGAGGTTTATTATGATCACATCTTATGGATACCGTAGTTAATCATTACCAAGTGTCATAATTACACATTTATACAAATATTACCAATCATCATTGTTCCTAGGTATCCATGTTAAATTGAGTATCACTCAACTCATCTAAACCCAAATGGGCGCACTTGATCACCCTATAAACATTCCAAGGGTGTTCCGGTGAGGGGACATCAAGCCCCGAGTCCTCACCAAATCAATTCCTATACAGTGTGTTCTGGGACTTTCAACCCAAGGAAGCGTCATCACCTTCCCCCTATTTTACCTTTTTGGGTATTCATGCCCAATGACGTAACCGCCGCCCTCTTCATGTCTCACAATTTCTCTATATTGAATCATTATTAATAGAGTTAGTTTTCCTAACCATGCTTCTCAATTTATAACATGTGTCAATTCATTATGTTCCTCGCCGTACAATACAAGACGAGTCCATGTCATAGTTTCATATGTGATACTCATATAATATTAGTTCAACATAGATATATATATTGCGGCAAAACAATCAATTTTAATTCTATAAAAACCTCACAAAAGATGAGTAATAGAATCCCTACCTTTCAAGCTTATCAACAATCTTTTAATCCTGGAATCAATTAACGTTAGCTCCATACTCCCTTGATCCTAAGGCGTGCATAAGGACAATTAAAACTAAAGCACAACATACAACTACATTCATAAATAAATCATGTGTAAACCTATCTTACTAGTATGCCATTAAAGCTTTTATATAAATCTCTTTTGAATACCACAGTAAACAATTTTTGTCTTAACACAATATAAAATGTGAACAAGTAATCTATATGTTTTAGTCCCTAATAAGATTCATCAATCACTTAGGATAATATTGAAAAGGTTGCAAGACATTAAAGAATTAGGTGGTGAGCAAAGATGGGTTCTTGGTTCAGGTTAGCAGCTGGTATACCATAACAAACTGGCAGATTTACTAGTTTCTAATACAAAAATTGAATAATTCTTAGAAAATAAAATACAACTCCGATTTAGGTTTATGATAGCTCGTTAGAAAGCCTAGGATGCTACTTTTCAAATATGCAAACCAATTCATAAAATTCATTTTAATTTAATCTTAGAATTTCAAGAAATAACCACCGCCCATAGAGGTATTACAAAGTTTAACAATATAAATTTTCTGTCTAGGGCATATACACTTAGTCTTCATACATATGCTCCAAAATAGCAACAAACATATACTTAGGTTTAAGAACGCAAATTTGAATAATCCTTTAGTATAAAAGAAAATTTATAAATGAAAGACTAAATTTGTTCATAAGATTCTAACCTCGGATTATGGTTAGTTGGAAGCTTGAAATGGCTTCAAAACAGGTTCCTTTACTTCGGTATGACTGAAATTCTTGCTCAAATGGAGGTGATGGTGGCTGATTTTTATGGCTGCCTTGAAGAAGTTCTCTAAGTATTTTGCTTCAGCAAAGAAATGAGAAGAAGAGTGTGGGAACCGTGGAAGAGAAAGGAAGAAAAGATGAAGTCTTTGAAGAGAAGTGATAGAAACAATTATAGAGGAGACATGTTGAAGCATGTCACGGAGGAAATAAAGAAAATGAGGGTCAAGAGTAGTTGGAAAAGATATCCTTATGTCTCATCTAAAGACTTTAACACACATAACGCCAATATGACATTTTTGAGATTTATTAGAAGTTCTAAGGCTTTTTAGTAATCATACTAAATAAATATAGGAGAATTTTAGAAAATTTAAAAATAGATAAAAATAAATATTATAAAATAAATTTAAATGAAGCAATTTTTTTTATACACTAAAAATTAATTTAATTACCTCAATACCCGTTAGGAGAATAACGGGTGTCACATGAATAATATGAGTGCTCAATTCATGATTAAGTCCATGAATTTATTATTCATTAGAAAATCAATGTCACTCAAAGATAAAGAAATAATTAGAGAGGTCAACAGATTTTACCTAACTCTGATTATGAATTATTTATGGAGAATCAATTTATATATAATGACTATATCAAATGGATAACTCTAAAATATGAGTACTTATATTTATAATTTCAAAAGTACAATTCTAAATTTTTAGTAGTGTAACATTTAAATTAATAAAAGAGCAATACATTAATCAAAAAGAGTTCAATTAATATATTGGTTAATATTAAAGAGTCTTCATGCCATCCTTATAAACACTATTTAGATAAATGGAATTATTGATTTAACTAATTTATAATTTGAATTTTAAATTAAATATCATTCAAAATAAATTAATTATGAAACAATTTATAATTATTAAATTATGATATTATTTAATCATAAATAAATAAGAATTAATTTCAAAATACACTGGTACACACTTGCAGAGGCAAGGATTCCCTGTGCAGTCGAAGGTTTGTTCAACAAGTTTCTTTTTTTAAAGTTTCTAATTTTGATAAATGTGATTTATTCAAAATTGGAAATTTAAATTATAGAAACAAATCAGATTAGGAAACAAGCAGCATTTCTCCCTCTCCTAACAGGTGATTGGTGCCCATAAGCATAGAGAGTCTTTGTATGTGGCAATACATGCAGATAAGAAAAGGGAAACTTATCTATTTTATTTTAATTAAATATGTGATATTTAATTTAAATTAAAAAAAGTTTTTAAAATTAATTGAGTATCTTATTATCTATAAATAGAGGACTTCAATTTTTATCCTACACATAATTAAGAGTCTTATTCAAACTGCAAAAATTTTGCCAGAGTCCCCTTGCTTTGGCGTGTAGATAGACAAAGAAAGAGAAGAAGGATTCTTCCATTTCCAGTCCTACTTTGCTCGTGTATTAAAATTAGTAGAAGACTTAAAAAATAGAAGAATGATTTTTAGAAACCCTTAATTTCCTTCTACATCTTACAAGGTATCAACTAGCGCTTGAATCTCATCCTAAAAGATATTAACTTATTAAGAGGAATAATTCATTTTTTAAAAACTTTATTATCAATTGTTGATCTAGCTAATATGAAACTTTGTTTGCACAGAGACTGTTGTCCTCACATAAAACTTCAACTGTAAATATGACTATAGATGTCAGTAAGATTCAATTATAAGTGATTGTAACAATTATTTTTGCGCAATAATGCATTTCACGCTTAATAAAGTACCTTAAAATGCTACAATGGACACTGAACATTTCAAGCCTTTTTTTCTTTTTCCAAATGAAAAAGAACTTTTAAACGCTCGTGTATATACATTCCTTCCAATATTACAGATTATATTAAAGGCGCTCTTTTATATTTTGTTGGGGAAAAAAACACAAAAAAGCCACTCCTTTTTTTTTCAGTATAATGTTTACTTTTTTTTTCTTGCTGGCAGTATAATGTTGGGTGCTTGGATATTAGTCGTAAATTTTTTCGAGACAATTTAAAAAATTCATTTACAAAAAAAAAAAAAAAAAATCGTTCGAAGACTCACGGGAGCATATATTCAATGCACAGCCAGAGCCCAGGGAGATTCCATGCAAATGCCAAATATCATATACTGTTAAAAAAAAAATTTTAAAAGAAATCAGAACTGCAAAAGTGAGATGAGAATAAATATAAAACATTAATTTTTTAATTGTTAATATACAAGAGTGAAGCTCTGTTTTACTTTATATATAACTTTATCAGTTCTAATATATATATATATATATTAGAACTGCTAAAGTTAGAAAGGATTAAATATTGAAAAATTTGTTAATATACAAGCGCAAATAAGTATACACGTACATATTTACGTGTCAATTGATTTATACATGAATACGATATATATATATATATATATATATATATATATATTACTTTTTCTTCTTTTCCTTTACGTATTGCTTGAAATCTTAGATGTTGGGTATGGTGCGATGCAAAATGAGAGAGTTTATAATTTCTAGTGGAATACATATGTGTAGTGCGAAGTAGCATCTAATTATATGGTTTAAAAAAGCTTATTAATAAACATGGCAATCGGGACCACTTGTACGAAATTATATGAAATTAAGCCAAGCAAATAGCTATAGTAAAGTGACTTTCTGTGGGTACAACATTATTGTGTACTAAAATGACTAAAAAGGATATAATGAAATCGCTATATTTTTCGTTGTTTGAGTTTTATTTTTAAGAAAACAATAAATCCTCGTGATCTTTTACATTCTCCAATATCTGATTGACATAATAAATGATATGTTTCTTTCATTTTATAAAATAATTTTCTTAAAGTAAAATAAATAATATTTTTGTTTGAAAAAAGAAAAATATATTCATACCAGAAAAATGATAATTCAAACACCAATTTACATCCTAAAAACCTAGAAGACGTTACTAAAAACTTTTTAGTGACTACATGTCATCGCTAATTTAACACTGCTAAAAAATTGTTGCAAAAGATTATTTAGCAACTATTAGCGATGACTAAATATTTGTCAGTTTTTAAAATTGTAGCTTATATATATCGTCGCTAAAAGTCTCTAATCTATTTTTAATAAAATTATTTATTTTTAATGATAAAAATATTATTTTGTAGGATTTATTCATTTCTAATTAATTAATTAATTACTTATCTTAAAAAACCAAATTAGTAATTGTATAGAAATTACTAAAAGTCTATTAATTGTAGTACCAAAATACAAATAAAACACACAAGAGAGTCAAATCTCATAATACATAAAACACACATAATTACAATACATAGTGTCGGATCTTCCAAGTTTTGTACGTCATCCTCTTATTCATCAACTTATGTAGAAGGAGCAATTGTAACGCCTTGAAGTTTATTAAATGATATTAGAATGTAAAATGATCGATTAGTGTGCCATAATGAATATTTTAAACTTAATTTGATCATTTGGTGAAATTTTGAATTTAAAGTTGTTTCTCTTATTTTAATGATTCCTAATGATTTCTTATTGTTTTAAATTGCTACTTTGAGTTTTAAAAACAAAATAATTTGTCAAATATCAAACAAATTTGGTTTTACAAAACCGTGGGTGGCACACGGTTTTCACATAGTAAAACCGCTCACTTTTTTCCTCTATTTAATCTTTCACTCTCCCTGTCTTCCTCTCATTCTCTCTTTCTCTCTCAGCTCTCTCTCTCTCCCCCCCGTGCATCACTCTCTCTCTCTGCCTCTCCCTTTCTCTCTCATTTTCTCTCAAAATCTTTCAGTTAAATCAAGCCCCAAACTTTAGTTTAGTTGATTGGAGGCTCGGGAACGTGTTTGAGCAATCAAAAACGCGTTTTAAAGCTTCAATCCAAGGTTAGTTTTCAAATTTCAAAACTTTTTCTATTTTTCAAATTTTCTTGCAATTTGAAATTTAAGCTTATTTGAACTTAGAAAACCTTTTATCTAAGTTAGAGGAACTTAGAACAACTAGGATCTAAGCTTTGTTTGAAGAAAAACATATTCGAATCAAGATTTTTCATTTTTCTACATTTTTCACCATTTTTGGATTTTTTGGGATTTTGTGTGCAAATCTTGTTTAAATGAGTTTAAAAGTGTTCTAGTATGTTTTTCTATCATTTATGATTGTTTTCCACGCCTGAGAACTGAGAAAAACAGGTTGAAATGAAGATTTGGGGTTTGGGAGGGTCAAAACTCGTGGCTGGAAAATTCTAGAATTTTCCAGTTTGGTAGGCCGGATTCATCCGTCTGGCAGGCCGAACTTGAAAAAGTTCGACCGACCGTGTAGTGCCCCCTTAAAGACATCACAGATGTCGTTATATTCATACAATACATACTTATTTTTAAGATAAACTTTAAGTACAAAACTTATATGAAACTTTATTTGCAAACGTAGTTAAGGAAATCGTAACCAGGATCCATACATACATTTTTTTTTTTACAACCTTCAATAATTTAATCCATACTATTAATATTTCAATTACACATTAAACTGATCATAAACTTCCTTTAATAAAGTAAATATACCAAATAGTGAAATCATAACTTATAAAACATCATATCATTTAAAACTATTTGCTCCCACAGTTCGGCAGGCCGAACTAGAGACTTCAGCAGGCCGAACATGGTCGGCAGGCCGAAAATCGTCAACCAGCAGGCCGGCAGAGGCCCTGCAAAAACCGGGTTTAAAAATTAATATGATCGGTAGGGCAAAAAATGGGGTCGGCAGGCCGAACATCGCATCGGCATACTGACCAGTAATGGTCGGCAGGCCGTCCGTGACAAAACAGAAACTTTTAGAAAACTTAATTTTAAGACAATTTCATTTTTCTTTTAGAAATGCGGAAGATCAAATTCTTAAAATGATAAAATAAAATATTAAAACATAGTTCTTGTATTCTTTAAAACTTATCATAAAAATATGTTCAAATTATAAACCATAGCTTAAATCATAAAACTTGCATCATTGGCGTTCTTCCAGTTATAATTCATCTTCCTTATTCTCACACGCCTTCCTATGTCCTCCGCCTAATCCATGACTTTCTTATCCTTATCTGCAACATGATATAGACTTGAATAAGCTAAAGCTTAGTAAGTACATATAATTCTCAAAAATTAAAATCATTTCATAAACATCATCATCATCATCATCATCATCATGTCATAGTAGTGCATTAAGCACATTTTCATAGAAACATATCTTTCATTACATTTGCCATATTAAAAACTTATTTCATTTTATCTTAAAGGCCCAAGTGTTGCACCATAATCATCATTGTAGGCGCGCCATCATGAGAGACGAAGGGTAGCCAATCCTAAACCAAACATGACATCATAACATATTAGGTGATACATATAGGTGATACATATATACATAATTTTTCATGCTTTGAAAATTTGTCATCATCATACATGCATGACTTTACGAACATCAAAATATTTCATAAGAAAACTTTAAATGAAACCATCTTAAAATCCGTCATAGGTATCATCAAGAACATATTTTCAAACCCTTATAACATATCATGTTGCAGGTGAGAATGTACTTACCTTAGAAGCTAGCTTACTTAACCTTATATGTATTGGTAATGACGCCGCGGTCTCGATGTACTCGTTCCTTAAAGTGTTCATGCCATTTATTTCTTTAAAATTATAAAACAAAATTAATACTTATTTTCATAGAGTAAAACATCCATTCATAAAACATCACATATACATTCATCTCTTACAAATATAATTCAAAACATGCATCCAAAACCATAATCATAAAAAATATACTTCTGACCTCCATGAATTAAAAATTTAATAACTCAACATTCTCATATAATTTTAGCACCATACTTGACATGGGTAAAGTTAATACATAAACATATTACCATGATTTTTCTTTAGTCATAAAAATTACTTTAAGTATCTAAAAACAAACCATACATTTCAATCATGAAATCTGCCAGCAATAGTTAGGCAATGAACAACCTTAAACTCAGGTCCGTTTAATTCATTTTAACACCATAGAAAAATCTACAAAAATTAAAATATATAGTAGACATATAGAACCCTAACATATCCAAAAAGTAGCTTCAACAAAAATCGGAGTAAGTCAAAACACACATTTGAAAATCAGTAATAAAACTAACTTAGGTTTGAAAGGCAGTGAGTAATCTTTTGAAAATATTTTCTAACAATTAAAACACATATATTTTAATTTTAAAATTCTTACTAACATATATTTCAATATTATAAAATTATCTCATCATCAATAAAATCATTTAAACATATAAAATGTCACATAAACAAAAGTCCAAAACTAACATTGTTAAAACAGTTTCTTGACCTAGTCTCTATAGAAAATTCATAACACATAATTCACTCATCAAAACATTACCAAACTTTGCAGTCCATAATATAACATATACATGAACATTCTTGCCAAATTTCGTAGCAAACAAAGCACGTTTACCCCTTGAACAAAAATCACATTTTCATGCAGCATAACCAAACAACAATATTTTACTGTGAGTGGTAGATAATAGAAAATTCATAACTTATCATAGAAAAATCCAATTAAGGTGAAACTTGGAGAAACATCACAAAACTCATACATGAATAACATATTAAAAATTCAGAGCAAACAAAATTTTATAGAGGAAGATATAGCAGTCTTGATGTGCGTCTACACCGACTTTTGATGGAAATGGGGACCCGTAATTAGCAGAATACTGGCTGGATTCGATCATGAAACATTTGGATACTCTTGAGGTGCTAGCCGAGTATCGTGTGGAGTTTGCCGCATATAAGTTTGAGGGTGGCGCTAATACTTGGTGGAAGCAAGCTAAGCATTTGGAACGCAATGGTAACATCAGTTGGGACAGGTTTGAAGAGCAGTTTTATGACCGATATTTTTCGTAAGAGTATAGAGACCAAAAGGCGGCTGAGTTCTACAAGTTGCAGTAGGGTAATTTGTCAATTCAAGAGTATGAGGCAAGGTTTAATGACTTAGCCAGGTTTGCTCCATCAGTAGTGGCATCGGAACGTGAAAAATTTATTAAGTTTCAGGATGGACTCAAGGCTCCTATTCGGCGACAGGTGGTTGCTCTACGACTCAAGAGTTTTGGAGAGCTTGTGTCGTCAGCAATATCAATGGTAAGTGATTATGTGCAATACTGTGACGATCGAGCCAAGACGTCAAGAGGGCCTTAGAGGAGCAGTAGGAGGAGTACCAATAGTCATCCAACTCTGGGAAAGAACAACCAGGGTGGCATGAACAACGGTAGTAGCAGTTCATCAAGCAGCAGGCGCAGCAATCCCTACAGCTTTCATTGTCATTATTGCCAGCAGCCAGGATACATCAAGAGGAATTGTTGGATTAGGAGTGCCCGTCTAGGATCTTAGACCAGAGAAAGTGCCAGTCGTCAGCCTCAGCCTCTACCTCCACCTCAGCAATATCTGCAGTTGCAGTTTCCTCAGTTCCCTCCTCAGCAATCGCCATATTCAGCACAAGGTAGCAGCCGTAGAACTTCCAACGTAACATCCCTCAATATCGAGCACCGAGTACAGCTAGTGTGCAGTCGTCTCCATCACAGCAGTATCAGTCGAATAATTCAAGACCTAGCAGTGTTGGTAGGGGAAAAGGAAAAGCACCAGTTTAGGTTCATGCAATGGCAACAGCAGGTTCAGATGCCCAGACCAATAATGCGGTTATCAATGGTACGATCTTATTTTCCCGATCCTTAGCTCATGTTTTATTCGATACAGGTGCCATTCATTCTCTTATTTCGAGTTCTTTTGTATATGCCTTGGGATTAGAGATATAAGAGTTCAATGAAACCCTAGTTATAGCTTATCACTTGGGGCAGGTGTCTGTGAATTGTGTATGTAAAGCTTGTAAAATCAAGATTAGCGATGAGATTTTGAAAAGTGATTTGATTGTACTCCCCATGAGCTCATATGATATAATTCTAGGAATGGACTGGTTGTCTTGGTATAATACAGTGGTAGACTACCAGCTTAGAAAAGTGACCCTAGTATCTGATAGGGAGACGATGATCACTTACCAGGGTGGTGGTGATCGGTTGATGAGTGAACGTCTCATGAAGACATGTCTTGGAGGGCGAAATAATCTGGTTTGTTATGCTTTTCTTGCAAGTCTGGAAGGTGAGCCTAATGCTTCGAAAAGAAATATAGCGATACTGGTGGTTGATGAGTATGAGGATGTCTTTCCTGACGAGTTGTCAAGATTACCACTGCATCGAGAGATCGAATTTGGTATTGAGTTATTTCCAGGTACAACACCGATTTCAATAGCACCTTATCGGATGGCGCCGACAGAAATGAAAGAATTGAGAAAGCAACTTCAGGAGCTAGCTGATAAGAGATATATTCAGAATAGTACGTCACTGTGGGGAGCATCGGTTTTGTTTGCTAAGAAATATGATGGGACTCTCAAGTTGTGTATAGATTATTGGCAGCTGAATCGTGTCACAGTGAAGAATAAGTATCCTTTGCCTAGGATCGATGAGTTGTTCGATCAGTTGGGAGGTTCGCGGTACTTCTCAAAGATTGATTTGCAGTCAGGATACCATCAGCTCAGGATAAAGGAAGAAGGTATTCCCAAGACAGCTTTTAGGACCCGGTATGGACACTTTGAGTTTTTAGTGATGCCGTTTGGATTGACAAATGCTTCGGCAGCTTTCATGGATTTGATGAACAAGATATTCAGGCCTTATATGGATCAGTTCGTGATTGTGTTCATTGATGATATTCTAGTGTATTCTAAGACTTAGGAGGAGCATGAGCAGCATCTCAAGATCGTGCTTCAGACTCTACGGGAGCACTAGTTGTATGCCAAGAAAGAAAAATGCGAGTTTTGGTTAACAGAGGTTAAGTTTTTGGGTCATGTCATCTCTAAGCATGGTATTTCAGTGGATCCGTCCAAGATAGAAGCCATAGTGGAATGGGAACGACTAAGGAATGTAGCAACAATCTGTAGCTTCTTGGGTCTTGTAGGGTACTATAGGAAATTTGTAAAGGATTTCTCGAAGATCGCAACGCCGTTGACAAGATTGATCAGGAAAACATTAGGTTTGAGTGGGATGAAGATTGTGAGCTCGCTTTTCAACAATTGAAGAATCGATTGACTTCAGCCCCAGTATTAGTTATTCCTTGCAGCGACGAGTCATATGAGGTTTATGCTGATGCTTTAGGACGCGGGCTTGGGTGCGTGTTGATGCAACATGGACGCGTGGTGGCTATGGATCGAGACAGCTACGACCTCACGAGCGAAATTACCTTACTCACGGCTTGTAGCTCACGGCGGTGATTCACGCGTTGAAAATTTGGGGATGTTATTTGTATAGAGCAACATTTCAGGTTTTCTCTAATCATAAGAGTTTGAGATATCTGTTCATTCAGAGGGATCTTAACTTGAGACAATGGAGATGGATAGAGTATATGGAGGATTATGATTTACGTTGCAGTACCATCCCGGGAAAGCTAATGTGGTCGCGGATGCGCTTAGCAGGAAATCTTTAGGGATTCTTGCTTGTTTGGCTCTTGAAGATTGGAAAAGAGATGCGACGATGAGTGAATATGGGCTATAGTATTATGAAGACTATGATCGAGTTTCGATGTACCATATGGAAGTGACCCCGACTCTTGTTCAGATGGTGAAATAAAATCAGTGGCAAGACCAACATCTAGGAGGGATTTGGACATGGATTCAGGACAGAGAGCAATTTAAAGAATGGAGGATTCATGCGGATGGATCGTTATACTTCCATGAGCGCTTAGCAGTTCCAGCAATCATCGAGGTGACGAAAGCCATTATGGACGAAGCCCATAAGTCTTAGTTTGCCATTCATCCAGGAAGCACGAAGATGTATCGCAATTTGAAGAGACAATATTGGTGGAGAGGTATGAAGAAAGATGTTCAAGAGTACGTGGCTAAGTGTGCGACGTGTCTTCAGGTGAAAGCCGAGCATCAGAAGCCTATCGGTCAGCTTCAGCCGTTCCTATTCTAGGGTGGAAATGGGAGCATGTGACGATGGATTTTCTCATCGGTTTGCCTAGGACGGAGCAGCATCATGATGCGGTTTGGGTTGTGGTCAACAGGTTGACGAAATTGGTGCATTTTATTCCGTCCAGGTTGGCATGTTCGTGAAGGATTCTCAGGGACTTGTATCTACAGAATATAGTAAGATTGCATGGAGTTCCTTTGTCCATTACATCTGATCGAGACACCAGGTTTAATGCTAAGTACTGGAGGAGCTTTCAGGAGGCTTTAGGTACAGATTTGAATTTCAGTACAGCGTTTCATCCTCAGACCGATAGGCAATCTGAGTGAGTTATTTAGATTCTCGAGGACATGTTACATGCTTGTGCGTTAGACTTCGATGGGAATTGGAAGAAATATTTGCATCTAGTAGAATTCGCATACAACAACAACTACCAAGCAAGCATTGGTATGGCATCGTTTAAGGCATTGTACGGGCGACCGTGTAGGTCACCGGTGTGTTGGGCAGAACCAGAGGATAGGGTTATTCTTGGGCCAGATGAGATTCGTGATAGCAACGAGAAAGTCCTCGTAATTCAAGATCGATTGAGGGTAGCTCATAGTCGACAGGGGAGTTATGCGGATAGGAGACGTCCACCCTTGGAATTTGTAGTAAGAGATTTTGTTCTCTTGAAAGTATCACCTTGTAAGGGCATTACGCGGTTCGGAGTGAGTGGTAAGCTTGCACCGAGATATGTTAGACCGTTCGAGATCACTCAGTGTGTTGGTGTGGTTGCTTATCGGCTCGACCTTCCCCCTGAATTATCTCATGTTCATGATGTGTTCCACGTGTCGATGCTTAGAAAGTGTTCACCTGAGCAAAGTAAGGTAGTTTCATTTCATGAGGTGCAGGTTCGGGAAGACACGACGTACAAGGAAGTGTTGATTCAGATTATCGATCGGAAGGTGATTAGCTTGCGTCGTCGTGATATACTGTTAGTTAAGGTCGTGTGGCAGCATCACGGGGTTGATGAAGCCACTTGGGAGTTAAAGTCGAGCATGCGGGAGTTGTATCTGCATTTGTTTTGTTTCTGAAGTGATATGTAAAATTTCGAGGACAAAATTTCCTTTAGGGGTAGAGAGTTGTAACGCCCCAAAATTTCTTAAATGATATTACAATGTAAAATGGTGGATTAGTATGCCATAATGAATATTTTAAACTTAATTTGATCATTTGGTGAAATTTTGAGTTTAAAGTTGTTTATCTTATTTTAATGATTCGTAACGACTTCTTATTATTTTAAATTGTTACTTTGAGTTTTAAAAACAAAACAATTTGTCAAATATCAAACATATTTGGTTTTACAAAACCGTAGGCGGCACACAGTTTTCGCACAGTAAAACTGTCCACTTTTTTCCTCTATTTAATCTCTCACTCTCCCTCTCTTCCTCTCATTCTCTCTTTCTCTCTCAGCTCTCTCTCTCTCCCGTGCATGACTCTCTCTCTGCCTCTCCCTTTCTCTCTCATTTTCTCTCAAAATCTTTGAGTTAAATCGAGCCCTAAGCTTTGGTCTAGTGGATTGGAGGCTTGGGAACATGTTTGAGTAACCAAAAATGCGATTTAAAGCTTCGATCCGAGGTTAGTTTTCTAATTTCAAAACTTTTTCTATTTTTCAATTTTTCTTGCAATTTGAAATTCAAGCTTATTTGAACTTAGAAAACCTTTGATCTAAGTTAGAGGAACTTAGAACAACTAGGATCTAAGCTTTGTTTGAAGAAAAACAGATTCGAATCAAGATTTTTCATTTTTCTTCATTTTTCACCAATTTTGGATTTTTTGGGATTTTGTGTGCAAATCTTGTTTAAATGAGTTTAAAAGTGTTCTAGTATGTTTTTCTATCATCTATGATTGTTTTCCATGCCTGGGAACTGAGAAAAACATGTTGAAATGAAGATTTGGGGTTTAAGAGGCCCAAAACCTATGGCTGGAAAATTCTGGAATTTTCCAGTTCGGTAGGCCCAATTCATCCATCCGGCAGGCCGAACCTGGAAAAGTTCGGCTGACTGGACTTGGTTTTTCTACAGGCCAAACTGCACAGTTCGGCCGGCCGAACCAGGGAGATCAGCAGGCCAACCGAACGAGGAGAAAATTTGTGATTTTTCATCCATTTTTACTGTTTTGAACCCCGATTGAAATCTCAACTTGATAAAATGATTTTAAAGATACAAATGGCACATTAGGACACCATGAACTAATTTAGCAATGTAGAATATCTTAAACTAGATACTGATAGACCTAGCTTTATCTAGGGTCGTTCATGGTTCTGCGACGCTAACGTATAGCGAACTAGGATTACAGTGTACAGCACCGACACGAGTATCGAGGTAGAACTTCTACCCCTTTTCTTTGGTAACCTAGTTTCAAATGATTTGGCCTTCAAAAGGTTTTTACCAAAATGTTTTCAATGGTTGATTGAAAAAGGAATTTTATCGATTATCTTTATAAATCGTGGACTAAGATGAACTTCATAATGAATGTAAATAAAAATACCTGGTAAATAGGTTTTGAATAATGATATAAAATATATATATATATGGGCATGATGCCATAACAGAGACCGGGTCGTGTAGCGTGCGACCTTGAGGGGCAGGTCCCGAAACTCAGCTGGGCTACTATGGTGGTGTTATTCATATGATTTGCCCAGGAAAAGAAAATGATGATCTTTCTGATCGACCAATAAACTGTTTGGGTAAGAATGGTTTTGTTTAAACTTGTTTATTCAAATGTTCTCTTAAATAATTTCTCGAATAATGATATTTCCTTTTGAATTTAATATTTCGTAAAATATAGTTCTACTGAACCTTTCGCTCACATTTTATCTGTTTTTAAACTTTTCCCCTCTAGGTGGATTTCCGCTTAGGTTCAGAGAGGATTTTTCAGACAGAACCCAGAGCAGTAGGAGAACTTAGTAGCTCATTTATATTATTAAATCAAGGCATGTAACATTTTAACTTTCTCTTCATTTGGACTGTGGATGTAGTGTAATATTGTCAATACTATGTGTGCGCACAAGATGTGGGTTAGTGGCACCCATACTCGTTTCTTTTATCTTTTATTTTTTTCTTATCAACTGTTCTGGAAATTCTATTTGTTTAAGTATCATGTAACTGTTTGTTTTAAAAAGGTTCTAAAATCTCTACATTTTCTTAATTAATTTAAATACTTAAACTTGTGTTTTAATTAAATTCTATATTAATTGTCTTAATCAATCCGCCACATCACCTCCCGTACTACGGGATGTGACAGCAACACTTGGAGATGGTGGATGCACAATGAAGTTAAAGCCAGGATTAAGTCGTGACATCGCAACAACCATCTGTATTTGTGTTGGACATTTATGTGAGCCATTGTTGAACGTCTAGTAGAAGTTGTATGTGCATGCTTTGGGATGACTGTGATTCGGCAAATGAAGAACTAGAAGTAGCATGCCGCATACTAATTGTTAGATCTATTCCTTTACATGCCCCTCTATGTGAGGCCAGCACCTGCTCCATGAACCCCAACATCCCTTCCCCATCCACAGTAGGGCTGACGAGTTTCCAACAAATAACACTAATTTTAGTTTGTCTCTCTTCAACCATTTGAGCCTATGATTAAAATGACTTACCTTCTTGTTCCTACATTGGGCATAAGATGACTACCCTTGATCCCTCGGCCACTTGGAGTTTGCATGATTAGCCGCATTTGTCCCTGACTTAGTCTATTTATTATAAGAATTTTTTTAGTGCTAGTGTGCATTTCATTGTATTAATATCATTGAAAAAAAAAAAAAAAAGATGTATAAACCAGCATAGGTGCCAATGTTCAGGACCTAAAGATGGAAGAGACCCTAGCCCTAGCATGATCTGGCAGAGTCTGTCCTCCATAACATTTGAATATTTGGTGGAGATCATTTCTCCAATCCTGGTATGCTCTCATGGCCTCACAAAATATGATGACATCTGTATTGGCATCATTAGATATGTTAAACAATTTTTGCATTTTATTTAAGCATTAACACTAATTAGTAAGGAAAAAAATAAAATTTGAAAGATGAGATATATTATTACCCATACTTTATCAAGAATCAAACTCGATCTTCCACTGAAATATCAGCTCATGCATCAATAAATAGGGGCTATACAATCCCTTGTATGTACCCCGCACACTCTTGAAGAAGGCCACAATGTCGAAAATAATTTGGTCGTTAATAAGAGAGTAAGTTAGAAATTTCACGTTACAAAACTCGAATTCAAAATAGCAGTATGACATTTTTAAAAACTATGAGGTACAGTTTTGATATTTTTCAAACAACAAAATACCAATGTAATATTTCTCTAAAACACATAATACCAAAATAATAATAACCCTATTAATTTTAACCATATTATTATCTCTAAGACAAATGAGATATTTTAGAAGTAAGTTGATGTCTCGGTATATTTTTGACCAATATATCATGACAATTAGTGAAGAGTACTGCTAGGCATCTCAACAAAGAGAAAAATTGAAAATGGACCTACCACGTTGACTAGTTTAAAAAATTGGAATAAAAGTTGTGGTCCTTAGTTATTCATTAATGAAAGAGTTATCTTTTATGTAACACCAATTATGAAGTTTATCACTAATAGTATCCGTTTTACTTTGTTTCTCATTCTAGTAATTATCATCAGTCCAATTTGTGCAATGTACATACATTGCGGTAGCGACCAACATCAGTGACAAAAACAATAAATATAGCATTATCTATGAAAATTATTTTAGTGCTATATGAAGATTGGCCCCTAATGAACAAAAATGGAGAGGTAAAACTAATAAACACAATTCAATTTCAACAAAAACTTTTAGCTGCTATAATATAAAACTCCCATGTATATAGTGCGCCTGTTTAGCACGGTTTTTGCTTGTACTTTTAATCAATAAAAGAAGAGAAACAAAAGCTGTAACTTTTCAGTAAATATTTGAAACTATATTTTTAAAAGAGCTTTAATGGGTCAAAATGATTATATATAAGCTTACAATGTATTATTAATACTCTAGTATAAGTTTCAAAGTCTATTTCAGAAGTGCTTTTTTGATAAGTTATATTTCTTTATTTTAACAGGAAGCACCAAAATTGATTTGAACTAATGGGTTGAACTAAGTTTCGAAACACCATATAAGATATTCTTTTCCTCCTCTTCTCAAGCCAGCTCTACTCCCTTTTTTTTTTTGTATTTTTTTTTAAACCAATCCAGAAAGTCGAACAAAAGTGCTTTTGTCTAGAGAACACTTCTCACTGCTGTTTGCTTTCTTCATTTAATTCGAATTATTCTTCATTTAATTCGAATTATTCTAACTAGTGAAGCTTGATAGTAGGATGAACAATCAACATATACTTTCCATAAATATTGACCACTTGCACACTTTAACATGGTTATTTATTTATTTATTTTTTTGGTAGAAATTGGCACATGATGTGTTACGCACTAGTTGAAGCCTGAGATCTTTCAAGAATTTTTCAAGAGGGTGCTAAGGGAACTCGTAAGTCATAAATTCAATATTGTTGGCGTCTGTTTTTCACATTTGATCGGGACATTGTCCCAAGTGAGAAAGATGTAAGGTTCATATAATTCAAAAGCATTTTTGTTCGGCTCCACAAGAGCCGCGAGCGCACGTGTGGGCCTGGCCCTAGCCTGTGATTACTGTGCGATCTCAAGTGGAGCCATAATTTTTTTTACATATCGGTACCGATATCTCTAAACTTCACTAGTTTAGTGCTTTATTTTCTAAATTATTTTATTTGACATAAAACACCATGTGCTATTGTTTATTGATACTTTGCGCGATTTAAAAGCTTAACAAAGTAGGATTGTTAAATTTAGTCGATAAGTCGGTTGGCACCAAGGAAGCCGACTAGCACCGATAAAGGAGGCAGTGCCACATCAAAATTGATTTCCGTCAAGTTAGTCTGTTTGGTTTAGGTTTAAATGAAAAGTTTGAAAGAAAATTTAAATTTTTGTAAAAAGATATACTATAAAAAATAGTTTAAAATTGTAGTTTGAATCAACAAACTAAATAGGCTATTAATTGCTACAATAGTTCGGTTTCGCTGCTAGGCAAGCCATGCCGGGCATTTTGGATGTAGCAAAAGCTGAAAAAAGAAACACTAAACTACAAGCAGTGGATCAAATAACAAGACTACTAACAATTGACTTTGACAAGTGTGGAACTCTCCCCCCTTCCCTAAAGTCAACATTGGACAACCAGATTGTTAGCCATAATCTAACATTCCAATTGACAGAATTTAATGTTGGCATGGCACCTGTCGATTGGTCATCGTTAGTCAATACGATTTGACAATCAAATTTAACAACCTAATTCAAACAAGTTTTGAATTGGATGGGCCTAGTAAACAATAATACATGGTGCTCGGTGAGAGAGAAAGAGGAAATTAGACCACCGTATATTAAAGTTAAAAATAAATAAATTAAAATACAATAATGTTAAGTAAATAATTTATTTATATTAAAATAAATTTATTTTGGTATAAAATGATATAGAGAAAAACACGAAACAATATTGAGATAACGAAAAAGCAAAATAAAAAGAAAGAGAAGAAAAAAATGGTAAGATTAAAAATTTAAGTGTTTGAAAAGAGAACATGATTCCAAAATGCTATGGACTTAAATATTTTTAAAAATATGCTATTTGCTTACATTAAAAATTAAAACCGTACAATTTAATACAATTTCTCAAGAATAAATTTAATTCAACGGACATTATTAGGCAAAAATAAATTTAGAAGATATTTGTGTTGGCTAAATATTTATATATTTATAAAGTATGATTCCACATATATAATATATATTCTATAGCTTCATCATATTTAGCAATTCAATACACGTGATTTTTTTTAATATATATGAATTTAAGAATGTTTGGCGCATAAGATTAGAAAAGATTGGATTAGATTAAATCTTAATATTTTGTTTGATCAAAAACTTTAAAAGACTAGATTGGATAAACTCGTATCTAGTCCATGCTTGAATCACTCTAGAAAAAGATTAGGCTATCCCTTCCTAAAACATGAGATTAAACACAATTTTTGTACTTTGTGAAAAATTTCAAGTTCCTATTTGCAAAAATTAATAAAATTTAGGGTCAAATTGTAATTTTTCCAAAAATGAAGGGTCAAAACATACTTTTCTATGATGGAAATATTTTTAATAATTATATTTTTGTCCTTTTAGTTTTAAAAATTTACAATTTGGCTCTTATTTTTAGAAGATTACAAAAAGACCTTATCCTAATAACACATAACCAAACATAAGATTGGATTAGCTAAAATTTTATATTATCCTTTCAGATACATTAATCTAATCCATTCCTCTAATATTATTATATCATGTTATCTTATCTTATGCACCAAATTGGCCCATAATGTATACCCAATTATTGTAAATTGAATAATAAATGGTGACAAATAAATATTGGAAAGCTAGAGTTTCAGCTAGAACCCTCCCTTTTCTTTCTCTCTTCTCTTTGAGCTTGGCTCCTTAATGTGTTTATAATTATATTTTGTGTATTAATCCCGATATGAGGATAGGCAGTTAATGTAATTGCATAACAATCTAATAACTAAATGTAGATGCAATAAGTATAACAATTAACACCCTTATAATTATATCATATTGGTCTCAAATCACTAGTACAATTTTGGTGTTAATAATGGTGTCTGATTGTCGAAATGCTTTTTAATTGACTTTTTTATACTTTAATGCTTGAATTCGTTAAATAACGTGGCATTATTTGAATAGTTAGATATTAATTAAGACATCAAAAAGTAGACCAATAATTTGAATTTATATTATATTAACCCCGAAAACGAGGATAATCAGTTAATGCAATTGCACAAAATCTAACTATTAAAGTCAGATGCAACAAGTACAACAATTAACAAGTCAAACTACCATAGTTACACAAAAATTTTTCCCTAAAAAAAAAGTTTTACAGGAAAAAAAAAACAAAACAAAAACCAAAAGCAACAAAAACAACAAAATATCTAGTTTGTATCAGAGCCAAAAAAAAAAAAAATCTAGTTTGGTACAGGATTTGAGTAACTGCAGGAAATTAGTTCTACAAAAGATGCCGATCAGTTAATACTTCTTACTTTTCAACGTACCATTCGAAGGCCTATTCAAATTAATTGCAATTTTTTTTTAATTTGGCCATAATGAAATTCAAATTAAACATATGTCATTTTCCTGTAATGCTAATTATTTTTTTTTTCTTTGACATATTGAACAAGTCTGTTACTTTAAAGAATAGTATCAAGAACTATTAATGATTTTTCTTTTTGAGAATATTAAAAGAAGCAAAGTATTTAACCATTGCTTAAGTGATGAACCAAAAAAAAGAGAAAAAGTAAAAGTAAAAGACAAAAAAAATTAAAGGAACTCAGCGAAGATATGGCAGAGACTCTAAAATTTTGGGAATTTATTTCCATATCAAATTGGTCTTTCTTTTTCCTCCCTCACCATGAAGAATCTGAACACATCTAAAAGGTTTCCACATGAGGAAAAAGATATTGGACGAATCATATTTCACCGTACGTGTAATACTTGCAGATCACAAAAAGTCATTTGAAAAAAAAAAAAAATCTATTGCTTAGCATGAAAAAATACCTTATATTAGGTTCGGTCAATTTTATACATTTTTTATATTATTATTTAATAGATTTTTGTTATACAATGTCAGATCTACACAAGATTTTATCAATTTTATATTATTTTTTTAATCATTGTTCTCATTTAATTTTGATCGAATGTAAAGTAACAAAACGCGTATTGTGATAGATAAATACATCAAAAGGGAAAGTCTCCTTAAAAAAAGCCATAAGAAATGCATAAAGAAAACTCATGATAAGACAAAAGCAGGAAAAAAAAATCTACCTGTTTTTTTCTCTGATTAAGAAAAAAAAAAATCCATCCAGTTAACCTACGTCCGACTCAACAACTTTTCAACGTTTTTGACAAAAAAAATAGTCTTTATTATTTTTTAATTATAAACTATATAAAATTTTTATATATTATAATAATAATAATAATAATAAAATTATTACAATATAAAATTTTTATATATCGTAATAAAAATAATTGTAACATACGTGTGTTGTAGTAAACCCTTTTAAAGTCAATGATTTAAAAAAAATAAAACAAAAAAAAAACAAAGAAGGGCAATTAAAACATGTTGTCGTTTAGTTGTGTGGAAGAAATCATTTCGGTTTCAGGCCTGCCTTTTTACCTCCTGCAATGGACAGTTAGATTTAAAGACGCCAACTAAATAAATAAATTAAAGAAAAACTCCCCAAAAAATAAAATGAAATAAAAAAATTGAAATAGAAAAAGAAAGGTATAGAGAGAAAAAAAAAATACAAATAGAAATACAAACGAACGTAAAAAAGATGAAATGCGATGGAGAAAGGAGCGAGGAAGAAGCAAGGACTGTTGGGGAAAACAAAAGGGGTCGTGGTGACAGCGAAACAGAACATGAGCTGCTTCTCATGTACATAAATCATATATATATATACATACATATATATATATGTTTGGGTATATATATATATATATGGGTTTTAAGTCTGTCTATTAATATGTGTGTGTGAGGCCTTTTGAGTTTGAGATACATGAAACTGCGAAGTTAACTTCTGTTCAGTCGTGGTTTCTGTATCTCTTTTTCTGAGATTGAGCAATTTGAGGCCACACCCAATTTTCTTTTTCTTTTTCTTTTTTTTTTCATCTGAAAGATTGTTAGAGAGTCAGAGACTAGTAGACGAACAAACAAGAGGTATCATCTATCCACTTTCTCTCTCGTATTCTCTCTTTCTCTATCTCTGTGTAGTCTCATTCTTTTACTTCTTGCTCTGCTCACCAGCTACTGTTTCTTTGTTTGTTTCTTGGGAAAGTTCATGTCTTTCTTTCTCTTTTTTCTGATAGATCTCTTGTTACACCCTGTTTTCTTGCTTTTCATGCAATTCTCTCTTTTGTTATTATTGTTTTTAGTTTTTTTTTTTTCCTGCTAAATGGATCTGGGTTGTTGTCTTTTTTACCCAGTTGGGTTTCATATGGGTTGTTTCTGCAGAAATTAGTTGAATTTTATGCTAAAGTTTGTTGGGTATGTTTAATGACTCATAAAAAGCTCTGATCAAATAACAAAAAACGAATCATGAATTAATTGCTTTCTTACATTTAAAGCTATGATTTAATTAAATTAATTACTTGATGCGTTTCCTCACTCTTTTGTTCTTTCTTTTCATTCTTGTTTTTTTCTTGGTTTGGTCAAAGATCTATTTTTTTTACTCAGTGAAGAGAGAGAGAGAAAGGGAGAGAGTTACTTGTCTGGGACGGCAATATTTGATGAAAGTTTTTTCTTTTTCTTATATTTTTTCTATTTGATTGATAGAAATTGTAATACATGTTTGATAAAGTTGGGCCCATAGTCATGTGAGAAATATAAAGGCAGTGTTACAAGGAAAGTAGCAAGCGTCGGTAGTTGCTTTCAGATCCTTTGATTTACAGCTTACTCTTAGTGGTCTTTTTAGACTTGTGGTTCCTTTGATTTTCTTGACAAATGCTTATTTAAGAAGCCAAACCCCTTTTTTGTTTTTCCAATCCCTTGATTTCGTTTCTTTTTGAGTAAATGAGTAACGACCAGCATCTTTCCTTTTTGCCTTCCATGTTAAAGATCTGCTGGTTTTTGCTCTACTAAATGTATGCCTTATCTTGTGTTCAATTTTTGTGACCTTTTTATTTTTTATTTTTTTCAGTCTCTTGAATGATTTTTGTGTTCAAATTTATGAACTTTAATTGTTTGTCTTGGTTGCAACTATTGAGGATTGGTGAAGTTACATAACTTTGGTGAATTAAAATAGTGCTCATTATTGAAGGAAGAGAAAGAATGCTTGTCAAATATGGTATTGAATCGATAACTTTCTGTTATGCAGATTCTTGACAATTCTGAGAAGATGAAGCACAAAGATGGAAAGTCAGGTCTCCAGCAGGACAAGAGTTCCAGGGTTGTCCCCATGACAGTCATGTTCATCGTTCTGTGTGGGTTTTCGTTCTATCTTGGTGGAATCTTTTGCTCTGAGAAGAACAGATTTGAAGGTGCCAAGGATGTTGCAAAAGAGGCCGTCCAATCTTCCAAGGATTCGACAGCGTCGTCCTCACTCCAAGTTAAATCCGTCACTTTTCCAGAATGTGACAGCAAGTATCAGGACTACACTCCTTGCACCGATCCAACGGTACTTAAATTAGTCTTTAGGATCTGAGAGAAGGTGTATCTATAGTGCGTTTGATCAATTGTGTAACTATTGCGTTTTGTTCATTTTATTCCTGCAGAAGTGGAAGAGGTACGGGGTTCATCGGCTGACGTTCATGGAACGCCACTGTCCTCCAGTGTTCGAGAGGAAAGAATGCTTAATTCCTCCTCCCGATGGGTACAAGCCACCAATCAGATGGCCAAAGAGCAGGGACGAGTGTTGGTATCGGTAAGTGTTTTCTGTTCGGTTTCTGGTATTTTGTCTCGATCGGTTCTCAGTACGATGTTTATAGACCTTAACGTTTGGATCCGGGTCCAGGAATGTCCCTTATGATTGGATTAACAAGCAGAAGTCTAACCAGAACTGGCTGAGGAAGGAGGGTGAGAAATTCCTATTTCCTGGTGGGGGTACTATGTTCCCTAGAGGTGTTAGCGAATATGTAGATGCAATGCAAAGCCTTATCCCAGAAATGACAGATGGGACCGTTCGAACTGCTATTGATACCGGATGTGGGGTGAGTATTCTTCTACTCTACTTCTATGTTTTAGGTATTTAGCGTTCTGGTACACGCCGGGTTCCATGTTATGTTCCTTGTCGGAATGCTACTAGTCAAGTTGTGGCAAATTTTTGCTTTGTGGTTATTGCATTTCTTGAAGCTGTATTGAACTTCTAAAAAGCTTGGATTAGTGGCAATGCTATATTATTGATGTGTATTAATTATTATGATCTTTAATCTTGTAAGTTGTCTTCTGACCTTTTTTCTGTGCAATTGGTTTATTTCTAGGTGGCAAGTTGGGGTGGCGATTTGTTGGATCGTGGAATTCTAACAATGTCTCTTGCTCCAAGAGACAATCATGAAGCTCAAATACAGTTTGCCCTGGAACGTGGAATTCCGGCGATCCTCGGCATTATTTCCACTCAGAGGCTTCCTTTCCCATCAAACTCGTTTGACATGGCTCACTGCTCTAGATGCCTCATCCCATGGACAGAATTTGGTGGGCATTGCAAACTTTCAAAGAATGTAATATTAATGTCCTTCACAAAGAAACTTGTTTTTAACCAATTCTGATATCCTGGCGCTGCAGGTGGCATTTACCTCATGGAAATTCATCGCATACTCCGTCCTGGAGGGTTCTGGGTGCTGTCGGGCCCACCTGTCAACTACGAGCACCGCTGGCGTGGATGGAACACGACGATTGAGGAGCAAAGATCGGATTACGAGAAGTTGCAGGAACTGCTCGCTTCATTGTGCTTCAAATTGTATAACAAAAAGGATGACATTGCTGTCTGGCAGAAGGCTTCAGACAACAGCTGCTACAACAAGATTGCAAACAATGCAGAGGCCTACCCACCAAAATGCGATGACAGCCTTGAACCGGACTCTGCTTGGTACACTCCACTCCGCTCTTGTGTTGTTGTTCCAGATGAGAAGCACAAGAAATCTGGCTTAAAGTCCGTCCCTAAATGGCCCGAGAGGTTGCATACCACACCAGAACGCATCTCCGACATCCACGGTGGGAGCGCTAGTGCTTTCAATCACGACAACAGCAAGTGGAAGGTGCGGGCAAAGCATTACAAGAAGTTGCTTCCGGCAATTGGGAGTGATAAGATTAGAAACGTGATGGACACGAATACAGTTTATGGAGGTTTTGCTGCGGCCGTGATTGATGATCCCTTGTGGGTCATGAATGTGGTCTCTTCCTATGCAGCCAACACACTGCCAGTGGTCTTCGACCGCGGCCTCATTGGGACTTACCACGATTGGTAATGTTGAATTCATTCATTTTTTAATTTTTCGAGATTCATGTTATTAGTCTTCTATGTTGTGGCTTGTTGTGGTCTCTTTGTTCACTTTATTTTTCATTTATGGCAGGTGTGAAGCTTTCTCTACTTACCCTCGGACTTACGATCTCCTGCATCTTGATGGCCTCTTCACCGCAGAAAGCCACAGGTAAGAAATGGGGCTCAGTTTACCAATTTCTTGCAAGTCCCATGAACTAATTTCACTTATTAGGTTAGGTTGCTTGTTAGGAGGGGAAAGACACTATTGGATGCTTGAAATCCGTAGAGAAATTTAGGGGGTATTTGTCTGCCTTGCAACACAAGCAAGCTCAATCTTGGTTTGAATTTAACAAGTAATTAAAATCTTTCTACATATTCTTGGACGAGTAGTTCATTGTACAACTTAGAAACCAAGTGAAGTAATGATTCTTGTTTGATCAAATGCTTAACACTTGAATGGTTCACTCTTATCGGACAGATGTGATATGAAGTATGTGCTCTTGGAAATGGACCGGATCCTTCGCCCCAATGGCTATGCGATAATCCGGGAATCCAGCTACTTTGTGGACGCCGTTGGCACAATCACCAAGGGAATGAGATGGGGTTGCCGTAAAGAAGACACTGAGTATGGCGTCGAAAAGGAGAAGATATTGATCTGTCAGAAAAAGCTCTGGTATTCCTCTAACAAGAGTTCCCGGTGACGAAACATAGATGAACCCAATTCATGGTTTGATTAGTCTCTTGGTTGAGTTTTATCACTTACAAAGTCCATGGTTATAAGAAAGAAGAAGCAAAGAGAGAAGCCAGTTCAGTACCACTCACAGAGAGATTAATTGGTTCTACAGTAAGCACAAGCAATTTTTAGAATCAAATTTGTTAATTGAAAGACTCAAAAGTTACCCAATAAGTTGATTTTGTTGATGAATAGGGCTTCTATAATACAGTTTATATATATATATATATATATATATATATTCGTTATAAGGTCCCAAAATTTGTACCTGGTATAATTTTCTTTTTGCTACTTTTTTCACTGTTTCCCCATATATTTGTTTCTTTCTCCTCTTACGAGCTAGGCTGATTATGTAATGTACGGGGTTGGAAGATCACACCCCAAATAGTTTATATATATGTGTGTGTGTGTGTGTGTGTGTGTGTGTGTTTATTTTAAATGTGAACCCGGCTGCTTCCTCTAATGTATTAATTGGCTAGCTGTAATTCTTTTATTATTGGAACTATTTTGTCAGTAGCTAATAAGGCAAATTTCGTGTTCACAAAATCCGTCAATATGCGAAATTCGTCTAATCTAATTTTGGAATAATTGAAAAAATCCAAATATGAGGGTTTTGGATTGAATTATTGAATTGAGGAATTATCAATTTGTCCAATACGTTAATCTAAAACCTCATATATATGTATGTTTGTGTATATCTTATAATTCTGAATTACTTTCAAGTTTTAAGCATTGTTGTTGATGAATGAACAACACTTGCTTTTGAATTTTTTCTTTTATTTTTTATAAGAAAAGTTGATTTTAAGTTTATTGAAGATAGTTTATCTAAATGATTGGTTGTATCAATTTAGTTTTATTATATTATAGTAACAAATTCAGAGTTTTCATTAATTTGTTGACGTCTCATAAATATAAAATACTACGGCAGAAGAAACACGATACTATTGTTGCAGACTAAAAAGGATAAAGAATATTTAAGACTAAATGATATTAAAGTAAAGGGTATTAAGAAATGAAAGTAGAGTAAATAAGAGAAAAAAAAATTGATAGAAAGGAATATAAATAAATATAATTCAATTGATATAAATAGTCTAAAATTAGAGGCAGAAGTTAAAGGTATTAAAAGATTGACGTGAATGTAAATTAATATAAAATAGATATAATATAGGGCCGTGAGTTTGTAAATGTATATAGGAAGCATATTGGGAGATTTAAATTGGTTTGTGTAAATGTGTGTGTGTGTGCTGTTTGTAGGAATATAACAGAACCTGGGATTCAAGCTTCGAAATGAAAGGACACAATCATCCAATGCTCTGGTCAACTGCTCTTAATTTCAACAACTGCATATTTATAATGAATGCATAATATGCCTTAGCATGATTCTAGACCTTTAGTGCTGCGTATGCAGCTCGCACATCCCCTTATAATTTGTGTGTGTATATATATATATTTCTTCAATTACAATGAAATAGATAGCTCTAATTATTTACACATTTGCATTTTATGGTACCAGAGCACCACTTGCTTTAAGGAAGCTTTCAGTCGATCCTAGGGACTTCCTCTCTCACTTCCCCATTTCCCTTTCTTAGATTCTCTCTCACTTGCCAATCATGGCCGATGAAAGCTCAACATCAAAGAGCCCTATCATTATTACCACTGGAAATACCATACCAACACAATCTAACACCATCATCTCTATCAATGCTACAACTTAAATGTCCTTCAAACTAGCCAAAGGAAACCATGCCTCTTAGAGAGCACAATTCACCAATCTACTATATGGATATGATCTTATCGGCTTTCTCGACGTTTGATGCCTTGTCTGTCTAAAACCGTAACAAACTCAAAGAACGGAACCTTTATTTCTAGTTCGGATTGCAGGATGTGGAAACGTAAAGATTAGACTCATTCTCTACGCCATTCTGACATCGGTGTCTAGCACAATCGCCCCTCTAATTGCCTCGGCGATATCGTCGAATGAAGCATGAGTGAAACTTGAAAGAACCTATGCCAGGAGATCTTGCACAAGAATGCTTGGACTACGAGAAACATTGGCCAACACTCAGAAAGAGTCGAACTCCGTCAGCGAATACATGCAGACAATCATGCCGCATAGTCCGTGAACTGCTCTTGGGAGAAATTGCAAAATGGATGCGCGCATCGCAGGGTCCCCGTCAGTTACCACGGCCTTAGGTTTGTTGTTGTCCATAGCTTCGAAGGACCTCTCAAGTACCCAAATGAAGGAATCTATTGTTTCATCTCGTAGCAAGGCACATCCAAAAATGACTGTTCTCTAGTGGTGGTTGGAGCCGAGTAAGATGAGAGGTGGTTTGCCATATTGATTTGTTCTATATGTTGTGCCAAAAGCTAAAATATCACAAATGCTTTGTAATCTCTTGTGGAACTACCGTCGGCCCATAAGATGTTTGCAAGCTTGTTTTGTTCATCGACGTTGTAGATACAGTAGAAATCTCCTCCATGTTGGCGTGCTAAGCATTGCATGTAACCAAGTGCTCCTTCTAAATCTGTGACGCTTAAGCGAGCTATTTCCACACGGCTTACAGACTGTAGTCTGTTCTGAAGATAGATAGGCATAAACAGGAGTTTATGATGACCTCCCCCATGTCCATTGCTATGATGTCAATGATATGCGATGTCTTCATACTGACCCTCTTCATTGTCATGCAACTTGCCAAGATGTCGTCACTGACTTCTCTATTTTGTGGTAGGAATTGTGTCTGGTTGCATGGCACTAACTCATGATTGTGCTCATTATTGAAGTTTCCTACGACCCATGTATATGTTGGTCTATTGCGGGTGATTTGTGGAGGAGCCGGGCAACCACAACGTGTGTCTGGCTTTGGTGTCCTCTGCCTATTTTCCAATTTAGTCCACTTCTGGCTTCTGAATCCAGCTCTTGAACAAGTATATGATCTGAAGCGAATGTAACATCTTGTAGAATGCTTCCCAATTCTCTGGTGTCTCCAACTCTTTGCCGAGAAGATTGCCCGACAATATTTCCGGTGTATTTCTTGGTAAGTGCAGCCGCGTGACTATCTTATCCCAGTCTTCAAATGGGCTATTGGCAGTAGGCTGCTGAAGATTATCTTCCATCTCCATTGACGAATTTGCATGTAAGTAGAGGAAGGTGTAATGTGTTTGATGTTTAATGAATGGAGCAGCCTTAGGACGTTTTGTTTTCAATTTCATACGAGTAAAAGCAATTTGAATGTAATTCCTTGGCGTTTAGTCGTGATGTTCTTGAAGTTGTAGAATTGTTCGGATTAACGTTTCACATATATTTAATATTATTTGCATTCGAACCAATTCTGTGCCCGAACTGTAGATGTTTTCACTAAAGAAGGGCAAAATAATGAGTTAATGAGAATATTAAGGACCCATAGAATTAAGTTTGGGAGAACTTATGTAATATCACATAATGAAGAAGAAGCAATATTGTAACAGAGAATAACAGTATCTTAAGTTCAGCTTCGAAACCATTGGTAAGCAGTGTATTTTCCAATGGTAGAACATGTGAAATATGTAAGGCCAAAACATTTTGCGTACCAAAATTATTAGCGTTGGGTTGTAGATTTAGAGCAAAATAATTGTGCACGCATCTTCGTTTTTGCGATAATGAGACGTACAAAAGATCTCAATTGGTTCGTCAAAGTCAAAGCATATTTTCATGATTTTGTTTCGTGTTTTATCAAAGAAAAGTAGAAAAAATATTATAAGACATTACGTTGACCTAACTGTGTCATGTAAGCATGGAATATAACTTTGCAAATGCGACGTTTCTTCATAGGTTTGTGTTTGTGAAGAAAAGCGTAAATTATTTTGCGACTGATTATAGTTGACAGTAACAGTATAGTGAACTAACTAATTTTTCAGTTACGATCAAGTAAAGCTCTTATATATTGCAGTAAAAAGAAAAAAAAATTGCTATTATATAAATCTTTCACATATTACAGTATTTACCGTTCTAATTAATGGTTCTAACCACCATGGCAAACACTTCTTATGAACGGAACGAAGCATGTGAGACCATGAAATCCCATATCAGAATTGGAAGAGAATTTGCATCGAATTTTGTAGCACGACAATATGTTCTATGTTTTAAAGGCGTTTGTGGAAATGAAATGCTACGGCGTAGAGAGGACAAAGGATCTGCGTATATATTATGAAGCAATGGGCTTGTTCTCTTAGTCGGATTCAATTGGAAGTTGCACATTATAATAGCTGCAACTAAACTCATCATTAATGAAGGGGTCAACAACTTGCATTTAATTCCAAAGAGTGAAATTAAAGTGTAATATTGAGATCTGCTTGATACGGAGTAAATAGGAACAACCAAACGTATAATTCACACATACATTTACTTGCATTTATTTCTCATCAATCGTCCGATAAATCAATAAAAATCATGCAAAATTGGACATGAATATATTTGCCATTGGACAAATAATCGGGTTTATGCAACAACTGATAACAGTGCATTCTGACGACTGTAGAGAAGGGGTGGTACCATATTTCAAAGGGATTGTTGCTCCACTTTTTATTAGTAACTATCACGCATTGAAGGGCTTATTCATGCATACATTAAGTCTAAAATGTGCGTAATCATTACCAAAATGTAACAGCCTAAGAGTGTCTGTTAGTATAGGCAATGGCAGTTCACGTTGTAGGTCGGAGAGTTGGTCGTTCCAACTCCGGAACTCGCCATTTGCAAAAGCCACGTTGAAGGTTTGAGGGATTACAGTTGAACGAACTAAATCATAGTGTAACACAACCCTATTTTCGAATTTGCACTGCAACATATCAAACTTTTGACATCAGATTAAGACGATTAGAAATAATGTAGATCTCTAGGGTAGTTTCATAGACATAAAAAGATAGTGCAGTTGTGAGAACTACGAATTATAAAAATTGTTATTTTATAATTTTTTGTACCACTGTCATTTCAACGTAAAAACTAAGTATTATAACTTTTGTTACTGACTTTTTGTACATTTCAATATTTCCGTGTGTATACCATCGGCGAGAAATCCGGAGATCTTTTCTACAAAAATTGATATGTTAGGTTGAACGTGGGATATACACCTCAATATGTGCAAGTAATGGTGGTTTAAGGTCAAACCGTTGTTGGTTGAGATTAGGTTTGAGGATATAGGTGGTGGAAAATCTTTTCCAACGACTACGTTCTATATGAGATGGACCTCGTGAAGCAACTAAGATCATAGTGAGCGATTTTGCTGCAAATTTTTTAATTAGATATGACAAGGCAGAGTTGGAGGCTACGTGTTAAGACCAATCCACATCAGAAAACACATTAAATAATTAACGACTGGAAAAGATATTTCATACCCATACTCCTTTCTCACTGAAGACCATAGGCCCAAACTAGCTTCATAGCCTTATTCTTTCGCAGTGAGAGCTTCTTTGGGTCTTCTTTGGGTGATGGTGTTTCGTAGTAGTTTGGTATTTCGAACTTGGGAGAGGCATCATGAAATAAGGTATCAATGGTTACTCTTTCTGCTGGTGACTAGAGGGTAATATGTACAAGAACTTGCAGGAATGGGCTGTGGGAGTCAATAATTGTTGGCGTATGGAAGTTAGGTGTCTCCATAAAAAGAAAAGAGAAAAAAACAAAGAAGGTTGGAAAAGAAAAATGAGAAAGTCGTATTCAGTGTCTAAAAGGTGTTGATAAATTTAAGCACCATAATAAAGTCAAAAAAAATCTTGGCTAATAACACATAAAATGGCAAGGAAGAATGGAGGCTCAAAGGCTTATAAATGCTATCTCTTCCTTCAATTCTAAATCATTTGATTCTCATCAATTGTTCTAATTCTAAGTGTTTTCGTTGAGTGATAATTGTAAAGTGTTTTTTCTTATTTCCTTTAGAGAGGTTTCATTGTTTTCTCCTAGTGATCTAGAGAGAAGATTATTTTCTCCATA
This sequence comes from Artocarpus heterophyllus, assembly GCA_025403435.1. Classification (NCBI taxonomy): domain Eukaryota; kingdom Viridiplantae; phylum Streptophyta; class Magnoliopsida; order Rosales; family Moraceae; genus Artocarpus; species Artocarpus heterophyllus. Next base: position 23,208,488 of record CM046343.1, read on the forward strand.
TTTTTGATAGGAAGATCTTTCTATACTTGTCTTGTGAACATAGCCAAATTTGGGTGAACCATGCTAAATATTTGTGTCTATTTTATCTTTATTTTATTCATTTCTGGTCTTTACCATCTCAACAAGTGGTATCAGAGCCAAGTTCGTAATATATTATACTATTCACGTATATGACACTATTCACATATACGGTAATATTCATGTATACGGGCACTATTCATAGTGGAACGGTAGTAATCGAGCAAGTCGTGGTGAACAAGATGGCGGTAAAGTTTTAAATAGAAAAGTTCAACGGAAGCAATTTTACATTGTGGAAAATGAAGATGCGAGCAATTTTGCGAAAAGACAATTATGTGGCAGCTATCGATGGTAGGCCGTAGGAAATCACAGATGATGGCAAGTGGAGTGAAATAGACAGCAATGCTATTACCAATTTACACCTGGCACTGGCAGATGGAGTACTATCAAGTATCGTAGAGAAGAAGACAGCGAAGGAAATTTAAGATACTTTGACAAAGTTGTACAAGGTCAAGTCACTTCACAACAAGATCTTCCTAAAGAGAAGATTGTACACTTTTCGAATGGCAGAATCAACATCAGTTATCAATCATATCAACACTCTAAATATCATATTTTCTCAGCTCATGTCATTTCGGAACTTAATAAGGGAAGGTAAACGTGCAAAAATTCTACTTAAAAGTTTATCAGACTCATATGATCAACTTACCATCAACTTGACCAACAATATCCTCATAGAGTCTTTAGTCTTTGATGATGTTGCAGCTATAGTTCTAGAAGAAGAAAGTCGGTGCAAAAACAAGGAAGACAGGTTGGCAAGCTTGCAACAGGCAGAGGCTCTAATGATGATGAGAGGGAGATCAACGGAACGTGGCCCTAGTGGGAGTCAAAGTCATGGTAGATCAAAGTCCAGAAGTAAAAAGAACATCAAGTGCTACAACTGTGACAAGAAAGGGCACATGAAAAAGGATTGTTGGAATAAGAAGAGTAGCGAAAGCAATTCTCAAGGGAATGTAACAAGTACCTCAAATAATGGTGACGCTCTATGTAGCGAGGCAATAACAATTGTTGAAGGCAGATAGAAGCTCATTGATGCATTGATCATGGATTCAGGAGCAACATGGCATATGACTTCTCAAAGAGAATGGTTTCACCAACATGAGCCAATTTCAAAAGGGTCTATATTCATGGGAAATGATCATGCCTAGGAGATCGCTGGAATTGACACCATCAAAATGAAGATGCGTGATGGTACTATTCGCACCATACAAGGGGTATGACATGTGAAGGGTCTGAAGAAGAATCTATTGTCTTTGGGACAATTAGATGATGCTGGATGCAAGACCCATATAGAGAAAGGGATCATGAAAATTGTCAAAAGCGCGCTTATAGTCATGAAGCAGAGAAGGTGGCTACTAATCTGTATAGGCTTTTGGGAGAAACATACCAAGAGGGAGAGTCATCTATTGCATCGACTAATTCGGGAGAAGAATCGACGATGATGTGGCATCATAAGCTTGGTCATATGTTGGAACAAGGCTTGAAGATTCTCTCCAAATAGGGACTACTTCCTAGGCTCAAATCGGTAAAACTATTGTTTTGTAAGCATTGTGTTATAAGCGAGGAACATAGATTGAAGTTCAACACATCAACAGTAAGAGCAAAGGCATCTTAGACTTGATCCACTCATATGTTTAGAAAGCACCGGTTTTATCCCCAGGAGGGGCAAGATACTTTGTATCTTTCATCGATGATTTCTCCAAGAGATGTTGGGTGTATCTAATCAAGAAGAAAGCATATGTGTTTTCAGTCTTCAAAGTATTCAAAGCACGGGTAGAACTTGAATCTGAAAAGAAAACCAAGTGTCTGAGAACTGATAATGGAGGAGAATATACTGGCGATTATTTTGATGCATTTTGTCGACAAGAAAGCATCAAAAGGCAGTTCACGATGGCATACACGCCTCAGCAAAATGAATGGCAAAGTAGATGAATAGAACCTTGTTAGATAGGACGAGGGCAATGTTGAAGATTGCAGGTCTAGCAAAGTCATTTTGGGCAGAAGTAGTTAGTACCACCTATTATGTGATCAATCGATCTCCATCAACTGCAATTGATCTAAAGACGCCAATGGAGATATGGACTGGGGAGCAAGCTGATTACTCTCGTCGGCGGACATTTGGGAGTCTGGTGCATACGATGTACAACGACCAAGAAAGATTGAAGTTGGACCCAAAGTCTAGGAAATATATCTTCTTAGGTTACGTTAATGGAGTCAAGGGGTATCGCTTGTAGGATCCCACTACCCACTAAGTTGTCATCAGCAGAGATATAATATTTGCAGAGGATAAACTGTAAGAAAAAAAGGGAGATGATAACACTTCGAAGAAGAATCTAGAGACTATTACAGTTCAAGTAGAAGATAAGCTAGATGAAGATCAAATTTCTTCTGAAGCAATACTAGAGCACGAAGAACCGCTCCAAGTTAAGACTTTTGAAGTTCATCGATCATCTCGTGAGAAAAGACCATTGGCTTGGCACTCAGATTATATAACTGAAAGCAATGTTGCATATTGTCTGTTAATAGAGGATGGAGAGCCGTCAAATCTCCATGAGGCTATCAAAATACATCACTGTGGATGGCAGCAATGCAAAAAGAGTTGGAAGCCTTAGACAAGAACAAGACATGGGATCTTGTTCTGTTACTACAAGAAAGGAAGGCCATTGGAAACAAATGGGTCTATAAGATCAAATGTGATGGCAATAATCAAGCGGAGCGATATCCTACAAGATTGGTGATGAAAGGATATGCTTCGAAAAAAGGTATTGACTTCAATGAGATATTTTCTCCTGTGGTTTGACTCACGACAATCGGAGTAGTCCTAGTGATGTGTGCTACATTTGACCTACATCTAGAGCAGCTAGATGTGAAAGCTGCTTTTCTTCATGGTGATCTTAAAGAAGAGATTTATATGTTCCAACCAAAAGGCTTTGTAGAAGAAGGCAAAAAGAATTTGGTTTGCAGGTTGAACAAATCTCTGTACGGTCTCAAACAAGCACCAAGGTGTTATTATAAGAGATTTGATTCCTATATCATGAGCCTTGGATACAACAGACTCAATGCAGACCCTATGCATATTTCAAGAGGTTTGGTGATGAAGACTTCATTGTTTTGCTATTGTACGTGGACAACATGCTGGTAATAGGCCCTAGCAAAGTTCGAGTCCAAGAATTAAAAGCACAATTGGCTAGGGAGTTTGATATGAAAGACTTGGGACTAGCAAACGAGATTCTAAGGATGCAAATTTACCAAGACAGAAATAATAGGAAGATTTGGCTATCTCAAAAGAATTACATCAGAAAGATTTTGCAACACTTCAACATGCAAAAATGTAAGCCAACTTCTACCCCTCTTTCCATTAATTTCAAGTTATACTCCGAGATGTGTCCTAGCAATGAAGCGGAGAGGATGGAAATGCCTCAAGTACTGTACGCGTCAGCAGTGAGAAGCCTAATGTTTGCTATGATTTGTACAAGACTAGACATTGCACAAGCAGTGGGAGTGGTTAGTTGATACATGGCGATTCCTAGAAGAGAGCATTAGAATGCTATAAAGTGAATCCTAAGATTTCAAGGTTACCTCAGTGCTGCGTTATGTTATAGAGGATCAGATTTTACAGTCAAGGGCTATGTAGATTCGGATTTTACAGGTGACCTAGATATAAAAAAATCCACTATAGGCTATGTGTTTACACTTGTAGGAGGAGCTGTAAGTTGGGTTTCGAAACTGTAGATCGTTGTGGCATTATCTACAACAGAAGTAGAATACATGGCAGCTACACAGGCTTGCAAGGAAGCAATTTGGATTCAAAGGTTATTGGAGGAGCTTGGGCACATACAAGAGAATATTATTTTGTTTTGTGATGCTCAGAGTGCCTTGCACATTACAAAGAATCCAGCCTTTCATTCCAGGATGAAGCACATAGGTATTCAATATCACTCGTGAGAGAAGTAGTGTGGATATGCAGAAAATCCATACCAAGGACAACCTAGCAGATGTTTTAACCAAGCCAATCAATACCGATAAGTTTGCATGGTGTAGATCCTTATATAACCTAACAGGGACGTAAGCAGCATGGTAATGGCAAGATAGAAAGGATGGTGTAAAGACATGATTGATTCTCAATCAAATCTCCAAGTGGGAGAATGTAGTAATCTACAATTGTTGGCGTCTAGAAGTTAGGCGCCTCTATAAAAGAAGAAAAGAGAAGAAGACAAAGAAGGTTGGAAAAGAAAAATAAGGAAGTCATATTCGGTGTTTAAAAGGTGTTAACAAATTGAAGCACAAAAAAATCTTGGCTGGCAATACGTAAAATGACAAGGAAGAATGGAGGCTTAGAGGCCTATAAATACTGCCTCTTCCTTCAATTCTAAATCATTCCATTCTCATCAATTGTTTTAATTATAAGTGTTTTCGTTAAGTGATAATTGTAAGCTATGTTCTCATATTTCCTTGAGAGAGGTTTCATTGTTCTCTCATTGTGATCTAGAGAGAATATTATTTTCTCTATATTTTTTATAGTGAAATTTTTCTATACTTATTTTATAAACGTAGCCAAATTTAAGTGAACCATGCTAAATATTTATATCTATTTTATTTTTATTTTATTTATTTTTGGTCTTCATCGGTCTATTTATAGGCTTACCGTGATAATGGCTATGAAATTATGATTGTTCATGAAAAGAACCCTCCAATACATTTTCACAGGCGGGAAGTTAAAGCCCACATTCATTGCACGCATAGGGAGCATGTGAATAGATAATGCGTACGGATTGAATAATATCGGCAATTAATTATTTCATGTGCACTCCAACTCCATAGCCTGCACGTGGGACAGAGAAGTTCATTTTGAACCGCCATTTTCATTTTGAACTCTGCATTAGAGTTATTAAATAAAACCACTAATTTTAATTTGAGCGTTAACACTTCTATACCTTCATATCTTGCATTGACGTTAAAATTTTGCTTTTTCTTGCCTTCCAATTACTTTTGAGAACCAAAAAAAACATAAACATGGTAAAAGATAAAACTAAAAATAAGAAAAAAAGATGTAGACGAAAAAGCTAACATTTCCACAATGTTACTTGTTTTAGTATTTTCCAAAGTGCAAAATCAAAGTTTTACCTAAAAAACTTGAGAAATTAACACGCATTTTAAATTTGAAGATATATTGTTGTTACATTGAAAATACATTCAAATAAAGTTTTAATCACCTAAAAATGCAAGGTATAAAATTAAAAATAACCCTTTCTTAATAGCCAATATAATATAAATCCTATTCAAACATGTTATCAAATTTTCTGGCGAATAAATCTATGTGGGTGTGAAGAAATTTATTTGGGACGCTTGTTAATTATTTCTTCAAATATCATTTATGCAACAAGAGTCCTTTTAGTATACTTTGAGTCCGTACGGCACAAACCGCACAATTTGGTTTCAACGAATGACTACTTCTATCTTTAGTTGTTTTGCATTTCTCGTGTATATTTAGGTTTGGGTTAATAAAGACAGATAGAGCATTACTTACTACTTTGATCCAACGAAGTATCTGAACTTGAATCTAGTCAATGACACACTAATTGTCTGTTTGGTATCAGTTGGTTCTAACTAATTTTTCAATTGAGGACATTGCAAAGCTTCATATGCTACATTAAAAACAAAAAAGTTATTATAGTGTAAAGCTCGCATATGCTACAGTATTTACTGTTTTAACCTATGATTTTAACTACTATGCCAAACACCCTACAAGACATAAGTTATAGACTAATAAAGTTGGTAAATTAAGTTTTGTACTAATATTAGTATTAGTAAATAATGTAAGAAGCATATACAATTACCTACAACAGGAGTACCTTAATTTTTTTGAGATCGTTATATGATAATGATTTTCTTTTTTGAATGACTAACCTCTTTATAAATGCTATTCGAATTTCGAATTTTGAATTCACTACAACTTGTCATTCAATTGCATGAATGATTCATCGCAATGTTCATTTTAGAACTTTGTTTATCCACTGCAACATTAACAACGAGAAGAATTATGCTAGTGTGACAAGGACCAAAAAAAAAAAAGAAAAAAGAAATGGATATACCTTGTATTCAATTTCTCAACCGTCTCATTATCAACAAAGTAATCGTGAAATTACAATATTTTAAATTGACTCCGAAGTACGACCAATTCTACGTTGAAAAGGTGAGCAAAAAGTGGAATGGTTTATGACACAGATAGACATCGACGCGATATTGAAACAGCATCGCTTCAGAGAAATGCAGAAAAACTAAAGAAAGAAAAGTCCATTTCAAGAAATGAATATCAGACGTTCAAAGAAAATTATTATAGTAATAACACCTCAGATCTTTAAAAAGAAAAAAAAAAAAAAAAAGATGCCGTAATAGCTCAACATCTCAAAATGCATTTCAGCACGAAGTGGTAAAAAAAAAAAAAAAACCATCGTAACAGAGGCAGGATTTTTTGTGAGGGGGCCTAATACCTTATAATATAGGGCCTTAACCTATAAAAATGAAAATTTGTTGTTATACCCTTAAATTATTAAAAACATCACTGACATGTAAAGGTAAATAGAGAAGTCCATATACATTCACTGACCCCAACAATATATTATTTACTCAATAAGATAAGAGATAGGAAAATAAACTTAAATATATATATCAAACGGCATCTAGGAAAGTGTTTGGATAATTATGGAGTTTAAACATTTCTAATTTAAAGTCAAACGACAATTGACAATTATATTGCCAAAAATGACAAGTAACGATGAATCAAATAAGATGGATTTCAATCCTTGACAACTGTCAACTCATCTTCAACTGTGATTTCTATTTTTAATGGATTGCACGCTGACATGCATGATGAAGTGACATGTCCTAGTACTCTATGTAAAAATCATTGTTTGCTTCGGGATCATATTTTTGTTAGAAAAATAATTTTTCATGTGGGCACACATATGTAATTAAATGTGTTATTTAATGCTATCTTAAAGTAAAGCCTAAATTAAAGTGATATAATTAAGATAAAGTTAAAAGGCTTTATTGGGTATTAAAAATAATGTATGGGTTATATTTGTTAATATTATATGTGTAGATACCAATTTGTAATTTCCAGATTTTATGATGGGCGAAACTGGAAATACACTAAAATATCTAAAGTTATATATTTTGGTTATGGTCCCCAATTCATACGTATTATTCATTCAGAAAGTTTTCAGATATTCCTACTTCTCTGAAATCCCATCTTCAGAAAAGAATTCAAGGAATACGTATTGAATTGGAAGGCAATAACCCATATCAATCCTGAATCATGAATCAAGGTACGCTTCCGCAATTTGGTATGATTTTTTCTCAATAGTTTGACATGAACGATCCTGTAAAAATTTTAGTTCAATCCAGTCTATCAAGTGGCATCAGAGCTATTTCATGTTGAATTATTGAGAAATATTTTCTCAACAATTTTCGGTTGAATTTTTTTTTATGTTGAGAACGATTATGGTTCTTTGTTTTATTGAATTCGGATTGACATAAACGCACGATGATATGCATTAATTTTGAGGCTGTCGTTTATGTATTATATGGATCAGCATTGAATGAGTTCTTGTTCATTGATTGTTCATCGAGTTTCTGTTGTCGTATAACTTTTGTTATTAAAAAAAAAAAATTGTTGAACACGGTCTGGATAATTATTTCATCGAATCATTCCGTGTGTGGGTTAAGTAAACTTTTGGTATACCGGCGGCAATCTTACTGCCGTCGGCAAGGAAATAAAACCGTGACCCTCGTGCGGCGCCGGAGATGAAAAGTCGCGGCCTCTGGCCGCGGCGGAGGAGGTAAACGGAGGCCGAAAAGCCTCTGTTCAGCCGGCGTTGTTGGTCACGCCAAAGAAGAAAAAAAGGGCGGCTGTACTTGGGTTTCGCCGGCTGCCCGTTGTTCTGCCGCCGGCGATGACGCCCTCTGAGCGCGGACGGCAGGTCGCGCCGGCGAGCAGAGCCATGAACGGCACAGCGAAGTCCCTACGCCAACCGCCTGGCGACGGTTCCCGGGGGTCGTGACCCCTGGGTGTGCAAGAAAACAAATCTGGGCTTTAGCCCAGATTAGGTTATGGTCTCCACGGGCCCAAAGAGCCCTTAAGGGCCTGTGACCAGAAGGAGACCCAGGGGCTCAACCCCTGGGTGACCCGGTTTTTAAAAAAAAAAAAAAAAAATGTAGAGAACCGGCAGGGGGGGCCTGAATGTGGACCCGGGTTGGGTTAACCTGACCCGGTCCACAACCCAACCCGGTTTCCTTTGACTGCCATGTCAACGGTCAACAGTCAACGTTGACTTTGACCGTTGACCGATCAGGTTGACTTTTAAAATTTTTTTTTTTTTTTTTTTTTGGGTCAATTTTGGATGTAACTTTAAAATTCAAATTGTGTTTTTAGATGATTAATATTATCAAATTAATCAATTGAACCAATAAGCTGCCAAAGTAGCCTCTTTTGTAGATATTGATTAATTTGTGATATTAAGAAGGTTGTGTGAATTTAATTCATGCGAATATTAATCGGCCCAAAGGAAGTTTAATATTTGGCAGAATTAAATTCATACCTGTGGTGATAAATATGTAACAATTATATGGTTATTTTTGGTATGTGAATAATAAGTGGATCCAAAGATTAGCTTATTATTTGACATAATTTATTGTTAATATTTGATCACTGCACCAAGAACACCACTTACAAGTTAATATTTCTGTCCAAAGACTAAATATTAATGTTGTTACAGGTTTCTTGTGATGGGATATGTCATTGTTTGAATTTTATTGGTTGTTTTATGTGAATTCTTATGTGAATATGTGATTTTGTTCTTTGTTCAGCTACTGCATCATCTGCATCAATATCTGCTAATGTTAATTCCATTCCTATGCTGAATGGGACTAACTTCAAGGAATGGAAAGAGAATGTATTAATCGTTCTCGGTTGCCTTGATCTGGACTTGGCCATAAGGGTTGAACGTCCCACTGTTACAGATTCTAGTTCCACTGAGGATAAAAAGGAACTTGAAAGATGGGATCGTTCTAACAGAATGAGTCTAATGATCATTAAGAAAGGCATTCCAGAAGTCTTCAGGGGCACTGTACCTGATGAGGTCACTACTGCCAAGGGTTTCCTTGAGACTATAGAGAAATGCTTTGCAAAGAATGATAAGGCTGAAACAAGCACGCTTTTGGCGAGCTTGATTTCAATGAGGTACAAAGCAAAAGGAAACATAAGGGAGTACATTATGGAAATGTCTCATCTGGCTTCAAGATTAAAGACACTAGATCTGGAAATTTCTGAGGATCTTCTAGTGCATCTTGTCTTGATTTCTCTTCCTGCACAATTCAGCCAATTCAAGGTCAGTTACAACTGCCAGAAAGAGAAATGGACTCTTAATGAGTTAATTTCTTATTGTGTGCAAGAGGAAGAAAGATTGAAGCAAGAGAAGACTGAAAGTGCTCACTTGGCTAGCACCTCTAAGGAGAAAAAGAAGAAAAGAAAGAAAAGCAATGAAGCTGCTAAAGGTCCAGCACAGAAGAAACAAGATAAGGATAAAAATGATGGAAATGTTGCTTGTTTCTTTTGTGGTAAACCTGGACACATGAAGAAGGTCTGCACCAAGTATCATGCTTGGCGTGCAAAGAAAGGTATGCTTCTCAATTTGGTTTGTTCTGAGGTTAATTTAACTTCAGTGCCAAGACACACTTGGTGGATTGATTCAGGTGCCACTACTCATATAAGTGTGTCTATGCAGGGTTGCCTCAGCTGCCGAAAGCCGATTGATGCTGAAAGATTCATCTATGTGGGAGATGGCAAATCGGCAGAAGTTGAAGTTATAGGGCATTTTAGGTTATTATTAAGTTCTGGTTATTATTTGGATTTGAAAGACACTTTTGTTGTACCGTCGTTTAGGCGGAATTTAATTTCTATTTCTGCTTTGGACAAATCTGGATACTGTTGTTCATTTGGAAATAGTCAGTTTAGTCTTTCTTTAAATTCAAATGTTGTTGGTACCGGTTCTTTATCATTTCAAGATAACCTATATTTGCTTGATACAGTTGCTTCTTATAACGAAACCTTGCATGTTAATTCTCGTGGCATAAAACGTAAATTAACCGATGAGAATTCTGCTGTATTATGGCATAAGCGATTGGGACACATTTCAAGAAAAAGGATAGAAAGACTTGTGTCAGATGGAATTCTTGATTCCCTTGATTTTACAAATTTTGATATCTGTGTTGATTGTATTAAAGGGAAACAAACAAACAAAAGGAGATTTGGTGCCAATAGAGCTACGGATGTCTTAGAATTGATACATACGGACATTTGTGGACCATTTCCTGTGGCTTCATGGAATGGTCAACAATACTTTGTATCGTTCATAGACGATTGCTCTCGGTATGGTTACCTATATCTCATACATGAGAAGTCACAGACTTTGGACGTGTTCAAGTCATATAAGGCTGAGGTTGAGCTTCAACTCAACAAAAGAATTAAAGCCGTTAGATCTGATCGTGGTGGTGAATACTATGGCAGATATGACGGATCAGGTGAACAACGTCCAGGACCTTTTGCTAAATTCCTAGAGGAATGCGGGATAGTCCCTCAATATACTATGCCAGGTTCACCTAGCATGAATGGTGTAGCTGAGAGACGAAACCGGACACTTAAGGACATGGTGAGGAGTATGATTTGTCATTCCACCTTACCTGAATCCCTCTGGGGTGAAGCACTCAAGACTGCAGCTTACATTCTTAACAGAGTACCAACAAAAGCAGCAGCTAAAACACCTTATGAGCTTTGGACTGGCAAAAGGCCTAGTCTAAAGCATTTACATACTTGGGGTTGTCCAGCAGAAGCAAGGCCTTATAGGCCCAATGAAAAGAAATTGGACTCCAAGACAGTGAGCTGCTATTTCATTGGTTACCCTGAACGGTCAAGGGGTTACAAATTTTATGATCCCACTACTAAGGCTATTTTTGAGACGGGAAATGCAACATTCTTTGAGGATGTTGAGTTTAGGGGAAGAAATAAGGTTAGAGACTTTGTCTTTGAGGATGAATTTGATCCTGTTCCTTTTGTACAAGAGGGATTGGTTCCTATTCCTACAATTGCTTTTGATAATGTTCAGGCTTCTATCCCTGACGTTGATCAAATTGCATATCAAGAACAACCAGACATAGTCATTCAACCCCTTCAGGTACAAACTCAACAATCTCAAGAACCAGAACCTCAGGAACTTGTGTCATTAAGGAGATCCACTAGAGAGAGGAGAAGTGCTATTTCGGATGATTACATAGTATTTCTCCAAGAACATGAGGAAAGCGTTGGATTGATGGATGATGATCCGATCAATGTCCGTCAAGCCATGCATAGTTCTAACTCTCAAAAGTGGATGGATGCCATGAAGGATGAGATAAAGTCTATGAAGGACAATGACGTTTGGGATCTCGTTCCATTACCTGAAGGTGCGAAGCCCATTGGTTGTAAATGGATATTTAAAACCAAGAGGGATTCGAAGGGTGATGTAGAGAGATATAAGGCTCGTCTTGTTGCTAAGGGCTTTACTCAAAAGGAAGGCATTGATTATAAAGAGACTTTCTCTCCGGTTTCAACGAAAGACTCTTTTAGGACAATTATGGCACTTGTAGCGCATTTTGATCTTGAGCTACATCAGATGGATGTTAAGACTGCGTTTCTAAATGGTGACATTGAAGAAACGATCTTTATGGTGCAACCAGAAAACTTTGAGTTGGGAGACCCAAAGAAGATGATTTGCAAATTACAGAAATCCATCTATGGGCTCAAGCAAGCTTCCCGTCAATGGTATTATAAATTTCATCAGGTGATAGTCTCATTCGGTTTCGAGATGAACACTGTGGATGATTGTATATACCATAAGTTCAGTGGGAGTAAGTGTATTTTCTTGGTATTGTACGTTGATGACATACTGCTTGCCACCAATGATATAGGCTTATTGCACGAAACCAAGAGATTTCTATCAAAGAAATTTGAAATGAAAGATCTTGGTGATGCCTCTTTTGTATTAGGAATTAAGATACACCGGGATCGCTCTCGCGGTATACTTGGGTTATCACAAAAGAGCTATATCGAAAAGGTGCTTAAAAGATTTGGCATGCAGGATTGTAAACTAGGAGATACCCCTGTGGCTAAAGGAGATAAATTCAATTTAAGTCAGTGTCCTAAGAATGACCTTGAGGTTAAGGAAATAGAAAAGATCCCATATGCATCAGCTGTTGGGAGTCTAATGTATGCTCAAGTTTGTACTCGTCCAGATATAGCATACATTGTTGGATTATTGGGCAGATATTTGAGTAACCCTGGAATGGATCATTGGAAAGCAGCCAAACGGGTTATGCGATATTTACAGAGAACAAAAGATCACATGCTTACATATAGAAGGTCAGATCAACTCGAGATCATTGGTTATTCGGATTCAGATTTTGCTGGATGTCAAGATAGTCGTCGATCCACTTCGGGCTATATTTATTTACTTGCTGGAGGAGCTATTTCTTGGAGGAGTGCTAAGCAGTCACTCATAGCTTCTTCCACTATAGAGGTAGAATTTATAGCATGTTATGAGGCATCTAATCATGCAATATGCCTGCGAAACTTTGTCACTGGACTGCAAATTGTGAAAATTATAAAAAGACCACTTAAGTTGTTTTGTAACAATAAATCTGCAATCTTATATTCCAATAACAATAGGGGCTCTTTAAAGTCAAATCATATAGAGATTAAGTTTCTTGTTGTTAAAGAAAGAGTTTAGAGTGGTCAGGTGTCTATAGAGCATATTGGTACAAACTCCATGATTGCGGATCCGCTTACAAAAGGACTTCCACCCAAGGTCTTTCATGAGCACATTGCTCATATGGGTGTTCAGTTATTTGATGATATGCAGTATTAGTGGGAGTTTGTATTTGAATGCTAATTTTCTTTATATATAGACATGGTGTGTTTGTATATGTTTTCTGCAGAAATAAAGAATACAGCTTATTTACACTCTGATTTTGGTACGGTTTTGATCTCATTCAGATATAAAGTAGGACCAGTTGGAAATAGACATGTTTATATCACATTGCATGTAATTTCCATGCTACACATCCATACTTGATCTATGTCATTTGGTTATATTGATATACGTAATCATTGATGGGTTTAGTCACGCTACATTTGTGACGAAGACCGCTTTGGTTCTATATTAGTATGATCAATGGACGAGATTGTTCAAGAATACCTTCATGTGTGATAGCAAAGGTTGAGCTCACTAAAGTTAACACATTTTTGTAAAGATACATATGTGACCCAAGTGGGAGATTGTTAGAAAAATAATTTTTCATGTGGGCACACATATGTAATTAAATGTGTTATTTAATGCTATCTTAAAGTAAAGCCTAAATTAAAGTGATATAATTAAGATAAAGTTAAAAGGCTTTATTGGGTATTAAAAATAATGTATGGGTTATATTTGTTAATATTATATGTGTAGATACCAATTTGTAATTTCCAGATTTTATGATGGGCGAAACTGGAAATACACTAAAATATCTAAAGTTATATATTTTGGTTATGGTCCCCAATTCATACGTATTATTCATTCAGAAAGTTTTCAGATATTCCTACTTCTCTGAAATCCCATCTTCAGAAAAGAATTCAAGGAATACGTATTGAATTGGAAGGCAATAACCCATATCAATCCTGAATCATGAATCAAGGTACGCTTCCGCAATTTGGTATGATTTTTTCTCAATAGTTTGACATGAACGATCCTGTAAAAATTTTAGTTCAATCCAGTCTATCAATTTTTTATTACTGCTATTTCATAACAAAAAATAGATCATCCAGTTCATGTTTGGCCCTCGAGTAAATTTATGTCTTGTAATTGCTAATCATGGAGTAATGTTAGAAGCGACTCACGTCGTCGGAAGAAGAAGTATGCATAACAAGGTTGGCTTAATATGGTATCATCCGATTTTATCGTAATTGGACATTATTGGTAAAAAGTAATGTTTACCAATAATGTCCACATATCGCAGGGAAGCACTCGTACATATATATATTTTTTAAACATAGTAAATTATTAGGTAAAAGAAGACCATTGTAGAGGTCGTACTACTAATGGATTTGCTAAGGGAAGTAATTACTTAAATTCAATTAGTAAATGATGTGTTACGGAAATTTAACTACTGAATATAAGTGCCGGTTAATAGGATGTTAAACTTTCGTTTACATTATATTGACTTTATACCTAAAATGACTTAAGTGTACTAAGTTCACAATTAAGCCAATTAATTGAAACAACTGGTGGGATCCATCTCCTTCAAACATTCATCCTCTTCTTCAATTGAGAGTCCCCAACAATGTCCCATTTGTGTTCATGTAACGCCCCAAAATTTATTTAATGTTAGTGTAATGTAAATGATGAATTAGTGTGCCATAATTAACGTTTTAACTTTAATTAGATTATTTGGTTGGAATTTGAAATTTTGGTTGTTTTGTTAAATTGATGCATTTAAATGATTTCTTATTGTCTTAAAATGATGTTTTGAGTTTTAAAATACAACAATTTGTAAAATGTTAAAAAATACTCCGTTTTACAAAACCGTGGGCGGCACATGGTTTTCGCACAGTGAAACCGCCCACAGATTTTCTCTATTTATTTCCTTCCTCTCTCTCTCTCTCCTCACTCTCACGCATATCTCCCTCTCTCTTCTCTCATCTCTCTCGGCAGCCCTCTCTCTCTCTCAATTCTCTCTCAAATTTTTGAACTCCATTTCGAATCCAAGCTTCGGGATAGCAAGGAGGAAGCTCGGGGACGTGATTCGGCAACCGAGGACGCGGATTGAAGCTTCGATTTGAGGTTAGATTCGAATTTCTAAACCTTTTACAAAATTTTCAATTTTGTGCATTTTTGAAATCTAGGTTTGTTTAAGCTTAGAAAACCTTGTATTTGAGTTGAATGAACTTGGAACAACCAGAATCTAAGCTTAGATTGAAGAAAAACGGATTGAATTCAAGATTTTTCATTTTTCCCCTCATTTTCTCATTTTTGGATTTTTAAGGATTTCGAGTTCAAATCTTGTTTAAATGAGTTCAAACATATTCTAGTATGTTTTTCTATCAACTATGATTGTTTTTTATGCCTGGGATTTGAGAAAAACAGGTTAGAACCAAGATTTGGATTTTGGGGATCGAGAAACCCGTGGCTGGGATTTATGGATTTTCCCAGTTCGACAGGCCGAATTGTGTGTTCGGCAGGCCGGAGTGATGATCGGCAGGCCGGTGTTCTTTCGACCGGCAGGTCGAATCTGGGGAAATGTTCAGCAGGCCGAACTTTGCTTCCGGCGGGCCGAACTGTGCAGTTCGGCAGGCCGAAGCAGGACGTCCAGCAGGCCGACCGAGGCATGGAAAATTTTGTGATTTTTACCCGTTTTCACTGTTTTGAACCCAGATTTAAATCCCAACCTTATAGGATGATTTTAAAGGTACAAATGGCACACTAGGACATCATGAAATGATTTAGTAACATAGAATGTCTCGAACTAGATATTGATCGACTTAGTTTGTATCTAGGATCGTTCGTGGTTCCGCGGAGCTAACGTATAGCGGGCCGGGATTTCGGTGTGGGGCATCGGCACGAGTATTGAGGTAGGACTTCTATCCTATTTCTTTGGTAGCCTGGTTTTGAGATGATTTGGCTTTGAAAATGATTTCTATCAAAATGTTTTCAACGGTGTTTGAAAATGAATTTACCGGCTATATTTTAATATACCGTGATTATGAAATGAATCTCATAATAAATGTAATTGACAACACTCCGTAATTGGGTTTTGAATGATAATGATAATAAACACATGAGCATGATGCCATATCAGAGATCGGGTCGTGTAGCGATCGACCTTGGAGGCAGGTCCCGAAACCCAGCTGGGCCACTACGGTGGTGATATCATGGTTTGCCTAGGTAAAAGTAAAATGGTGTTTTGATTTGACGAGTGGACTGTTCTGTGACAGAATGGTTCTACTCAAATTATTTATTTATTTATTTGTTCAAGTTTCCTTTGAATAACTTCTAATAATTTTATTTTCCTTTGCATTAACCTATTTTATAAAACATAGTCCTACTGAGCCTTTCGCTCACGTTTTATCTGTTTTAAATTCCCCCCTTCTAGGTGGTTTCCCATTTAGGTTTGGAGAAGATTCTTCAGACCGAACTCAGGAGCAATAGGAGAATTTATTTATATTCTGTATTATTAATCAAGGCATGTAAGACTTAATTTTATTTGTACTTGGACTGTAATTGTATTTATGATATTGTCAGTACTATGTGTGTACACAAGTTGTGGGTTGTGGAACCCATATTCGCGGTTTTTAATTAATTATTATTATTTGCTTAATATTTATAAATTCGTTTGCCAAATGTGGTGGAAAATATCTTTATTTCTTACTTAATTAGATTTTTAAACTCTTAATTTTAATTAAATCCTCTTTTAATAAATCTAAATATTTCACCACGTCACATCCTGTACTCCGGGGCGTGACAGAATGGTATCAGAGCTCAAGGTTATGAACCTTGGGAATTGTGCACACATAGGTTTGACAATGAAATACCTCTGACAATCCAATTTTGTTTTCAGAAGTGAGAGAATGGCACCTAGACATCGTTTGACAGCTGACGCCGAGTTCGGAAATGATGAGAGCCTGATGAGGTCTATGTTTGCGACTTTTCGGCAGATGGTAGCCAGGGTTAGACCAGAAGACTCCAGTGTTGGTAGTCGGCATGCTTTCTTTAAGGAATTCCGGCGGGCGTCTATTCCGACTTTTGATGGCAATGGGGACCCGCAGTTAGCAGAGTATTGGTTGGATTCAATCTTGAAGCATCTAGATACCCTTGGTGTGCCTGAGGAGTATCGTGTGGAGTTTGCGGCGTATATGCTCGAGGGTGGCGCCAACACCTGGTGGAAACAAACTAAGCTTCTGGAGCGCGGTGGCGATATCAGCTGGGACAAGTTCGAGGAGCTGTTCTATGATCGGTATTTTCCGCAGGGGTATAGAGACCAGAAAGCAGCTGAGTTTTATAGATTGCAGCAGGGTGATCTTTCAGTTCGGGAGTATGAGGCAAAGTTTAATGAGTTGGCTAGGTTTGCTCCATCAGCGGTGGCATCGGAGCGCGAGAAATGTATTAGGTTTCAGGAAGGACTCAAGGCTCCTATTCGACGGCAGTTGGTTGCTCTACGGCTTAGGAGTTTCAGAGAGCTTGTGTCGTCGGCAATCTCCGTGGAGAATGATTATGTGCAGTATTGTGAGGACCGAGCCAAGGCTTCAAGAGGACCGCAGAGGAGTGGCAGGAAGAGCATTAGTAGTCGTCCAGCTCCGGGGAAAGGCAAGCAAGGCGGTGCGACCAGTGGTAGCAGCAGTTCATCTGGCAGCGGGCGCAGCAACCCCTACAGCTTTCATTGTCATTTCTGTCAGCAGCCCGGACACATCAAGAGGAATTGCCCGATCAGGAGTGCTCGTCTTGGATCACAGACCGGGGAGGATGCCAGTCGTTCGTCTCAGCCTCAGCCTCAGACCCTACCTCCGCCTCCGCAGTACCCGCAGTTGCAGTATCCGCAGTTCTCTCCTCAACAATTCTCATATCCGACACGGGGGCAGCAGCCGCAGCATTTTCAGCGCAGTGTTCCTCAGTATAGAGCACCGAGTACAGGTAGTGTGCAGTCGTCTCCATCTCAGCAGCATCGGCCGAGTAATCCAGGACCCAGTAATGTCGGTAGAGGAAAAGGAAAGGCGCCAGTGCAGGTTCATGCAATGGCATCTGGAGGGTCAGATTCTCAGACTGGTAACGTAGTTGTCGATGGTATGGTTTTGGTTTCCAGATCTCTAGCTCACATTTTGTTTGATACCGGTGCCTCTCATTCTCTCATTTCGAGTTCTTTTGTACATGCCTTGGGATTAGAGATAGAAGAGTTTAATGAACCCCTAGTCATAACTTCTCCCTTGGGGCGGGTGTGTGTAAATTGTATGTGTAAGTCCTGTAAAATAAAGATTGGGGATGAGATTTTAAAAAGTGATTTGATTATACTCCCCATGAGTTCCTATGATGTGATTTTAGGGATGGACTGGTTGTCCAGGTATAGTGCAGTCGTGGACTGCCAACTTAGAAAAGTGACCCTAGTGTTTGATAGGGGGACGGTAATCACTTACCAGGGTGGTGGTGATTGGTTAATGAGTGAGCGTCTCATGAAGTCGTGTTTAGGAGGGCGAATGAATCTAGATTGTTTTGCTTTTCTTGCCAGTCTAGATTGCGAGCCCTATGTTTCAAGTGGTAGAGTAGCGATTCCGGTGGTTGATGAGTTCGAGGATGTTTTCCCCGACGAGTTGCCAGGATTACCACCGCATCGGGAGATTGAGTTTGGTATCGAGTTGTTTCCAGGGACATCACCGATTTCTATGGCACCTTATCGGATGGCGCCGGCAGAAATGAAGGAATTGAGGAGGCAACTTCAGGAGCTTGCTGATAAAGGATATATTCGAAATAGCACATCTCCGTGGGGAGCACCAGTTTTGTTTGCTAAGAAGCACGATGGGACTCTCAGGTTATGTGTGGATTATCGGCAGCTAAATCGTGTTACGGTGAAGAACAAGTATCCCTTGCCTAGGATTGATGAGCTATTTGATCAGCTGGAAGGTTCGCGGTACTTCTCGAAGATTGATTTACGTTCGGGTTATCATCAGCTCAGGATCAAGGAAGAGGATATTCCCAAGACAGCTTTTAGGACTCGGTATGGGCACTTTGAGTTCTTGGTTATGTCGTTTGGGTTGACGAATGCTCCGGCAGCTTTTATGGATTTAATGAACAGGATAGTTAGGCCGTATCTGGATCAGTTTGTGATCATGTTCATCGATGATATTCTTGTGTATTCTAAGACTTGGGAGGAGCATGAGCAGCATCTTCAGATCGTGCTTCAGATTCTGCGGGAGCCAGTTGTATGCTAAGAGAGAAAAATGTGAGTTCTGGTTGACTGAGGTCAAATTTCTGGGTCATATCATCTCAGAGCACGGTATTTTAGTGGATCCGTCCAAGATTGAAGCTATATTGGGATGGGAACGACCAAGGAATGTAGCGGAGATCCGCAGCTTCTTAGGTCTTGCTGGATATTATAGGAAATTTATAAAGGACTTTTCGAAGATTGCAGCTCCGTTGACGAGATTGATCAAGAAAAAGGTCAGGTTTGAGTGGGATGAAGGTTGTGAGTCTGCTTTTCAGGAATTGAAGAACCGGTTGACTTCAGCTCCAGTGTTGGTTATTCCTAGTAGTGACGAGCCGTATGAGGTTTATACGGATGCTTCAGGGTGTGGACTTGGATGCGTGTTGATGCAGCTTGGACGTGTGGTTGCGTACGGATCGAGACAGCTACGACCTCACGAGCGGAATTATCCTACTCACGATTTAGAGCTTGCGGCGGTGATCTACGCGCTGAAGATTTGGAGATGTTACTTGTATGGAGCGTCGTTTCAGGTCTTCTCCGATCACAAGAGTTTGAG
Organism: Artocarpus heterophyllus; assembly: GCA_025403435.1. Taxonomy (NCBI): domain Eukaryota; kingdom Viridiplantae; phylum Streptophyta; class Magnoliopsida; order Rosales; family Moraceae; genus Artocarpus; species Artocarpus heterophyllus. The sequence goes on from CM046343.1 coordinate 23,228,160, forward strand.
GTATTTGTTCACTCAGAGGGATCTTAACTTGAGGCAGCGTAGATGGATAGAGTATATGGAGGATTACGATTTTGCGTTGCAGTATCATCCCGGGAAGGCTAATGTGGTCGCGGACGCGCTTAGTAGAAAGTCTTCAGGGGTTCTCGCTTGTTTGATCTTTGAGGACTGGAGCAGGGATGCGACGGTGAGTGAGTATCGGCTACTGTATCATGAAGACGGTGATCGAGTTTCGTTATATCATGTGGAAGTGACTCCAGCTCTTGTTCAGATGGTGAAGCAAAGTCAATGGCAGGATCAGCATTTGCAGGGGATTTGGTCGCGGATTCAGCACAGGGAGCAGTTTGAAGAATGGAGCGTGCATGCAGATGGATCGTTGTACTTCCGGGAGCGTCTTGCAGTTTCAGTTATCGCCGAGGTGACGAAAGCCGTTCTAGACGAAGCCCATAGGTCTCAGTTTGCTATTCATCCGGGGAGCACCAAGATGTATCGTGATTTGAAGAGGCAGTATTGGTGGAGAGGCATGAAGAAAGATGTTCGCGAGTACGTGGCCAAGTGTTCAACGTGTCTTCAGGTGAAAGCTGAGCATCAGAAGCCTGCAGGTCAGCTTCAGCCGCTTCCTATTCCAGGGTGGAAATGGGAGCATGTGACGATGGATTTCCTCACAGGTTTGCCGAGGACGAAGCAGCGGCATGATGCAGTTTGGGTTGTGGTCGACAGGTTGATGAAATCGGCGCATTTCATTCCGTTTAGGTCGACGTGTTTTAGGAAGGTTCTCAGGGAGTTGTATATGCAGAACATTGTGAGGTTGCATGGAGTTCCTTTGTCCATCACCTCTGATCGAGACACCAGGTTTAATGCTAAGTACTGGAGGAGTTTTTAGGAGGCTTTGGGTACGGATTTAAACTTCAGTACGGTGTTTCATCCTCAGACTGATGGGCAGTCTGAGCGGGTTATTCAGGTTCTCGAGGATATGTTGCGAGCTTGTGCGTTGGACTTCGACGGGAATTGGAAGCAATGTTTGCATTTGGCGGAGTTCGCGTACAACAATAGTTACCGGGCGAGTATCGGTATGGCACCATTTGAGGCGTTGTATGGGCGATCGTGTCGGTCACCTGTGTGTTGGGCCGAGCCGGAAGATAGAGTTATTCTTGGGCCGGATGAGATTCGTGATAGCAACGAGAAAGTCGCGGTGATTCGGGATCGGTTGAGAGTAGCTCAGAGTCGGCAGAAGAGCTACGCGGATAGGAGACGTAGACCCTTAGAGTTCATGGTTGGAGATTTTGTTCTCTTGAGGGTGTCGCCTTGTAAGGGAACTATGCGGTTCGGAGTGAGTGGGAAGCTTGCGCCGAGGTATATTGGGCCGTTCGAGATCACTCAACGTGTTGGCGTGGTCGCTTATCGGCTTGATCTTCCGCCCGAACTTTCTCATGTGCACAATGTGTTTCATGTGTCGATGCTTAGGAAATGTCCACCTGGGCAGGATAAGATAGTTTCGTTTCGCGATGTACAGGTTCAGGAGGATACGACATACGAAGAAGTGCCGATTCAGATTATCGATCGGAAAGTGATTAGTTTGCATCGTCATGAGATACCGTTGGTAAAAGTCGTGTGGCAGCATCACGGGGTTGATGAAGCCACTTGGGAGTTAGAGTCGAGTATGCGGGAATTGAATCCGCATTTGTTTTGTTTCTGAAATGAGTTGTAAATTTCGAGGGCGAAATTTCTTTTAGGGGTGGAGAGTTGTAACGCCCCGAAATTTATTTAATGTTAGTGTAATGTAAATGATGAATTAGTGTGCCATAATTAACGTTTTAACTTTAATTAGATTATTTGGTTGGAATTTGAAATTTTGGTTGTTTTGTTAAATTGATGCATTTAAATGATTTCTTATTGTTTTAAAATGATGTTTTGAGTTTTAAAACACAACAATTTGTAAAATGTTAAAAATACTCCGTTTTACAAAACCGTGGCTGGTACATGATTTTCGCACAGTGAAACCGCCCACCGATTTTCTCTATTTATTTCCTTCCTCTCTCTCTCTCTCCTCACTCTCACGCATATCTCCCTCTCTCTTCTCTCATCTCTCTCGGCAGCCCTCTCTCTCTCTCAATTCTCTCTCAAATTTTTGAACTCCATTTCAAATCCAAGCTTCGGGATAGCAAGGAGGAAGCTCGGGGACGTGATTCGGCAACCGAGGACGCGGATTGAAGCTTCGATTTGAGGTTAGATTCGAATTTCTAAACCTTTTACAAAATTTTCAATTTTGTGCATTTTTGAAATCTAGGTTTGTTTAAGCTTAGAAAACCTTGTATTTGAGTTGAATGAACTTGGAACAACCAGAATCTAAGCTTAGATTGAAGAAAAACGGATTGAATTCAAGATTTTTCATTTTTCCCCTCATTTTCTCATTTTCGGATTTTTGAGGATTTCGAGTTCAAATCTTGTTTAAATGAGTTCAAACATGTTCTAGTATGTTTTTCTATCAACTATGATTGTTTTTCATGCCTGGGATTTGAGAAAAACAGGTTAGAACTAAGATTTGGATTTTGGGGATCGAGAAACCCGTGGCTGGGATTTATGGATTTTCCCAGTTCGACAGGCCGAATTGTGTGTTCGGCAGGCCGGAGTGATGATCGGCAGGCCGGTGTTCTTTCGACCGGCAGGCCGAATCTGGGGAAATGTTCAGCAGGCCGAACTTTGCTTCCGGCAGGCCGAACTGTGCAGTTCGGCAAGCCGAAGTAGGACGTCCGGCAGGCCGACCGAGGCATGGAAAATTTTGTGATTTTTACCCGTTTTCTCTGTTTTGAACCCAGATTTAAATCCCAACATTATAGGATGATTTTAAAGGTACAAATGGCACACTAGGACATCATGAAATGATTTAGTAACATAGAATGTCTCGAACTAGATATTGATCGACTTAGTTTGTATCTAGGATCGTTCGTGGTTCTGCGGAGCTAACGTATAGCGGGCCGGGATTTCGGTGTGGGGCACCGGCACGAGTATTGAGGTAGGACTTCTATCCTATTTCTTTGGTAGCCTGGTTTTGAAATGATTTGGCTTTGAAAATGATTTCTATCAAAATGTTTTCAACGGTGTTTGAAAATGGATTTACCGGCTATATTTTAATATACCGTGATTATGAAATGAATCTCATAATAAATGTAATTGACAACACTCGGTAATTGGGTTTTGAATGATAATGATAATAAACACATGAGCATGATGCCATATCAGAGATCGGGTCGTGTAGCGATCGACCTTGGAGGCAGGTCCCGAAACCCAGCTGGGCCACTACGGTGGTGATATCATGGTTTGCCTAGGTAAAAGTAAAATGGTGTTTTGATTTACGAGTGGTTCTACTCAAATTATTTGTTTATTTATTTGTTCAAGTTTCCTTTGAATAACTTCTAATAATTTTATTTTCCTTTGCATTAAACTATTTTATAAAACATAGTCCTACTGAGCTTTTCGCTCACGTTTTATCTGTTTTAAATTCCCCCCTTCTAAGTGGTTTCCCATTTAGGTTTGGAGAAGATTCTTCGGACCGAACTCAGGAGCAATAGGAGAACTTATTTACATTCTGTATTATTAATCAAGGCATGTAAGACTTAATTTTATTTGTACTTGGACTGTAATTGTATTTATGATATTGTCAGTACTATGTGTGTGCACAAGTTGTGGGTTGTGGAACCCATACTCGCGGTTTTTAATTAATTATTATTATTTGCTTAATATTTATAAATTCGTTTATCAAATGTGGTGGAAAATCTCTTTATTTCTTACTTAATTGGATTTTTAAACTCTTAATTTCAATTAAATCCTTTTTTAATAAATCTAAATATTCTGCCACGTCACCTCCCGTACTCCGGGGCGTGACAGTTCACCTCACAAAAAATTATCGTAAAGCTCAGAGAAGTCATTCACAAAGCGAAAGAGACGACAAGCTATTCATGCACCGTTGCTACCTCCCTTCGGGAGGCACTTGAGGCGATCGGTGCTCAAGCGGACGCAAAAGTGGAAGAGTGCAAGCTTCTATAGTGCGACGTGGGAGATATTTCATTTTAGATATGTGAGGGACCTTTATTGTTGCATTTACATTCCCTGTGGAAGGTGATGAAGTACGTACAGCTTTGTTCCTAAATGCGTTTTAGTTATTGATAAAATGCAGTTACTATATTATGTACCTTTGGGTAAGTAGACGTCGTTTTAATGACTTTATTTTCCGTTTCTACCACTTTTTTAACCTATATGGATATTGGTTAGTGAGATTCATTTATTGCACATTTTGCCTTTAAATACCAAGCGTGAAGGCAATCTGAATAGCTTGGTCAGCGTTAAAATTAACCCAAAACCTAACAGAGCAATACATGTGCACGTCATATGGGGCTCTTGTAGAGTGAAGTTACTGAAATGTCCACTTTTTGCCTTTTTTTTGTTTTCATTTGTCTAATTATTTTTACTTTTTTTTTATTTAGGGTTTTTCATATGAAATCAGTAACTCCAAAAGGAAGAACTTCATCAACCCTCCCTCTTCTTAGTCTATCTTCATGAATTTTTTTTTTTTATTTTCTTTGCTTGATTCTACAATGTAGCTTACATATTTTCTTCATCAATTTTGCCCATCACTGTTGCGAGTTTGTTTGTCGTTGTTAAAGACAAAATGGTTCCGTCTTCTTCAGCGGACAAGTCCTCGACACGACAGCTCCATCAACGGCAACGACAACCTCGCGTGACATTGAGGCCCTCCAGATCCCCATAACACCCCTATGTCGATGTTGTTGTCGATCTGCAGATCTCGTTCTCTCATTGTGAATCTCATAGTCTTCCTCATCGAAGCTCGTCTTGGTTACGGTGACGAGCATAATTTTTGATTCATTCCTTTATTTTTGTGATCTGTAACATTTGTAACTCTGGGATTTCATGATCTCCCTTATGTTTTTATGAATCTGAAATGGTTTAATTTGAATTTATAAGAGAAAATTTTCTCTTTGTTGAAGTTTCTAGGAAAAACCTGGTGAAGATTTGAGAGAAAGAAGAAGGGAAGGAAAGACGAAAGAAAGAGTATTTCTATGTGAAATTGATTTCTTTATCTTACTTGTTGTATTGATGATTAAACTTAAATATACATGCTTCAGCTCATCATTAGATGACACGTGTAACGTATTATAGCTAACTTCAACAGAATATCTAACTGACACAGAAGTAACCAACCAATCTACAACAAGTACCCAACTGAAAACTAACTAACTCTAACTGTACTCTAAACTAATTGTCAGTATCCCAACGATTTACATACAGTAATTTGCTGCATACAATAAACTCAACACAATCCTTTTTCTCTCAACATCCCCCCTTAAGCTTAAAGTGTAGGACTTTAAATTTGTCTCTAAAGGAACCGAAGATTGAATTAGAGATTGCCCTAGTGAACACATCAGCTATTTGATCTATTGAGGGCACATGTTTTACTTCAAGGAGTTTTTGTTGAATCTTTTCTCGAACAAAGTACAAATCCAGTTCAACATGTTTTGTTCGAGCATGTAGAACTAGATTGGTTGCAAGATGAATTGTGCTCAAATTGTCGCACCATATTACTGGTTTATTCGAGCTTATTACTCCAAGTTCAGTTAGTAATCTTTGTGTTCAACTAATCTCTGCAACCAATCCTAATGATGAGGACATCATTAGCACAAGCAAGAGCACGTGGGATGACACATATTCAGATCCAATTCAAGTTCCCATTGGTCCGGTTACGAGAGCTCGAGCAAAGAAGTTCAAAGAAACGCTTATTGGGCTGATTCAAGCAACTTGGGCTCAAGCTATTGCATGGAGGCCATTGAGGGAATTGCATGTGACATCCAAACCAACAAATGCATGATTCAAGTTCTAGAAGGGATCGAGTAATCATGTTTGTAGAATCAACAAGTGATTAGCACCATATGGCTGCAAATAATCAAGCTACTTTCCATTTTAGTTACTTTCCCATTTTGAGGTGACAAGTGGCGAGAATAATTAGCTATTTACCATTTTATTGTCTAGTTTCCTTTTTCTTTTTTTAGAAAACATGCGTTTCTTTTATTTTCCTTTTTTTGTAAGGCTTTTAAGCCATTAAGGGAACTTACCTTATTTGCTTCAGATTAGGCCTTTTTTTTGTAATTGATTTGCCCGAAATTCCATGGGTAATTAGGAGCTGAAAATTCATAAAGGCAAAAACCCTATATATTGTAACGAATTTCAATTAATGGGCATAAGTTTTTACACACAATTTGAGGTTTTAATTCTCAGTTGTTCCTAAACAAACTATTTGAACTTATCGAAAAATTTCGTGGTGTTCATAGACTTATCAATCAGTTCGTCTATAGCTGATTGTGGCGTCCTCACATACCAAGGTTCGTGCTTCTTGTTAGGCATCAAGTCACGGTTCCATTCAAAACCGATTAGGAATTTTGATCTTGGAGACCAATTTTGGTTAGGGTCGCGTTAGTTCTTGGTGGGGTTCGTATCATTTGGTTATTAAAGAGAGGTTTCAATCAGGTTTTGCTTATCCATTCCCTTAGTTTATGTTTGTTTTAGTTATTCGTGAGTCTTGATTTCCATTATCAAAGTCGGGTTAAAAAAAAATTTAGTCGAATTTAGAGTCTTAAAAAAAAAAGATCTGAAAAGAAAAGAAAGAAAGGAAAAAAAAAGGAAAAGAAGAAAAACAAAAGGATCTGAAAAAAAAAAAAAAAAGTCTAGGAACCTTCCTTTAAATTTGTTTTTAAATTCTTGTTATTCATGGTTTAGGGAACCCAAAATTGAATTCCCTGCAAAGACCAAAAATTTTTGCTCAAATTTCGTTCCTTTTGGGTGTGATTTCTGAATGCCTAAATTATCTATGCCTGTTATATTCTTGTTTCTAATCTGAGCCTCCTTTGTAACCTATTTGTGAATTGTCAAGGAAATTTTGATATTGATTTGACTAGTTTTATAGGAACTGAGTGAGAATTAACAAGTGGAAAAAGGCATAGAGGCGAGAGCATTAGAGTGGACAAAAGCTGAAAGAATTGAGTGCAAACACGAGTGAAATTGAGTGAACTATTTCACGAGTGAAACACGTAAGGGAGTGTGGTAATGTAACACCCGTCTATTTTTATGTAATGAATTACGTTAAGTTAGTAACGATGTTTAATGATATTTTATTAATAATTTATGATATACGTAATGATATATGATGTTAATGTTACTAACTTTTTATGTCAAGTTATATGACATGTGACGACCGCATGGAATCGTTGTGCTCAAGTGTTCATGATTATTTTAATGTATGTTTAATTATGATGTAATGATGACTTGAATGTTTTAATGTTTGGTATTTAAGGACAGTTCGACAGGCCAGACTTTCAAGTTCGGCAGGCCGAACAGTCTGCCAAAGATCGACAGGCCGAAGGAAACCATCGGCAGGCCGAACTTGGTGGAACCGGCAGGCCGAAAGGGAAAATCGGCAAGCCAAACACGGCTGACGAGCAGTCAGTAGAAATCTCTCCAAAATTATGGCTGAGTTAATTACGTTAATTGGGTGATTTATTGTGATTAATTGGCATAATAATGGAATAATTTTGTCAATTAAGGAAATTAAAAGGTTGACTTTGCATTGATTTGTCTGATTTTAAATGGTTTCCCATTTTAAGAGGGCAAAACATGGTAAGTATGGAGTGATTGTTTGACTTTCCTCATTTCTCTCCTTCCTCCACGCCAATTACAACCATTTGAGTCAGAAAATTCTGACTTAATGGAGGGAATTGAATTCCCATCAATTATGCTAATTATGTTAAAATTTTTTAACATTCTTTTTTCATTATTTTTTTTTCTCATTCTCACGTTTCTCTCTCTCAAAATTTTGAGACGTTTGTTTTTTTTTTCATTCTTCTTCTCTTCTCCATGAATCCTATCTTCTTCTCTCTCAAAAATTCTCTGCAAGAATATTGAAAGAAAAAGTTATATTTTGCTGGTTGAATTCAAGAATTTTGAGAAGAAATTTTTAAGGTAAGAACTCAATTTTTCTGATAATTCTAGAAAGAATTCTTCTCCTCCAATCGGTTGCAATATCTTTCTATAGGTATTGTATTTTTGCCTTGAGTTTTTAATATGATGTTCATGTGTGTATTGGGTGTTGTTTTTCCAAGTTTCATCTCATTTCGATGTTTTTATGAAAAATATGAATTTTCTATCCTCTACCCCTCACAGTAAAATATTACTGTTTAGCATTGATGCATGAAAAATGTAATGTTTATTCAAGAGGTAAATGAATGATTTTTTCATGAAAGTTGTCAAGAATGTACATGTATAATGTATGATGAATGTATTTTATGTTATGAAATGTTTTATATGTTTAAAGGATTTTGATTGATAATGAAATATTTTTATGATGTTGAAATATATGATAATAAGATGTTTGTATGAATTTTTAAAATGTAGGTATTTTAAATTATTAGAAAACGTTTTCAAAAGATTTTCATGTTTATAATGTATGAAATGTTTTGATGATAATATTTAAGGAAGCATGTTATGAATAATGTTTATATGTGATGATAATGTTATGTTTTCACAATAATGATTATGAGTTATGTTTATTATATGAGATGAATGTATATATGAATGTATATATGAATGTTATATGAATGAATGTTTTATGATAAGTATTAATTTTATTGTATTTTTAAATGGATAAATGGCATGAACATTCAAAGAAACGAGCACATCGAGACCGCGGCGTCGTCACCAAAAGTATATTAAGGTTAAGTAAGCTAGCGTTAAGGTAAGTACATTCTCACCTGCAACATGACACATTTTACAAGGTTTGATGATATATTCACAATGTTATTCATGATGATTTTATGGTTATTTTCCTTAAAGGATTTCTTATGAAAGATTTTCATGATTTAAAGTTATGTATGTATGATGATGACATGTTTCAAAATATGAAAATTATGTATATATGTATCACCTAATAAGTGTTGCACACCAATGTTATGAAATGATATGTTATGATGTCATGTTTGGTTTGGGATTAACTACCCTTCTCCTCTCATGACGGCACGCCTACAATAATATTCATGGTGCAACACTTGGGCCCTTAAGATAAAATGGAATAAGTTTTAAAATGGTCAATGTAATGAAAGATATGTTTCTATGAAATTATACTTAAGGCACTTTTATGATATGATGATAATGATGATGATGATGTTTATGTAATATTTTTAAATTGTGAGAATTATTTGTACTTACTAAGCATTAGCTTAATCATGTTTTATGTCATATTGTAGATAAATGTAAGAAAATCATGGAATAGGTGGAGGACATGGGAAGACGTGTGAGCACAAGCACGATGAATTGTAACCGAAAGAACGCCAAGAAGAATAATTTTATGTTTTAAATCAAGTTTTATATTTTGAACATTATTTTTATGTTAAGTTTTAAGAATATTTGAACTATGGTTTTATATTCTATTTTATCATTTTAAGGAATTTTGATTTTCCGCATTTTTATGAAAAGTTGGTTTTGTTTTAAAAATTAAGTTTTCTTTGGGAATTTGGCTCGGTCGGCCTGCCGAACATCCTTGGTCGGCCTGCCGATGTCTGAAAGTTTGGCCTGCCGATGTCTGAAAGTTTGGCCTGCCGATCACGTTTTCGGCCTGCCGGACGATGATGAGTTTTTAAGTCAGTTTTGCAAAGCCTCTGCCGGCCTGCCGGTTGAGAAACTCCGGCCTACCGATCATGTTCGGCTTGTCGAAGTCCCATGTTCGGCCTGCCGAACTGTGGGAGTATGTAACTTTTAAGTGATGTGATGTTTTTATAAAACATGATTTTACAACTTGGTATGTCTATTTAATTAAAATAAGTTTATGATTAATTTAAAGTATAATTGAATAAATTATGATAT